>VXBW01007763.1:507368-602413 GCA_013400375.1 Thinocorus orbignyianus
AAAAAAAAAAAAGTTTAAGTAGTCTTTATGACAAAAGATGAATAAACAGAAATCATAGGCCTGAGGATCAGAAGGACCCTCAGAGTCCATGAGAAACTCAACATGAGCCAGCAGTGTGCACTGGCAGCCCAGAAAGCCAACCCCATCCTNGCAACTTGGTCCAGTGAGAGTTATGGGTTGGAACTGGATGATCTTTAAGGTCCCTTCCATCCCTAACCATTCTGTGATTGTATGATTCTACAATGACCCTGGGATTGTCTCTAAAGGGGAAATCAGCCCCACACCCCCCACTCCTGACAGAGCTTGTCTGGCTCCTTCCTCGGCAGGGACTGCACTGAGTGGAAAGCAGGCTTTTTCTGGGGAAAAAACCACCCTCAGCTTTTTTCTAAGAACAATTTTCTGTTGGAGAGGAAACGTTTAAAGGGAAACATTTGACCCAGCCTGAACAAGAGGTTTTCTGCTGTAAATAGACAGAAAGGGTACCCCTTTGAATAGGACGCTCCAAGAATCACTTCAGCGTTTTATTTCTGCTGACACCAAGAACATGTCATTCCTGTCTCCTTTGGAGACAAAGGATGAGAGGAGAATGATTCTGGGCCAGACTTTGGGTGTTCTTATAAGAGGGTTTTAAGGACCAAACGCAGCACTTGGTTCCTGCCAGTGGGAGTCACCTCTGCGTGTGTGATCACTTCTCTTGTGCAAAGGCTTCACCTCCCATTTACCTGCCAAACAAGAGCTATTTCCCACACTTGCCTGCTCAGAAAATTCAAGCTGCTTCATACTGACTTTGCCTCCTCTTTTAACAATCTATTTTTCCTCTTGTTGCTTCAGTTTGGCCCTTATCTTCTTCAGTAAAGGATTAGGAAAACCAAACACTTCTGTATTTGTTCATCATGTCTCTTTGACACTCGTTTCATGAGTGCCTGGGAGCTGTCAGAGCCATAATGCACAACATCAAATTAACTTTTTTTTTTTTTTTTTTTTTTTTTTTTTCTGAAATGGTAATTATACCCTTTTGTACTGTGCTGAGCTTGTGTTTTTTGAAGTATAAATGTGAAAGTTGCATCAAAGTTGCGTTCCTGAGACATCAGTGTCAGGGGCATTTGTCCAAGTGCTCAGTGGGAAGAGTTCAACAGTCCTGGTGGACAACAAGAAGGTCGTGAACCAGCATCTGTGCTTGAAGCAAAAAAGCCAACAGCTTCCTGGGCTGTTTCATGAAGAGTGTTGTCAGAGGGTCAAAGGAGGTAATTCTTCCCCTCTTTCCAGCTCCAGAGCTTTTTGTCCAGTTCTGGGCACCCTGGTACAGGGGAGATCTTGGCCATGCTGGAGCCAGTTCAGCAAAGGGCCACAAAGATGTTTAAGGGACTGGAGCATCTGATGTAGGAGGAGGGGCTGAGCTGGGGTTGTTCGGTGTGGGAAAGAGATGTTTTGGGGGGGTCTTATCAGTGGATGCAAATGGTGTAAATGCTTGATGGGACAGAGTAGAGAAGACAGAGGCTGATGCTTCTCAGGAATGGCCAGTGAAAGAAGAGACAATGGATACTGAACCACAAGAAATTCCATTTAAACATATACAGATGTTTGCGTGGATGGAGATTTATTTTAGCAGCCAACTCTGCTGATTTTCCATCATTTCAAAATTCAATCATTGCAGAATTTCTGGAATTTGAGAATTTCCGTCTTTGCTGTGCTGAAGGTCCTGCTCCCAGTAGGGACACTGCGTTTGCAGCTGGCATTTGGCAGCTGGAGACATTCTAAACATCAAACTCTCTTTTCTAAATGCTGCCTGATTATGTAATAGCTTTTTACTTTAGGTAATTGTTTCGGCAAGGATGTTTTATAAAGCTTTTTTATAAGAGGAAGCGGAGTCCAGAATTAGAAGCAATAACTTAGCTAATAACGGCGATTGCTCCAAACCACTAAATGAAAGCCGTGGTGCAGAGTTAAAAGGTGCTCTGTGCCTGCACCAGTCTATTCCAGTCCTTTTCACTGGGCACTTGCCCTCCTCCCATCCTGACTTATCTCACCAGTAGCATAAATAATTCAGCTTTCCTGCTGCCAACTTGGGAACATGGAGACTCTGTCCCTGTTGTCACCATCTCTCTGGACCTTGATCACACTTCAGGCCACACTCCCTCCTCATCCAGGCCTCTTAATTAACATATATTATTCATGTCCAGAGCAGCCAGTGGGAGCTCTGGGCACGGAACTATAATTGTAAGGAACAGTTTAAACACAAAGTCTATGTGTACTGGGCTCCAAAAACACTTTTAAAAGAGCATTTTGGAGGTATCTCGCTGTCCTTACAGACTGTGCTATTACTGGTGTGACTCCAGTGAACTGCACTGGATTTACACTGGGATAACTCCAGCTTGCTCCCAGTGTGTTTGACTCCAGCAGAAGCTGGGATCCCAACTGGGACCTGAGGTGAGGGATTGCATCTCTGACTTGTTCACAGCTTATTTGTTTCATGGGCTCACCCAGCTGTTGGGTGCAGTACCCGTTGTCCTCAGGGTTGTGGCAGCAGAGCTCAGCCACCTTCAGCAAGACAGCACCCACCAGCAAGGCTTGGGGTAGGACTGAAGAGGGGAGACTTAGATTAGATCTTAGGAAGAACTTCTTTGCTGTGAGGGTGATGAGGCACTGGAAGAGGTTGCCCCGAGAAGCTGTGGTTGCCCCATCCCTGGAGGGGTTCAAGGCCAGTCTGGATAAAGCCTGGAGCAACCTGGTGTGGTGGGAGCTGTCCCTGCCCATGGCAAGGGGGTTGGAACTGGATGATCTTTAAAGCCCCTTCCAACTCTAACAATTCTACAATTCTGTGACTATTGATGATCTGAAAGGTCCCTTCCAATCTAGACAATTCTATGATTCTATAGGCAACCACAGCTCTGAAATGTATGTCCTTTCAAAAATTACTTAGAGTGTGCCCTGATCCCCTGCAGTGTGTGGCTCTTGACTTGTAGTGAGAGCTTCTGGAAGTCAACCGTTTAAGCTGGGGTTCAATGAAGGTGGGATGATCTGGCACAGTGCCTGCAGGGGGGCTGCGTGTCAGGGCATCACACATTCTTCCAAGTCTCTGGTCTCCTTAACACCTGAGCACCAGCTGGAAATCCATCATCCATTCAAGGAGAAGGGGTAGAAGACACACCTGATAAGGTAGAACAGACAAAGCCATTAACCTGAAGAAACAGACTGGTGTTCACCTCCTGCTAAAGCCTATCAGAGCAGATGACAGGAGACACGGACATCTCCTGGTTGTAATCTGTGACGAGGAAAAGGGAGACGTCCTCACACAGGACTAGACTGGCTGTTCCAGTAGTAACAGCCTCAAAGGAGAGCGTCTCTGCCCATCTCCAGTCCATGTAAGGCCTCCATCAATCTAATCTCTTTCATGCTGGTGCTCACAACAGCTCTGTGAAGCTGAACGGTGCTGTCAGTCCCACATCACAGCCAGCAGATGAAGTACCTTCACGCACCTTGTCTCCTCGCTGTGGCTGAATGTACATGCTGCCGATATGATGGAAGGAGACATGCACAGTGGCATAGGGCAGAGCCCGCAGCTGGAACAGGAGGGGTGAGAAAATCCCCGATGTACCACTTTGTGCTGGGGACCTTCACCCTGAGAGAAAAGTCCATGGTAGGGCAGGAAGCTGAAGATGAAGGTGCCATCCTTAATGGAAGGCCAGTTCTTGCCCATGTCAACGTGCCCGTATCCTGGCTACCACCTTCCTAAGGCAGTCTGGGCTCTACAGGGGGACATCATGTACCCTGCAGTGGCCATCCTGGGAAGGAAGCACCATGCTGCAGCATCATGCCTCCTTTGTTACTCCAGTGAGTCTGACCTGTTGCCAAAGACGAGATATTTTAAAAAGTCAGATTGGGAAGACAAGGAAGGGGATCATTCTTCCGGCAGCACGCAGAGCCATCTGTCCTCAAGGAAACTGTAGAGATACACAGTGTTTTCCTCTACTTTCTCCTCTACATCTGGCATTTCCCAACCAAGGGCATGATACAAGCTTCCCTTGGACCTTGAAGGGCAGATGATCACCTGCCTTTCAGGTAGCTGTCTCCTTGCATCAGCTGAGTGTCTGCCCTGTGGGCATTGCATAAACCCATCCCTGTATAACATGTCTGCAGAGCAAGTAACACACATTTCTCTTTCAGGCTCTCAATCACTGTAAATGTTAATGTACAAGTCTACCCCAGAACTTCATAGAACCATAGAATCATCCAGGCCAGAAGGGACCTCCAAAGGTCACCTAGTCCAGCCTCCCCGCAGTCACAGGGACATCCCCAACTAGCCCAGGTTGCCCAGGGCCTCATGGAGCCTCACCTTGAATATCTCCAGGGAAGGGGCTTCAACCACCTCCCTGGGCATCCTGTCTCAGTTCGGACTTCCTCAGGAATTTATAAGCTGTTTGACTTTTGCTGGCCATTTTGCTCTGTCATTCCAACTGACCACAAAAAAAGTCCTTACAGAATAAAGGTGTTTATTCTTTGTTGAAGTCTCTGGTGATGCAAACATTCCAAGGGGCTGAGAGGGATCCTGGTCCACATGGACTCCCCGAGGGAATCTCTCCTCTTTGACTTGTGATGATCAGTGCAAGAGTAGAACAAGATGCCTATGGGAGTTGTGAGAAATGAGCATGATTCAGAGAGAAAAGATTGTAAAATTCTTTACCCAGCCTGGAAGTAAACACATCCATTGTGGATTTAGAGCGCTGATCAAATGTGGTCTGTTTAATTGCACTTCTGACCCGTCCTCTCCTCTGTCCTTCTCTCTGCTGAAGCGCGATTATGGTTTCCCTGGCTCAGTGTGTCTCAGCCTGTCATGTCAGACCAAGTCCATGATGTGACGTGGGGGAACAGAGGGTGACAGGGTAAAAACAGCCTGATGGGCTGTGAGGCTGGAAACAGAGGTGAGGCGAGTTATTTTAGGATAGGATGCCAGCAATTGACAGATGATACAAACCAGACCTGACAGATGAAAGGGCCAAGCTGCTGCTTTCAGACTCGGCAGAGGAACTTCTTGACCTTTAAAGATGGTTTGGTGCTTCCCTCGCTGCTGAGTCACAGCAGCCCAGCAGTGAACGGGTTGATCTCTGGCTATTTAGGAAGGATGCTGCCACGTTCAAGCCACAGGATGCTGGAGAAAGGATTTAAACCTTGACTATTGCATTGGCCCGCAACACGCCCGGGAGAAAGTTGCTCCAAGGTGGAGTCACCTTAGATCTTAGGACCATGAAGATGCTCAGAGGACTGGAGCCTCTTTGCTGGGAGGACAGGCTGAGAGAGTTGGGGGAGCTTGGAGAAAAGAAGACTCCAGGGAGACCTTTGGGCCCCTTCCAGAACCTAAAGGAGTTTCAGGAAATCTGGAGAGAGACTTCTGATCAGGGAGGAGAGCCATAGGATGAGGGGGAAGGGTTGGACACTGAAAGAGGGGAGATTAAGATGAGCTATGGGGAAGAACTTCTTCGGTGTGAGGATGGTGAGACCCTGGCCCAGGTTACCCAGAGAAGCTGTGGCTGCCCCATTCCTGGAGGGGTTCAAGGCCAGGTTGGCTGGGGCTTGGAGCAACCTGGTCTGATGGGAGATATCCTGGGACTGGATGGGCTTTAAGGTCCCTTCTGACTCTAACCACTCTATGATGCTGTGATTCTATAATCTAGATGCTGAGCAGATAACTAAGACAGTAATTTTAGCTCCTCTCTAGTAAAAACTGCCAAGGATGCCCCAGGGGTGGTGCAGTCCCTTACAGGACAGGCAGCTGAGACACCTGGGGATGAACGGCTCTCTGGTGCTCCTACATCTCTGTACTGATAGGTTTTAAAGTACGTGTGTGTGTTAGAGGACAGGTGACTCTCATAGATGGAGACATGTAACAATTAGGTGTCTAACATTAAGTGAGGTGATTCCCACCCTTTGTGTCTGTGCTTGTCATCTCCAAACAGGTGTGAATAAACTCTCTTGTCTCAATTTCTCATGAAAAATCTTCAGAACCTGCTCATCTTGAATGAGACTTATTTGGAAGCAGGGGCTGAGCCATGGCATTCAGATTAGTTTTTATACTTCAAGGTGGAACGTTGAGGTTCCAGGGGTCTGCAGTAAATCCCCACTACCCTGTCCTGTCTCTGTACCATTCTCTCCAGTGTCAAACACAGCATCTTGAGACCCATTACATCAGCTCTTCTCCCACTTTAAAGAGGAGTAGTTTCCTTGCAGTCAGTGGTGAAACAGGGATTGCATTTAGCCCAGGAAGCTCTTGGAAATATCCGATATCTAGGTGAAATCAGAGAAAATGTGAATAAAGCAAAGACAAACAGGGGCTCTGTGACTGAAGCTTTGCCTAAGGTTGTATTTTAACACAGGTGACTCAGAACCATGGAGATTTGCTAGGAGAACTTACAAAATCTATTTACCTTCTTGAAAACAATTCCTTTGACTGTTAGTTGTATTTTCTCTGAAATTATAGCCATAATACAACTCCTGCAGATGCTGTTGGGACGATACATAATACTCAACTCTGCCTTGGGCTAAAAATGATTTTCCATAGAGCTCTTTATGACATTATTCCTATGAACCATGGCAGGTTTGTATTGACACATTTCGTTTCAGTTGCCATGATAAAAAAAAAACCAAACAAATTAACTGTGAGGAATCCCCCTTTGCCAGTGTCGCATTAGCCAGGGCAGATAGAATCACAGAATTGTCCAGATTGGAAGGGACATTTAAGTTCATCGAGTCCAACTATCAACCTAACTCTTATGAAAACCATCACTAAACCATGTCAACTTGTTTTTTAAATTTCTCCAGGGGTGGTGCCTCAAGCATTTCCCTGGTCTTATCAAACCAGCTTTGGATACCAGATTATTTCCATCTCCTGCCCGAGTGATAAGGAAAGGTGAAAGAATCCAGAAAAAATTTTACAGGCCAACTTGCTTTGCATATTTGGTCTGAATTTAGTCCTCTTTTGAACTAAGACACCATAGGAAATTCAGGTAATTTTGCAGATTTTACTTCCCCCTGCTTATTCAGAATTGACTTTTTGCAAAGTAGAGAGCCCAGAGCATTTCCCAAATGGAAAATTTTGTGCTTAGTCTTAGGGGAAGTTTCGTGCAGCTTTCCAGTGGGAAAAGGTCAATCCATTCACTACTATTGCTCGTCAAATACAAACCTGCAACATACATCTCCAGCACTTCCCCAGGAAAGTAAACCCACTTTAATTTAGCAGCATGCCAGAGGAAACTTCTAGGTGTGATGAGGCAAGATTTTTTAGACATTGTGAAATGGAAGAGAGAGCATCTTCCTCCTGAAGGCTGCCTGGCATCTTTGTATTAGATCTTAGGAGACAACATCCTTCTCCGTCAGCGCTCCCCAGAACTCCTTCTCGATAAACTTCTGGTGAATCCTTCCTAGGGGCATGTTTGTGCACAATCTCCTGCCTGTTCACCTGCCTTTGACCCTGATCTGAGCATTCCTGACTGTAGAGCTGGAATCCAGCTCCTGTCCATCACCAAGTCCAGTCTGGGACTTTTCCTGATGCCTGCTGGTGACGTGATCGTCATCCTGGGAGCTTGATATGGTTTCGTATATACTGTATCTATTTCATTATTTTGTTCTTATTTTAATTTTAGTATTAATACTTCATTAAAGTAGTTTAGTTCATTCGTCCTAAGTCTTCTTATCCCTTCCTCTCCTTTCTTTCTGGGGGGAGGAAGGGCCATCTGTCAGCCTGGTTTTGGTAAATTTGGCTGAACCCATGACAGTTATATTTTGTTCCTGCGCCTCTGTTTTTACTAGGAGATATTGCTGTTTTTTCTTTTTGAAAAATGACTAAGAAACGTTTATGCTACCCTCTGGGGGTTCCACACGGGACGTACCGAGGCTCACGTGTAGTTAATATGTTTTCTAAACAGACAAAGCTTCCCTTGGGCTTTAGCAAACATTTGAGATGAGTTAGGGGAGGATTGGGTTGTATAATTTAACTGTTTTAGTACTTTGCTATATTTCTGCTGGAGGAGGCAAGGCTTTTCTTTTCATGTGCGAGAGGGAAAAGAAAATGCTGTAGCAATACCTCCCAACCAAGAGAAATCCCTGCTCTGGCCACGCTAGAGGGGCAGAGAGTAAAGGTATGGCAGTGCATACGGGCTCTGAAATCTCAGTCATTTTGATATTCCTGTGCCGTTGGAGGGATATAATCACCACAGCCTGCTTGTGGAGGCCAAACATTTTACCAGTGCAGTAGTACTCTCAACTGGAGTGACTGGTTTTCTCTGGGCAGCCGGGGCTTGGCTCCTGAGGGATGCAGGAGCTGGGTCTGATGCATCGGGAGGTTTCACGTATGACTGTGTATGTACGTGTGTTTATGTACACAGAACAGGTTCTTTGCTGCCATCTTCACCCAGATCCTTCATCCCCAAGGTGCAGCACAGTTTTGCCCCTCTCAACCCATGGATCTGATTCTCCGTTACCATCTCCTGTTGAGTGAGGAAAGACGCCTTCAGCATCACAGAAAGTGCTGCTCTGGCAGAGGGGACTTTAAATTTTTACTTGCTTACTCAGAAGAAAAACAACGTTGAAAGAAATGGATTTTTAAGTCCTAATTCTGCTTCTTGATTAAACATTTAGAAGATTGTATAGGTTTGACAGAAGACCAGGCTGCTTATTAGCTCGCCCTTGCATTAAATGTATCAAGTTAATTTAGCCCTGGTGGTCTGCCAGGAAGAAGCACATGATTTACTTTAGCGACAACCTAAAATCAGGTTTTTTTAAAAAAATATTTCGCAATAATGCACTTTAACTGGGTTATTTTTTTAAGAAAACTGAATAAATTAATTGTTTCTAATTTATGCCATAGGGGAAACAGGAAGCGTCAGTTCCAGCTCTGTCTGCAGTTCTAACAGTGAGAAAGTAAGGGAAGAAAATATTTTTCCCAAATCTGTATGGGAATTTGAGCTTATTGATGGGAAAAGCAGAAAGAGCTGGATGAATTTCTGCAGGGTGAGTGTGTTCAGAAGCCAGTGTCATGGTCTGGGCTGAAATGAGAGGCTTCCCCACTGTCTGGCTGTGCCGTGGGGTCTGGCTGTGGCTTCAGGTCCTGTGTGCTGAGTGTGGAGGAGCTCAGCTCCTCTCCTGCATCATCAGGCTTCTACAGAGAAGCAGAAAAGGGATGGACAGAAGCTAATCAGACATGAAGCCTTGTAATAAAGCTCAGGGGAGACCTTCTTGCTCTACAAGGTTGTAGAGAATTGAGGATCAGTCTCTTCTCTCAAGAAACAGGCGATAGAACAAGAAGAAATGACCCAAAGTTGCACCAGGGGAGGTTCAGGATGACTACTGGGAAAAATTTCTTCACTAAAAGGGTTGTCAAACCTTGGAAGAGGCTTGGGGCAGTGGTGGAGTCACCATCCCTGGAGGTATTTAAAAACTGGGCAGTCATGGTGCTGAGAGACATGGGTCAGTGGTGGTTTGGGCAGTGTTGGGTTGGTGGCTGGACTTGATGATCTGAAAGGTCCATTCCAACCCAGACAATTCTATGATTCTATTCTATTCTATGATTCTCATGTAAAGCTTACCTATGAGCATTTGCACTTTGGAATATTTAGAATGAAATTTCCAGAGAGCTATGCCATGCCCTGTGCTGATGCCTGGAAAAAGAGGTGGGAAATTCTGCTGCTTGAATGGTTTTCCTTCTGCTCTTACAATGGAGGCGTTTCCTGCCCTGATGGATGAGAAGCCTTCTGAAGGGAGGCACTGTGTGCTGAGCGCCCAGGGAGAGCACAGCACATGCTGCTGTAATTCTGGCAAGAGCTTCCAGACAAAGCTCTACCTAGGCTTTATGGCAGCTCCTTTCCCTTGCTGTGAATATCAGAAACCGATCCTGAATGAAGTCGCTCATCCTGGTCTATGTCCTAGGAGCTGACTGAGCAACTCAGGATGACTAGAAATCCTGCTGAAGGGAGAAACTTGAAAGCAGCATGAAACTGCCAAGATGATTTGAAAATATCTAGATGTACCTTTAAGGTTGATGCAAAGGGATAGTGGGCAAAAAAGCTAGGTGTTTCCCCAGAGGCTTCCATACATCCCCAAATCCTGGTGGATGCCTCAAGTGGGAAACAAGCCAAGTGTGTTGCAGAAGGCAAAGAAATGAAAAACTCTTTTTCTCAGTCCCAGCTCTAGCGATGGCAACCCACAGACAGTAGGTAGGGAAGTTCTGTTGATTGCTTTGCATTAAGCTGGAGTGTAAAAGGCCCCAGAGAACAAGCCTTTAGGAAGAATCTTCCTTTCATTCCCAGCCGATGAATTCCATTTCTAATTTCTCTGATGATAAGAGACTTCCAGAACTTGCGCTGTATTGTCAGAATAGAAAAAACTCATACACTGAGCCAGAGAAGTGTCATACTTTTCAGTTCCTCCCTTCTCCTTTCAAAGGTGACAATAACCTTTCAGCAGCAGAACTTCTGCCTCAGACATCATTTTCAATTCAGCTTTCATGCGTGGAAGAACAAGTGGGAAGTGACGTTCCAGGCGAGCGGGAGGGCCCTGCCTGGGACATGTACTGCTTGTGCACTGCCTCCTCGCACGAACTGCCACGTGAGCTGGAGACAGATGCCATCATGCACACAGCCCGGTGACTCAGGGGTTAAAACAAAGGTAGATTATTTCTAGATGTGCACACGGAAAACCCTCACCATTTTTTCCCAGGTTTTCTTTCTTTTTTTTTATTTTTATTTCTGCTGTACTTTTTTTTTTTAATCTTGAAAGATAGATTAATAGCAAAAGTGAATTGCATTGGTTCCAGTTTGCGATGAGAGAGCAATTTTGCAATTTCAATTGATTTAAAGCAAGGAACAGTTCAGGTAATGATCACAGAAAGAGCCTGAAATTAGTCAATAAATAAAGTGTGATGTCCCATCCTGCCTTCACTCTCATTAGATACGATGCACTCGGAGACTCGGTTATCAGGCAGTAACACGTATGCTGCCCCTTCACAGGCAGCATCCTCATGGTGTTGGACCAGCACGGATCTGGCAGAGGATGTCCTCCACTAAGGGCCATGCCTGTATAGAGATTGCTCAGGACTTTATTCTAGAAAAATTATTCTCCTCCTGGAATAATATTAACTCCCCTTTGCTATTGACACTGGCAACTCTGCAAGCAGAAGTTACGTTGAATTTGTTCTTTGTATTCCCGTTGTACTGACAGAAATAGCACGGGGAACAGAGGGGTGAGCTGAACTGCTTAAGGTGGTGGCGATTAGGGGGTTAGAAACCAGGACCCCCTGAATTCTGTGGGAGACCCTCTCAGTGCCGTAGCACGTCCTCTTCCCTGCCTCAATGGAGAGAAGGCACCATGGGCATGGGGAAAGGGTGTCTGAGAAATGGGCTGTCAAATTTGTGAATCACCTCAGGACATATCCACCTTCAGGCACAGTTAGAGCTATAGGAAATCAATATTTAATACAGTTCATTTAAAATTCACAGACACCGATGTGTTAGGAACAGAATAGATTAACATTCACTATATACCAAAATCACTGTTCTCAAGATCTTTAACTTCACATCTTCCGGAAATGGCAATTTATTATGTCAAGTATGTGAAGGAGAAAGAGGTGGGAGCTAGAGTTTTAAAGATTTTTAAATTTTTTATTTAATTTATTTAAGCAGTATGGACTTTTTCCTCCACATAACACATCGTGCCACATGGGTTTCAGGTGGATCTGTGCCACGTTGCTGTGGTTAGAAGGATAGAAGCTTGTTCATCTGAGATGCTGGATGCTCTGATGCATGTGGCTGGACCAGCAGAGGGTACCAGAGCTGTACGGCATCAGGATTTACCAGCTTGCTGTGATAATCTATATATAGTGGGAGGTGGCTTGGGTTTGGTCAGCTCCACAAGTGAGCAAAGGGACCTGGGACACACAGGGGTCTCCTGTGCCAGCCATCCTTCACGGTGGGTGGAGAGATGCAAACACTTTCAGGGCATGTTTAGTTCCTCCTTAAGGAAACCTCTAAACTCACTGAGATGAATCCTGCCTGTTTCTTCCTCCTGGGCATGAAAGGCTGAGAGAGACTCTGGAGCATGGAGAAGAGAAGGCTGAGGGGAGACTTTCTTCATGCTCCCAAGGGTCTGAAGGGTGGGTTGAAGGAGGATGGAGACGGACTCTTCTCAGTGGTTCCCAGTGACAGGACGAGGGTCAACGGGCACAAGCTGGGACATGGGATGTTCCACTGGAATCCGAGGAGAAACTTGTTTGGGGTGAGGGTGTCAGAGCCCTGGCAGAGGCTGCCCAGGGAGGGTGTGGAGTCCCCTTTTCTGGAGACATTCAGGCCCTGCCTGGATGCAGTCCTGAGGATGTACTCTGGGCAGTCCTGCTTTAGCAAGGGAGTTGGATGGGATGATCTTGAGAGGTCCCTTCCAACTCTGACAATTCCCTGATTCCATTATTATGTTCATAGCTAATTTTATCCCATTAAGTTTCATGCAGAGCACTGACGCCTCTTCTGAGAAGACTTGGCCCCGTCTCTACTATCTCTTAGATGAATTACTGGAACTATTCAGACATTTTTAGTTCAAATACAGTAACGTCAAAAGTTGTTTTCAGCTCTACCAGTGGTCAAATAACAGCCGCTGTTTAGCTCAGCCAAGGCGTGTATCTTTTGCTTGCCAAATGTGTTACTCGCAAATCTGTTCTTTCCTCATTCCTCCACCTGGGATGTTGCTGGGGATGGAAAGAAACTTTTCTAACTCATGTCTCACTGGTTATTATCAGACTTGGCAATGCAGGCAAGTCCATCTCAAGAATGCATAAATAGTTCCACAGTATGTGAAGTACAAGTGGTCCAATATAGAATCATAGAATCATGGAATTATTCAGTTTGGAAAAGATCCTTGGGATCATGGAGTCTAACCATCAACCCTACTCTACAAAGTTCTCCCCTGCACCATATCCCCCAATACCACATCTAAGCCACTCTTTAACACATAACAACTCTTAAAACACATCGTGGATTCTAAAAACCTGCTGGTTCTCCTCCCTCAGGACTGCAGGGACTGGAATGACCTGAGAAATCTGGACACTGACTGAGACAAGCACCCACACGCTGGAGAACAGCCTCCCTTTTTGGTTGTACAGTCCTACACAAATAGCACCATTTAAAGGCTGGTCTGAAGAAGACAGTTTTGCCAAAAAAAAAACCCTCTGAAAGGTCATATTTGTAAACTGTCTACCTTAAAGTTCTTGAATGGAACCGATATAATTTTATAGAAAGAATAAGGAAGACTTTTTATCAAGTAAGGTTGGTTGGCCTAGATGATCTTAAAGGTCTCTTCCAACCCAGAAAATTCTATGATTCTATGACTTCTGGCTAGATCTGTGGCTCTGACAGGAAAAGTGGCAAGACATTTATTCTTCTGCTTCCTCCAGTCCTGCTGAGATCCTGGGTTTGGGGGAGGCTCCAAAGTAGTGGTTCCTAAACCACAGTCCTCCCATGAATAGGTTGAGAAACTATTGGAAGCAGCTTGCAGAACCATGTTGAATTTTTCCCAACTGAAGGGGTTGTCCAGTAGACCTCAAGACTACACTGAGGACAGTGTGGCTTAAAATGTTACAAGGCACTCTTCCAGAGAAATCTTGAAGAAGCCTTTTCCTAATTTAGGGGTTTGTTGATCTGTGGAAATAAATATACTGCTTGTTACTAAAATAAGGTTTCTTAAGGAGTTTAGGAACTCTCAGTAGTGTTTGCTGTACTCCAGTATTCAGAACCAAGCTGAACTGCAATGCGTGTGTGTGCACGTGTGTATAAAACCAGGCAGGCCCGGCAGGCATAGTAGCGCTGTTATTCTTGCCGTCCTACCTTTGCCCATGTAATTTCTTCACACCATTTTCTTTGTGAGAAGAGAAAAACTCCCAGCAATCCCACACTCTCACCTGAAGAAGCTGCTCGTTCTATCTGGCAGTTCTGCAAGGTGATAAGCCTGTTGATGTTCTTGTGTTTCCTTGATGTCTGCTCAGTACCTGGGTATGCAGATCCCTTCTTGCACGTGGGAATCACACACGTATTGTGGTTCACAGGCACTTGGGTACAAAGAGAGAATCAGGGAGCAGGGTCCCACAGTTGGGGAAAAAAAGGTGCATTTCCTTGCTTGTCGCAATGCCAGAGTAACCGTACTGGTGACATTGGATTTTATCTTTCTTCATAGAATCACTGAATGGTTTGAGTTGGAAGGGACCTCAAAGCCCACCCAGTGCCACTTCCTGCCCTGGGCAGGGACACCTCCCACCACACCACATTGCTCCAAGCCCCATTCAGCCTGGCCTTCTCCAGGGATGGGGCAGCCACAGCTTCTCTGGGCAACCTGGGCCAGGGTCTCACCACCCTCACACCAGAGAAGTTCTTCCCCAGATCTCATCTCAGTCTCCCCTCTTTCAGTTTAAAACCCTTCTCCCTCTTCCCATCACTCCCCTCCCTGTTTAAGAGTCCTTCCCCAGCTTTCCTGGAGCCCCTTTAGGGACTGGAAGTGGCTCTAAGATCTCCCTGGAGCCTTCTCTTCTCCAGGCTGAACAGCCCCAGCTCTCTCAGCTTGTCCTCCCAGCAGGGAAGCTCCAGCCCTCCCAGCATCTCTGTGGTCTCCTCTGGCCCCACTCCAACAGCTCTGTGCAATTCTGATGTTGGTGACCCCAGAGCTTCAGGCAGCACTGGGAGGGGGTCTCCCCAGAGCAGAGGTGGGGGGAGAATCCTCCCCATCACCCTGCTGGCCGTGTTTCTTTTGATGCACTCCAAGGCAGTTCATCCCTAGGTGGATTGAGAATAACATTCAAAAAAGTTGTCTTAAAGCCTCTGGGTGCAGGGTTTTGCCCTTGAGGTAATTTGTAACCAATTAACTCAAGGTGGTTAATGACCCATTTGTAAAGGTTAGTTTGAGTCCAGTCCTCCCCCTAACTTTTGCTCCTGGCGAGGACAATTCCACATCTCTGCAGGGCAGAGTGCAGGCATTTATATTCTGCTATTAATGTGCGGGGAGTGACCAGGTTTGCAAGTTAATTGGCAATCAATTAACTGCAGGTTAGAAAAAGACCAAGAAGAAAAAAAAAAAAAAAGGAAAAAAAAAGAATATTTCTGTAGGGTGGATGATTTTTCACTGGCTGCCTTTGGCATTTCATACAGGCTGTTTTTATTAGAGATGAAATAATGTGGGTGACGGAGACTTGGTACCACAAAATACCACATGGTCCTGATGAGCCCAACACCCTCCACCAGTTAATCAGAGCCTGGTGCAGCTTTACCAGTGCTGCCTGGCGCCCAGACTGCTTTTTAATATTAAGCTCATACCACACAATGACAAACTCAGTGAACAGACAGAAACTGTGAATTTTCCTACCAGCTGGAAACTCAAGTTTAGTGAATTAACTCCATGAATGCTAGAAGCACAAGAGAGCAGAGGGAGCCCTTGATATTAGGTTTGGGAGAGGGAGCCAGGGAGCCGATTTTACCTCTTCTGCTCTGGAGAGAATCCAAGATGTAGGTTGCATCTTCTCCATCCTATGGTCAGCCTCAGAGCTCTGCTCCAGCTCCAGGGCACTGAGACTCAGCCCACATCTGCTCCCTTTGATCAGAACTACCTTGAAGTTTCTTCTCAGCGGGGAGAACTTCAGTCAGCCTCAAAGAGAGAGCCGCTGGGGTTACCCGTAACTGTCTCTCACAAAATCCTCAGAGTAGCCCCCTGCCTCCGTACCTGAAGCAGAGCACCTCAGCTCTGCCTCCATGAACCCCAGAAAGGTTTGGATGGGAACAGGAATGTCAGTACCAGCATTCAGTTCTGGGGTTCCCTCCCTTTGGTTACCTTCCAGTCTTCACTTCCAGTTCCTCCCAGTACCCACCCCACCAACACCAGCTCCTCGCTCCAGAAGGATTGCAAGAGGCAGGAACAGCTAAACTATGAGGCAGCACCAGAGCATGGCCTCAGTCCCAGCAGAAGGTTGAGGTCAGGCCCAGAACCATCTTTAAAAGCAAACTGGGAAAGGGGCATAATGGTCCTGTAGTGGCTGTTCCCCGTGACAACCAGGTCACCAGCAGTTATCTTTCCCCTGCAGAAGGGCCTGCCCACTAAGGACCACGTGTCATCTCCACCATTCAGCTATAAAATTCAGCACTGGTTTTGTGCAGAAAACTCTTCATGTGTCTCTAAACTTCTATTTCCAAATCATTAACTAGATCGATACACAACAATTATCTTTAACCTTAATCTCTTTGCTGGTCTGGGCATAATTTGCTTTCTATTACACTCACTTTGGTTCCTGCTGGGTGGATTGAGGTACGGAAACCATGGAAGTCGCTGGGTAACGGAGCCACCAGCACATCTCAAGCTGTGGTTTCACTCAGTGAAGAATCCAGCTCAACCTCAGTTGAGATATTTCCCCACAGCACTCAGCCTTCTCGCTTGATCCGTGCTCACTCACCTGCCCCGGGTCATGGCACCGGCCCAAGTTGCCCAAAGAAGTTGTGGCTGCCCTGTCCCTGGAGGGGTTCAAGGCCAGGTTGGAGGTGTCTTGGAGCAACCTCATGTGGTGGGAGGTGTCCCTGGCCAGGATGTGGCGCTGGATGGGCTTTGTGGTCCATTCCAACCCAAACCATTCAGTGATTTTATGATTCTGTGATTCTATGTTGCACATGACCATCGCAGACCAGCCAGGAAAAGACTTCTCATATTTATGTTTGGTTTTTGTTTATGTCAGCTCGTGGACCAGCCCATGATCTATCTACTGTGAGGTGGAGATAGACAGCAGGCAAGGCGGGGCACATGAAAGTGTGACCTCCAGATCTCACCACTATTTGGCTGCAAGGTGACACAACTCAGACCAAGAAATAAAGACCCACAGCCTTTCCAGCATCTGACTGCTCTCTGAAGACTCTTAACAAGAAGAGGCCAGAGTGAGTCCAGCTGTCTCCAGCTGAGGAAGATAAGATTGACTCCATAAATACGCAGTGGGGCAGACCCCAGGGTGGCAGAGGAGCTCCTATATTTACAGGAAACTTTGCCCAAAAGCTTGAAATCGACTAGAAAATGGGAAGGGAGTCAGTGGAACAGCTAGCCAACCAAGGCAACAGAGATTAAGGAATATATATATAACTTAAAAATGAATTTTGGTAGACTCATAAAATGGTGTTAATGATTCTCAGGGTGCAGTCGGCTGGAATGTCCTTTCCAGTCCTCCATCAATCATATTTTGTACTACTCCCCTGAGACAGATGGTCCCTAGAACAGGTGGTTCAGTTATTATTTTTTATTGTGCTAGAATAATGTCATAGTCTTGAAAACTCCAGGCTTTGAGCCAAGGAGAAGTCACAGAGGTCTGGGCACATCCCACCTAACTTAATGCGTGTATCTGAAGCACCTAAATGAGAAACCTGGTGAAAATAAGGAGCAACAAATCACTGCACAATCAGGGACAGAGGGTGGCTCTCTCTGGCTGGGCTGAAATCCAGGAAGGGCATGGAGCTGTTGAAGCAGGGCCAGAGGAGGTCACAGAAATGCTGGGAGGACTGGAACCACTCTACTGGGAGGACAGGCTGAGAGAGTCGGAGGGGTTCAGTCTGGAGAAGAGAAGGTTCCAAGGAGACCTTAGAGCCCCTTCCAGTCACAGAATCATAGAATCGTAGAATGGTCAGAGTTGGAAGGGACATTCAAGATCATCCAGTGCAAACACCCCTGCCCTGGGCAAGGACACCTCCCACCACACCACGTTGCTCCAAGCCCCATCCAGCCTGGCCTTGAGCCCCTCCAGGGATGGGGCAGCCACAGCTTCTCTGGGCAACCTCTTCCAGTGCCTCACCACCCTCACAGCAAAGTTCTTCCTGATATCTAATCTAAGTCTCCCCTCTGCCAATTTGAAGCTGTTCCCCCTTGTCCTGTCACTCCACTCCCTGACAAAGAGTCCTTCTCCAGCTCTCCTGGAGCTCCCTTCAGATACTGGTAGGGGCTGCCCATGGTCCATTTCAACCTGAACCATTCTATGTTCTGTAGAAAGGACTGTGGAAGCTCTTTGTACTGTCTGTGGACAACAAATCTAAACAGGGCTCCTAATTCAAACCTTTCAGCTAGGGGTCTGATCCTCTGTGGGATGCATTTAGATCAAAATCTCCTTCGTCCTTAGGTGGAGCACCCATGTGGTCATTTCTTTGTGCCCCGTTTTCTTCCAGCACGCGTGGTTACAGTTGTGCTTCAGAGCAGCTGTGATGTAGAGCACATTTCCTTTACTCCAGCTCTCGCGCTGCCAACTGGTGTTTAAAGCTGTTCCCAGTTGCCATATTAATGTCTTCGGAAGTTTTTCAAAGGTGAATGTGTTCAATCTGTTGCTGCAGCCTAATTTACATATGTTTTGCATAGCAGATACATTTTGCTTTGGATGTTTTAACCCACCCCCTCATCACCGGAACTAATTGTGGAGTTGACTGTATCAAGATTCTAATGAAAATACCAAGTTATAGGATACCTCTCCTGGAAAATGGCAGGTTGTGGCTTCTGGGGAGAGTTTTGAGAAAGGGTCAGCCGAAGGCTTTGGGAAATTGTGAGCGTTCAAAGGTTGTGGAGAACCCCCGGGGGTTGCATTGTTCTTTTCCCTACCCGCAGCAGGGCAGACTGTGCCAAGTCATTGTGTGTTTGGTCTGTGCTTACTACTCTGGTGATGGAGACTCCAACCATCTCCCTGGGGAAGCTACTCCAGTGCGTACTGGTGAAATTATTTAACGCTTTCCTGACAGGGAGGTGGTGGAGGCCTGCCCAGGGCAGTGGTGGAGTCACCATCCCTGGAGGTATTTGAGAAACATGTAAACGTGGGACATCAGGGTATGCTCTAGTGGCCGAGATTGTTGGGTTGGGCAATTGTTTTGTGGGGTTTGTTTTTTTCTAGGGGTTTTTGGTTTTTTTTTTGGTGTGTGTATGTTTGGACTCGATGTCAGAGGTCCCTTAGCTTCATGAAGATTCTGTGGTTCTGAGACTCTGTGATTCAGCCTGACAACTGTTATCTGGCATATATTTGTGCAGTTGATATCCCAGTGTAAGCACAATGCCTAGGACAACTTATTATTAAATGTCATCCTGATTTTTTTAAGTTAATTTCTCCAATTTTTCAAAAACATCCTTCTGGAGTGCCTGTATCTCCCTGAGTGTCTCCTGAGCCTGCTGGGATTTTTGTCTACGCTTTTGACAAGAACCTTCAGAGATATGGTACCTGTCGTGTGAAGAACCGTTGTCTTTTACCTAATATTTCTAGCAGCGACTTTTTGTCCTGTTCCCTGGCCACCCAGTACAGCTTGTCCTTGTCCTCCCTGTGGCAGCTCCCTATATATTTGCAGACTGTTATTAGCTCTGTCCTTCTCTTTTTATTGTGTTAAAGAATCTCATTCCATTTTTTTATTATAGGATGATTTGTAGGGTCCTGGTAATCACACAATTCCCTTCTGGATTCTCCAGCCGGTGCACAGCTTTTGTGAGGGCAAAACCCAGTCCACCCCTTTGAGGACTCTACCTCAGACCTGTTTGGGGCTGGCATGCAGGACAGACCTTGGTCAGAATAAGGTGCCTCCCAGCAGGGATTTTTGTCTTTGGTAGAACAGGATCCCATTGCTCATTCATGTTCTCTTAAGGATGCACTAAACCCTTCAGATTCCTCTGTGTGGTCCTTCAAGCTGGTGAGGGGTCTGGAGAGCAAGTCCTACAAGGAGAGGCTGAGGAAACTGGGCACGTTTAGTTTGGAGAAGAGGAGCCTGAGGGGAGACCTCCTTGTCCTCTACAGTTCCCTGAAAGGAGGGTGTAGAGAGGTGGGTGTTAGCCTCTTCTCCCAAGGGAATAATGACAGAACCAGAGGAAACAGTCTAAAGTTGGGGCAGGAGCAAAGTGTCCATACCGGGGTATTATTTTTTCCCTTCAGTTTTTTGCATGGCCAAATTCACTGTTAGTGTGAAATGCTTTGAAGTCAATGGGGTTACATCAGCAGAGAATCCAGAAATAGAAGTGAGAAATGGTATTTCATGAGTAATTTCCAAAGTGCTTGGGCTTCAGCTTGAAAAAGAAATAATGATCAAATTAGCTTATGATGCAGAAGTTGAAATGATGTTGCTGCTTTTTTTTTTTTTTCCCTTTTTCTTGTGCTGTCCAAATTAGTTAATGTCCCATAAAAGAAAGCCATTAATGGAATCACAAAAGCTCCTGAAATCTGAACTGGACATTCCTGCCAAAGTCCCTGGCAATAATTAGCTGTTATGACTCCAAATCAGTAGGAGAAACTTGAAATATTATGAAAAGGAGTAAGCCTATGGACCTCCAATCCCTTCACATGACATGGTTCAAACTTTTTATTTGAACGCACACATATAGTATCAAAAGAAAAAAAAAATACAGCAGCTTTCGTGGCATGTGAACTGTCACCGAGCTGAGTTTAGATTCCCAGGTTTGCTTAGAGGAGAGCTTCCCTGCCAACCACTGCTTCAGAAAATGTTGGCTCTAAATTAACTTAACAGAACAAATGATTTAAAAATGGAAGTGTTGGCCAATTGATCGTAGTACCCAGAATGTGCAGTCACATCTTGCTGCCAGTGAGTCCTCAACTGGGTAACATTGAAGCTGATAGTAATTCCAAGCGTATTTCAGACTTAGTTTCTCCCTCCAGTTCCCGGACTGGTGGATCATACCAGGCTCTGGGCAGGCAGTGGATTACCTCTGTGTGTTGGCTTTCCTGGATCTTTCTGTGTCTATAAAGCCATGGTTGGATGGTCACAATATGCAACAACATATTTCTGCTCTTTCCTCATCTGTGCCTCCTCTGTTCCTTCATCTCTCCCTTTCCTGTAGTGCACCAGGTCCCCATTTGTGCCTTTGGTTGAAAGTTAGGTCTGTTCCCAGTTGTGGGTTACAGCACAACCACACCAGCATTTGCTCCTGGTGTAACTGGAGGTCCATGGTGGTTGACATGTGGTTCCACTCTGATCTCTTCTTGGGTCCTGGCTCTGGCTATCTGCTGTCATTTTTGAGGAGCTGACATAATTTGGAATAAGTTATCGTTGGTGTGATATCCACACACTTTGGGGCATCAGGACATCTCTGAAGGGGCTCATAAGCCACCTCTTCTCCACAGCCATGGCTTAGGGGAGCTCTGAGATTTTCTTGGACTGCAGCTGCTGGGAGGTGACCCCTTGACTTTGTGACTTTAATGATCAGATAAGACTGAAAGCAAGGACTAATTGGCTTGCTCCAAATGTGGAAATGGAGAAGCCACCTTCTTGTGACAGACTACCCTCAGCCACCTTCTGCATGGTGAGTGCACCATGCTCGAGGTGGGTACCCATTGTGGGCTGTATGGCAACCGAGACCATCTGCTAACCATCCTACATAACTGACCCCAGTTTACCCAGAAGACAAAGCGAGGATATTGGTTGCAACAAAACTCATCAAACACAGACAAAACAAATATTTCCTCCAAGGGGGTGACCACCTCTTTCTCCCTAGGTCCTTGAGCTTTAGGAGGGAGTCTCCAAAACCTCTTGGCCAGTGCAGGGCTCACAGCAACTGTAGCTGCTGTGGGAAGTTCTGCTTTTCCAGCTGACTTGCTCTTAAAGATTTGAAGTCTGGGAGGTTGTTTTCAACAAATAATCTGTTATAAAACAATACCAGAGGGTCAGGGGAAGGGATGTAAACAAAGGACTAATTGAAAAACTGCTCATGGCTTGGAGCTGCCTTTTTTAATTGGTTGTTCAGCTCTGGTTGGTTTAGTGGTTTAGTTAGCAAAATAAATAAGCAGGGGTAGAGAAAACACAGAAGACTGTCAACTGTTGGAGATGCACCATTCCCTCATCTCTTCTATCCCTGCCTGTATCTCAGAACAGCCAGTATACCTATTTTAAGGGAGTTCTTTTTCATTTCTGTGGTGCCCACAAGTGCTGTGATGAGGGGGTTTTGTTCCAGGAGGGGATGCACTTGTATCTGCCACCAAATCACCTTTTTTTTTTCTGATGTTGCTCTTTGCAACCTCGAGACCAGCATGGTTTGAGGATGAAGGATGTGGATGTTGGCAGTGCAGCTGCTCTTCCTTCCCTTCCACCCCACCTGCGTGGACTTCTTCAGCCCATGCCCTTGGTGTTTTCTTGCAGGACTGGTGTGAAGTACGGAGGAAAGTGGCTCCAGTAAGGAACTCTGAGAATAAAGTGGCATCAGATGAGTGGAGTGTTTTCCCATGGGGTCTATCCAAAGCTTCATCACTGGCAATGGTGATATGGGAAGAAATATCTGGAAGCAATCATAAAATAATTGTCTTCCTAAAGAGTAACTAGATAGGCTCAAGATGACTTTCTCTCCTGAGATCTCATCATCCAAGGGAATGACTCTGCTGCTGTGTGGGACATGGCTGTATAAAAGAAGGACGGTGCTAACCTCACAGTGAGCAGCTTCTGCTCTTCCAACGCCTCCCAACATGCCAAACTGCTCATAGAATTCTTTTTTTGCTTGGAATATTCCCAAAATTCAAGTTGATTCTGAGTTTTCCTTACAATACATTAAACAAACAGCTTTTTTTCTTAGTTAGGCATTCCCTCACTCCAAGCACACCATTTTTCACTGGGTAGAATTATTTCAGAGTGATCATGGTAGAACACAACTTCATGGGACCTTAAGACGCCGCAGGCTGAGTGCATGCAACTGATTCATGGTCACTTGTTGGGCCAGGGCAATATTGTCCAGAAGGTGAGCCCTTCAAATAAAGATATGATATACCTCTATCTGCTTCAGTCAGAACAAGCATCTGGAAATGACGAGACCAAATCCAGAGAATATTTTGTTGAGGAAAAGAAAGGTGAGAAAAGGAACACTGCAAGAAGAGAGAAGCCCTGGCAAGTTTCACCAGAAGCAGTGTATTAAATATAGCCCTCGGATTTTTTCATTATTAGAATTACTAGCTGAACTACAGACAATGAAATCTTGTGACTTGATGCAGAAACTGCCATAGGAATCTGGAATGAACCCCCTCTCCCTCTGATGTGACACCATACAATTAATCAGAAATGTTAGTAACAAGAAAGCGATTTCCAGTAGCTAAAACCAGGAGAACTGGCTTCTGTTCCTAGACTCTCCTGGACTGATCCTGCCTGGCCACAGGAAAGTCTTTCCCCCGCCATATGCCTGAATTTCTCACTCTTACAAAGGCAGACAGGGCTACCTGTGCAGCCCGGGTGAGAAAGACTTGGGAGTGCTCATGGATGAGAAGCACCACATGAGCCAGCAGTGTGCACTGGCAGCCCAGAAAGCCAACCCCATCCTGGGCTGCATCAAAAGAAGCGTGATCAGCAGGTCGCAGGAGAGGATTCTCCCCCTCTGCTCTGCGCTTGTGAGACCCCACCTGGAGTCCTGTGTCCAGCTCTGGAGTCCTCAACACAGAAAGGACATGGACCTGGTGGAACAGGTACAGAAGAGGGCCACNGCCTTGAAAATCATCTCAGGAGCTGATGCTTGAGGAAAACCAGTGCTTGTTAGTGAGGGATTACAAGGAGTTAGGATTTGTTTTCTGTCTCTCCCTGCTTTCCCCTCTGTCAAACATCGCTGGGGCCTCAGAGCAATGGAGCGACCTTGTGCTCGGAGACCCCAGTTCCTCTCCTTGTGTGGAAGGAAATGTTCACCCAGAGCAGCTGCTTCTCCACAGCACTGCCCTAATCTTTGTGCCTGTAATCGAATCTATTCAACACATTAGTTTTAAATTGAAAAAAAAAAAGGGGAGGGGGAAGGTAAATCCACGCTGAATAAATTGTATCAGTTTAGTGAAGGGATAATTGCATTTTTCATCTGTCAGGAAAAGCTGACATTGTGATTTACGGTCGCTCACTCCCGTTTCACCCCGTAATGGGCGCAGTGATGTACAGTTCACCACGCTTGGCTTCTCTGTGGCTCTTTCTCTAGCTGTCTTGTCTGTTCCTCCCCCGAATTATGAATTGTGCCTGATGGGATTCTATCATTAGTCCAGAATGCAGGCTGGAGACAGCAATTTGCTTCTCATTAGGAGTGAAACTTCAAATTGTTTCCCGCTGTTTGCCCTAAGAGATGTCAGGTGGCATTACTGTATTTCTAAAGGAAATTAATACAATCAGCAGAGCTTGGAAGGCTCAAGGCAAGGATACTGGTCGGGGAGGGCTTTTCTTCAGCTCACTGGTTTGAAGGTGACTTGCTGCGATAAATGCCTGTTCTTTATTTCTATCTGATGCTGGCTCTGGGGAGGCAGCTGGAGAGAGCAGTGGCCCTGATGTAGCTCCTGATGAGCTGATCGGAGAAGCAGCCCCACAGCAGGTCCTGTGAAGAGACAAAGCAGAGAGAACAAGGAATGATTAACCCTGGAGAGCAAACTCCTCATCCCTCCTCCTGCATGTCCTGGCAAAGCTTGAAGGACTCAACATCCAGCAATGCTGTGCTGGGAGCTGTGTGCTGAGTCCCTGGGGTATTCACAGAATAAGTCACAGAATTTTCATGCTTGGAAGGGTCCTCTGAGATCATCAAGTCCAACCATACACACACCATAAAACCCCAAACTAAACAAAGCAAAACAAAACAAAATAAACAAAATAAACAAAAAAAAACCCCAAACAAACAAAAACCACAAAAAAACCACCAAATCCGGGGACACCTCCCACCACACCAGGTTGCTCCAAGCCCCAGCCAGCCTGGCCTTGAACCCTTCCAGGGATGGGGCAGCCACAGCTTCTCTGGACAACCTGTTCCAGTGCCTCACTACCCTCACACCAAACAAGTTCTTCCTAAGATCCCATCTAAATCTCCCCTCTGCCAATTTAAAACCCATTCCCCCTTGTCCTGTCCCTCCACTCCCTGACCAAGAGTCCCCCTCCAGCTCTCCTGGAGCTCCCTTCACATCCTGGAAGGCTGCTCCAAGGTCTCCCCGCAGCCTTCTCTTCTCCAGGCTGAACAGCCCCAGCTCTCTCAGCCTGTTCTCACAGCAGAGGTGCTCCAGCCCCCTGAGCATCTTGGTGGCCTCCACTGGACCCGTTCCACCAGGTCCATGTCCTTTCTGTGTTGAGGACTCCAGAGCTGGACACAGGACTCCATGTGGGGTCTCACAAGCGCAGAGTAGAGGGGGAGAATCCCCTCCTGCAACCTGCTGGTCATGCTTCTTTTGATGCAGCCCAGGAAACGGAATGAATGAGACAATGCAGGAACGGGAAGGGAGAGGAATCCCAGGCTGACAGAAAGGCATGAGGAAGGAAATTGAGTTCTGTAGAATCTTTCTCAATAGGTGGGTGAATTCATTACAGAAGATCTTCTGAGAGCGATTGTAAGTGGCTAATAGAGTTTGAATGAAACTGATAGCCCTGCTCTGGAGTGTGTGGGAATAACAGTCTCATTACATTTCACCAGGCATCCCTTATATTCAAAGGGTGATGTTCTGAGTACAGAGGGGTGGAGGGAGTCACTGATTGAACTGAGACAAGAAAGACTTAATGGGAGAAACTTTGCGGAGTATAACTGGAAGGCAAATAACTTTGCTGGGAGAGCAATTACACTCTGTGTTAGTCTAACAGAGAAAATGCAGGTTCTGTAGTGCTCCACATTGGACTTGGAGTTCTGGAAAAAGCCTTGTGAAATGATTCTGCAGCAGTTGGTGCAAGGACTGTCCTTCCTGCCATTCCTACAGAGGGGGCAGCAGAGAAAGCCCTTTGGGCAATGTGCTCAGAAGCAGGTTAATTGAGTTAACTTACAAAATGCATTCCACTGTTGCATTGCCCAGGCAAGGAATCCATCCCAGTAATTGTGAGAAGGTGGAAGAGTGGATGCAGTTGAATGCTGGCCATGCTCAGGGTAAGGAGGGACTCATTCAGCCTTAACGATAACATCAGCAAGGCAAGCAGGCATTTGCTGTTCTGGGGGCTCCTTGTCAAAGGAGGAGCCCCCTTAGACAGGAGCCCCCTTAGAGCTCCTTAGAGGAGCCTCTGTTCACCAGAATGATGCTGGAGGCCCAGAGAGTGCAGTGCACTGAGAACTTTAGGTGCACCATGAGGGAGAGAACAGGAGAATGAGCTTCCTAAAGGTCTTCCTTGCTTGATTCCACCCTTGTACTCCCTTCTGCAGCACCAGGGTTGGGGTTTGCTCTTGTCTCAAGGACATTTCTCCACAGCTAGGAAGCAAAGGCACCCAGGGACAATGGGATAGTTTGAAGTCCTCTCTCTCCCCTTGCTGAGAGCTTCTCCCCAAGACTTTCTGGGCTTTGATTATTTCCCCTCTTGCTGTTTCTGTGGTCAGTTCTCCATTTTAGCTTTTTGGCTGCAGTTCAGGCAGCACCAGGCATAGGGGTGGTACCTTCCATTCACCTGGCTCTCACAGGCTCTTGGATGCCCCTTCCTGGATGTTGGATGGCAGAGGGGGATGTATATTGATGTACAGAAGCCTCAAAATTAACCATCTGATATATGAGCCCTGTGAAGATTCTTGTCAGCTTCAGCCTGAGCAGTCACTAGACTGCTTCACCATGGACAAGGTCAGAAAACCAAGCTTTTGGGCATTTTGTCTCCAGGATTTCCTGAGCTAATGAGGGCAGAAGTTGGTGCATCATTGGACAGTAGGAAAGGGCAGTGCCTGGGAGCAAATGCATAACCAAGAACAAACTAGCTTTGTCTAACCGGAGCTGATGTTGGAGCTGAAGTCCTTCTTGAGGTCTGATGACTTTGATTAAGTCCCCTGTAGGAACAAAGCGTGTAACTCCTTAAGCCACAGAGCAAGAAGTATTGATCCCCCTGTCTCTGTCTTCAGTGGCTACTGTCCCAGTGCCGTGAGGATTTTAACAGGTACAAGCATGCTCACTACAACACTGGGACAACTGGAATGCTTTCCTCAGCAAGTTCGCTGATAATACCAAATTGGGAAGGCTAGCTGACACTCCAGAAGGCTGTGCCACCATCCACCATGAGCTGGACAGGCTGGAGAGCTGGGAAGAGAAGAACCTCATGAGATTCAACAAGAACAAGTGTAGGGTCGTGAACCTGGAGAGGAAAAATTCTGGGCACCAATATAGGTTCAGAGCAGACCTGCTAGAAAGCACTTCTGAGTAGAAGGATCTGGGGGTCCTGGTAGACAGTAAAGTCTTCATGAGCCAGCAATGTGCCCTGGTGGCCAAGAGGCCAATGGAATCCTGGGCTGCGTAGGGAAGAGTGTGGCCAAGACATGGAGAGAGGTCATTCTCCTGCTCTGCTCTGTTCTGGTGAGGCCACAACTGCAATCCTGCCTCCAGTTCTTGGCTCCCCGGTTCAAAACAGACAGAGAACTACTGGAGAATCCAGCGTAAGGCAACAGAGATGTTGGAGGCGTTGGAGCATCTCCCTGATGAGGAAAGGCTGAGAGAGCTGGGACTCTGGAGCATGGAGAAGAGAAGGCTGAGGGGAAACCTTCTTCATGCTCCCAAGGGTCTGAAGAGTAGGTTGAAGGAGGATGGAGCCGGACTCTTGACAGTGGTTCCAGTGACAGGACAAGGGGCAATGGGCACAAGCTGGGACACAGGAAGTTCCATTGGAATCTGAGGAGAAACTTGTTTGTTGTGAGGGTGTCAGAGCCCTGGCAGAGGCTGCCCGGGGAGGGTGTGGAGTCCCCTTCTCTGGAGCTCTTCAAGCCCCACCTGGATGCAGTCCTGAGGGATGTGCTCTGGGCAACCCTGCTTTAGCAGGAGAGTTGGATGGGATGATCTCTGGAGGTCCCTTCCAACTCTGATAATTCCCTCATTCCTTGATTCTATGAAGGGTTTGATTTTCTCCAGTGAGATCAAGCTTTGAGGTAGAAGTATTATCTTTTATTAGATCAAGTGTGGTTAGAAAAAGCAGAGAAGCTTTCAGGCACACTTGCTATTATTGAGGCCTGGAATAGAAGCATCAGATTTAAAAGCGAAATGCAAGTTGAGGATGATTGCTCAGAGTTTAATTAGAGATGTATCAGTTAGTTCATCTCTGAAAGAAAAGGTAGGAGGTAGGTATGCGGGAGAGCGGATGTTGGTTGAAGGGAGAGATGTGACAGAACACTTATCTCCTAGGAGAAAAAAGGAGGTAGCTCGCTTGTAGCCTGTGCAGCACAGAGGTGTGATCCCCATTTCCATTCCATCCCTGTTTAGCCAGATTTCTTTATGTTGGTAGAAGCTGGAAACTTGATTTCCCTTGGCTTTTTTTTTTTCTAATTTATTTATTTTTTAAATACTTTGGAGGAAGAGGAAACACAATCTCTGCACTTTGCGTGGCTGGGGAACTCGTGTGCTGCTGTCCTGTTTTATATCTTGTCGCTGATTTGCAGGAAACCATTTCACCACTGTCTTCTGCTGCCTTAAATACCCTTCCATCCCTGCTGAGTTTCACAGCCTCGCCTCTTCGTTTATCAGCTTGCCAGTGAAGACAATAACCTGCCCACCACCTGTGTTTCAGCAGGGCTTATTTTGGGAATATGTACTGCGGAACTGAGCAAGGAAATGATGGACTGCCTGTAGAAGGAGTGACATATCCTTAAATCCTCTAATCTGTTTCATAAGAATTCCCAAATGTTCGGTTACGAACCACAGCACGGTGATTGTTGTTAATATTCCTCAGAAAAGATAAAAGCCCACACTCAGCTCTGTGTGCCATTTTATGACTTATGTAGAAAGTTTTTTGTATAGGAAAAGGAGGTCTTTTCCACTGAAATTGCCAAAAAATCCAGTTTTCTATTAAAACAGAAAGAAAAAGATTGAATCTGGAGTCTTCAACATGGTTTACCAGGTTAGTGCTCAGGTGCTGCCGCCCTCCTGATGGTGGGGTGAGGTGTTTCCCTGACTCTCTGGCCTGAGACAAGCTCTGCTTTGGGTACATTTCCTATCCCTTTCCTTCAAATTATCAGCTCAAATCCACTGACTCCCAGGAGTAATAATGAGGGAAGAACCCTGTGTGCATTTGAAACAGACCTCTTGCATCTAAAAGCACTTTTGTTTGAATAAGGCCCAATATTTCCTGGCCATTAGCTCTTCTCTTCAGATGAGGCTTTCTTTCTCTTTTTTTTTTTTTTTTTTGCACAAAGCTTCTGAATCTGCTGGGAAAAAAATCAAAGAAATCAGATGCATTTTTTTAGCACGATTTAGTATCTTGTGCTAAATTAAAAGTGAGTCCTGGGTTACTGGCTTCCCTGCTTGCCTGGCACATAATAAGAATAGCGTGTATTCGGCTAATGTTTTTTTTATTCCTCATTTTGTCCCTGATTTTTAGCAAGCTGCCTCACCTTTTGTTCTCTGATTTCTCTTCCTTTGCCTCTCTGGCAAATAATCTACCTCCTTGGGAGCTGAGCTCCCTGATGAATTCTTCCCTGCGTTACCTCTTGATCTGACCTGAACCCAAAGTCTGATTCTGGGTTTATCCTTGAACAACAAAGTACAAATCCACCAGCTCTTCGTCAGGGCGGGTTCTGGGGAAAATGTCTCATTATCACTTTGCATTTTCCACTTATTCTTTCATTACCTTAAGAGCACTTTCCCCAGCTTGACATCCTTGAACATGTATTTTCAGACTGTTTCTGGTATTTAATTTCATCTCTCGTCATAAAACCTTGTTTTCTTCTTCTATGTATTTCTATTTATTTTTTTTTCACCTTCCAAACTTGCAGTAAGTTATGGCTTGACTGGGAATCTTTGTGTGAGATGCCAACACATGCCTCAAGCCCCCAGTTAAGGTGTTGAGAGGGAATGCCAGACCACAGAGTCATAAAATAGTTAGAGTTAGAAGGGACCTTAAAGATCATACAGTTCCAACCCCCTTGCCCTGTGCAGAGACACCTCCCACCACACTACATTGCTCAAAACCCCATCCATCCCAGTCTTGAACACTTCCAGGGATGCAAGATGTCCACTGCTGGGCTAAATTCCAGCTCGTTATCATTTTGGTACTGTCATATGGTTCTTCCCCGTCCTTTTGTGGTCCTTTGGTCTTGCCTCTCCCTGTGAAATCGATTCTGCTGCCTGCTCAGTTGTTGTCCTTAGTTGTGCCATAGAATGAAACGCTAAAGATTAAGTGTAATCAGACAGGACTGGCTTATCCTGGGGTCTCTTCAAAGCAGTAGGAGTTTGGGACCATCTATCATCCTGTGCTTACATCCAGGTGGTAAATTCCAGCCTGACACCAGCCATGGAACCAACCAAAATGTCAAGCCAAACCAAGCTAACATACCCTGCCCCTCAACTCAGCGCCAGGGCTGGGAGCTAGCTAAGGTGTGTGCCCATCTGTCCTCTGTCACCAGAGGAAGGACTAGGTTGGCTTGGTTAAGCCTCAAGGTGACAGATATATCAGGGTAAAATCATTAAGATGGGGAACGCGGTGCAGCTTGCTGTCAGCTCATCAATTAGTTCATCCAACCCATATGGTCATAATATAAAAAAGTACCGAGCATGTGTGCCGAAACTGAGATTCAAGAAGAATTAAATGAGGCTAAATTACAGAAAAAACCCACCCAACCACGTTTTAAAAAAAGTAACTGATAGTCTGGCTTCCTTCATCTTTAAATTTCAGTCTTTTCTCTTGACTCCAGCATGTGTTTTAAACATTTATTATGGGTTGATGATGGTTTGCAATTTTCATTTGTGCTTTATTTCCCAGAGGAAAGCTCAAATGCAAGCGCTGCATGTGGCTTGTGCTAAGTTGCCTGCTGGATGGTTTTGTGTGAAGTTTTCCAGCTGGGTTCACAAACACATAAGAAGTTAAACGATTTGTTTAAGGTCACCCAATGAACCAGAGGCCTTTGTGGTAATAAAACACAGTGGTCCTTGAATGGAATAATATCATTTCCATCCTACAGGGCGAGACTTTGCAACACTTTTGGTTACGTGTCTGTCTGCTCAGAACCAAAGAGGAGCATTTACTGGACACTAAAGGTGTATGATCAGGTTACGTATTTGCATATAGAATCATAGAATGGTTAGAGTTGGAAGGCACCTGGAAGATCATCCAGTTCCAAACCCTCCTGCCCTGTGCAGGAACACCTCCCATGACCTGCTGGCCATGCTTCTTTTGTGCTGTCCAGGATGGGGTTGGTTTCTGGGCTGCCAGTGTACACTGCTGGCTCATGTGGAGCTCCTCATCCATGACCACTCCCAAGTCCTTCTCCTCAGGGCTGGTGTCCAACTGTTTTCCGCCCAACCTATATAAGGTCATACATCTTGGTTGAGTATGGTTTACCCTTAAGAGATTAAGAGAAATGGCCTCAGTAATGACCAGATCATCATTAAAAAGCTGCCCTCATTTGGCACTGCAGTCACTCATTCAAAATACTCCTTCTAAATGGCTTGGTCGACAAGAAATGAAACAGAAGGTCCATCTACTTTCAAAGGGCAAGAATAAATAGGACCAAGCATGCATGAGACCTATCAATATTTCAAGAGAACACACAGAAATACCGTGCACATGCTGGTGTCATGGTCCCGAATGCACCTCAAAGAGGTTGGACCTCAAAATATCATTGCTGATGCCATCACATCTCTGCCCAAAAAGACTCTCGTAAGATTTGGAGTTGAAGAAACACTTGAGGAGTTGGTGGCTGATCTGGTCCGGATGCTTCCAATAGCAATGGGTAGGTGGGTCAGTGCTGGAAGATCTAAAAAGCAAGGATCTTTCAGTCATATGAAGCTGCAGAACAGAGGCTGAAGCAGTTGTCTGGATTCCAGACATCGTGCAATGGGGACCTGATGTTTCTTTGGTTTGTATCAGGATGTTCAGGATGGCAGTATGTCCTGAGGCAAAACCTTTCATCTAGAAATATAAATAATTTGGAAATTTAACAGAAATCAGACCAAAATGAAGGCAAAGAACAAAGAGAAATGCATGGCTCATGCTTTGTTTAGTAACAATTGGGGAATTAGAATGATTAAACGCATTTGCACATTTGTGTTAAAGTCATTTGACTCTTTCAATGAAAAATAAAGGATGAAACTTCCCCTTTCAGCCTTTTCTACACAATATTTTGAGTGGGTGGTGTCCAAGGTCCTCCCACTCATACATGGCAACACAAAAAGCAAGCAACAAAGCTGCCAGTTTGAAAGCCAAATGAAATAATCCATTGCAGACGATACAGAATACTTCATTTGACCTGAAAGAAATATCTTTTTTTCCCATTCTGGGGGATTTTGGTCAGTGAACTGAAACACCAGTTATTTATACAGCTCTAATCACAGAACTCCAGACATCTGGTTGCCTCAATCGCACTGATTCACTCTTGTTCACAGGTGATGTTACTGCCTTGTATGAAAGAGGGATCCACTTAACAACCCAAGGTGTCGAGCAGATGTAGTTAAAATCTTGATGCCGAGTGGAAATAATGAGAATGTTCCCAAATGCATTAGCTGCTCCTCTCACTGAAGTCAAAGAGGGATCATTTTGACTCATATTTGCTGTTACATATTATTGCCCAATTACTGTAATCTCGGCACAGCTTTTAAAGGTCACCTCTGACTTCTCTTCCAGCTGGGACTGAAGAGGGTTTATCCATAGGTAATCAAGGCAGTGGAATGGGCACTGATTGGAAACCATCTCAGCTCTCCCTGTTCAGGTGGTACGTGTGTCCTGGAAGGCTTTGCTCATCCCGGTGCTGCCTCGGGGTGTATTTAACAGGGAATAAAGGCATCCAGATCAGGCTATGTTTGGGCCAAAGATTCAGGAAGTGGAGCAAAATTGCCTTCTTTCGTCCCATTTCTTGTCCCAGCAAATCTTGTACCACATGGCAGTCCATGTCACTCAGTGGAGTGGCAAAAGGTCAATTGTGTCCCAGTATGGTGTAAGGGGAGAGCAGGATGCTGCCCCAGCATAGACCACAGCAACTGCAGCTGAGGTTCCTAGGAGCTGCTGTGATTTGCTAATTGAGACTATCTTCAGCCACCATCTCTAAATTGTGTGGAGGATGAGATCCTTCCTTATCCTTCGAAAGACCTGCTATACTTTGGCTCTTTTGGGAAGGAAGGTGGTAGGAGGACACCAGATCATTTAGGAATCATGTTAATGATGACTGACAGTGAAGGTGATGTGAGGAATTAGGCCTTTAAGAGATATTGGAGGAACTGGGAAGCAATGATTTTGTCAGCTGGAGACTCGTATTTTTCACTGTCCTGCTCCATCAGAGCTCAGATCCTAATGACTGGGACTGGGGCTTCCTCCACACTCCTGAGCACTAAGCAACTTTGGAATCTTGCAAGTGTTGGAGGAGAAGGGAGCTTTAAGGAGGATAGAGACAGCTGAGAAGGTTTTTGGAGGACATTTCCCTCCCCTCTTGGAAGTTATTACCAGTTTGTCAAGCAGCTGAGTTTTCTGGGTCAGGTCAATTCTTTCTCGGTAGGAAAAGTTGCTTTAATTCTCTCCTACTTGGAAAACTAGCCTTCTCTCCTTCTTTTAACCTTGTTCCTCACCCATTCCAAATCCACCAGAAGCCATGATGTCTCTAGTTCTACCTGTTGTGTACTGCCATGGGACAGGGAGTGCCTGGGAAAGCGAGGAGGAAGAGCTGAGGTTATTTTGTAAGCTCCATGTCATAGAACCATAGAATCATGGAATGCTTAGAGTTGGAAGGGACCTAAAAGATCATCCAGTTCCAACCCCCCTGCCATGGGTAGGGACACCTCCCACCAGACCAGGGTGCTCCAAGCCCCATCCAGGCTGGCCTTGAATCTCTCCAGGGATGGGGGGAGCCACAGCTTCTCTGGGCAACCTGTTCCAGGGTCTCACCACCCCCACAGCAAAGAAGTTCTTCCCCACATCTCATCTCAATCTCCCCTCTGCCATTTTAAAGCCTTTCTTCCTTGTCCTGTCACTCCAGGTGAGGGTCTCAGGAGTGCAGAGTAGAGGGGGAGAATCACATCCTGGTCACGCTGCTGGTGTTGCATGGAGTGACTGAACTACCTTAGAAATGGAACCTGGGCAATAATCCAACCTAGGATTTATGGGACTTCGTCAACATGAGGTTGGTTTGAAAGATATTACACGAAGCTGAATGCACCGCCTATATAGAAATGATTCCACTGAAATATTGCAGCATGCACAGGACCATGCATTTATCTCATAAAACACCCAGCAAAGAACCGTCATAACTCAGAAAAGTCATGGTTTTTAGTGATAGAAAGAAAGGCTTTGCAACAAGAAAGGGATAAAGAACATCAATCGGAAATTATTGTAGAAATGGGTCTCTTTAAAGGAGTTGACAATAATGTGGGTTTGATTGTTTCTGAAGGGGCTTAACCAGCCTTTATATCCAGATTCCATTCAAAATGGGTAATTTTCCATTTAAAAACATATTTTTTCCCCCCAAGTGAGTAGGAAATGAAACTAGATGACTTTGTATCCTTAAAAAAATCTATTATCCAGATTATGTTTGGGGAGATTTAAAGAAAGAAACCAGTCTCTCTGCAGCAGTGACATTTCAAAGCCTGCTAATTTAAAATAGAGAGACAATTTAATTCTTCTGATGTAGCAGCGTTGTTTGGTCCTTGCTTCATCTCAGGTGCTTCCGAAAGGCACTGGAAAATAATAATCATGTTCCTTTCTAGATACATAAATCAGACTCTCTTCAGCAACATAATTTTAGATTACAAACATGAAAGTTGAGGAAGAATTTCCCATCTCTCAGTTTAGCTGTTTGCGGTGAAGGTCTGCCTCAAGCCATGTTTTAACGACCACAAAACTTCGGGTTTATTTCTTCTGCTTTGTGTCTTCTGAGCCTGACTTTGGGCCAAAGTTTGCTTCTAGGAGCAATACACTGGTTAAAATACACTATGGGTAGGAAGAGTTCTCAGCAGGGCAAAATAAGCTAACCCCTCTCCTTTCAATTTGGAATTCTTTGGGGTAATTAAGAATAGCGAGAAGAGATCTGCAGGTTGATGTCCCGTGCTTGGAAAATGAGTCAAGTAGGGATGAGACTGCTTTCCAGCCTCTTGTCTGATCTGAGTTGATGCAGTGCTGTGAGGAAGAGTTCAGCCTTCGAGCATGAGCATTCTGTGACTCCCACGGAGAAGGCAAATCAGCAGAGTTAATCAAATGGAAAAAAACCCAACACAACAAAACAAATTAGAAAGCAGAAAAATTGCAATTGTTTCTATGAAATGTGTATTCCTTTCTGCTTCATAACTAACAAATTCCAATTTTTGCATGCTTCATTTGTTATTTATATCTATCTATATGAACATATAGATATTTACCTCTTACGCCCTCTCAAAGAAAAATAAGACTCCCCTGCTCACTCCGGGAACCTCCCACGCTGACTCTACTGATGCCCAGTAACAGGGATATAGAATCATAGAATCACAGAATGGTCAGAGTTGGAAGGGACCTTAAAGATCATCAAGTTCCAACCCCCCTGTCCTGGGCAGGGACACCTCCCACCACACCAGGTTGCTCCAAGTCCCATCCAGCCTGATTTGCTTTAGGGCTTTCATGTGCCAACCCTGTGGCTCTATTCATGGAGCTATTGGAAAAGCCTTGAGGAAAAAAATCATTGTATCTCATAGGTCTGCTCTGCCCAGAGTTCCTCCTCCCTATTCTTAGCATTTCAGAATCACAGGCATTTATTCAATGGGCTTGCTTTTACAGTTTATAACCAAGCACAATACCCCGCAGTCAGGGAATCGCAGTTCAGTTCCAGTTAGAATTTTGCTCACACAAAGAATTTAAGAAGTAATCCCAAGTAATGAAAAAACTCTGAGAGAGCAGAGCTGAAGCACAGATCAAGCAGAAGCTGTAAAAAACCTTTAAACTGACAGGCTGTATGATGAGAAGAGAAAACTTAACTTTGGGACCAATACTTGGAGTTTATAGTCATCGTAGGTCTGTCTTTCATAGTCTGGGAGAGCAGATACAATATGTCTCACTACAAGCTGTAGCTTGAGGCCATTACTTACATTTGTTTGCCTTTATTTCTGGTCTTTTGCAAACAGTTAGCTAAAACTGAGTGATTCTCAGGCATGGGTAGAGACTTCCAGTTTGAGCCACAATCTGTCTCACATTTGAATATTACTTGCCTTTGGATCACAGTTTGTCCTATTGTTGCCCTTTAAGGGCTTTTTTTCTCCAAAGAATGGAAGAATGGTTGCTCTAAAGCAATGTTAGATGCCTATGCATGTGCAAACATAGTTTTATTTCATAGAATCATAGAATGGTTTGGGTTGGAAGAGACCTTAAAGATCACTGAGTCCCACCCCCTGCCCTGGGCAGGGACACCTCCCACCAGACCAGGTTGCTCCAAGCCCTCTTCAACCTGGCCTTGAACCCCGACAGGGATGGGGCAGCCACAGCTTCTCTGGGCAACCTGGGCCAGTGCTTCCTATTTGAGTGGAACAGGATCAGCTTTCTCCATACGTTTGGCTTCAGGTTTCTCCTCCCTGGTGCTGACACATCTCTTAGATGTAAAGTGTTCAACTTTAAGGTTATTCTTTGACCTCTCCCAGCTTTGGACACCTGGAGAGGGAGTGAAGATTTGTTACTCTGTGCGATGCCTCCAGGCCATTCCCCACCTGGGATCTTGGGAGTTTCAGAGGAGATGGTGCTTCCAGTGCTCCCCTGCCCTCTCTCACCACCAGAAGCAGAACCATGAAAGATGATTCTGCTGTGTCTTTTCCTGAATGGGAAGAATGGTGGGCTGGTAGAAAACCATCCAAAGTGTACTTAGAGGCATCTTTGTTTCTCTGTCTTCGTATTCCTGCTGTAAAAAAGTCTTCCTCTGTTCCTCCGCCGTATTCTCTCATGAGTACCTTGGCTTTACTGCTGATCTTTCAAAACTGCTTCAGTTGAGACACCTTCTTTCCAGTGCAGCTGTTTTGTCTTTAACATCCATTACAGTATTGGCTGCTGCTCAGAGCCAGAGCAATTGAATTGCAATTACAATTACAATTAATAGCGTCTCCAGCAAAAGGCTTAGAACATGATTGGGCTCATACTTAATGTTCAATGTTTCCTCTTCTTTATGGAGAAATGACTGAACTGACTCTTCTTCTTTTCCTTTTAATGGATCAAGCCAGATCTTTTGGCTTGATGTATTAGTCCAGTCTCTTTCCAAAAAAACCCCTTGTCTTCCCCAAGGCAGTTAGAAAATCTGAATGAAATGTGGAAGGGCTGAGGCTGCTTAGACTGAGCTGCCAAGTTCAATTCCATTGTGGCTTTGATCCTTTCCATCCCTCTGAATTCACAAGGGATGAGATTTATCTCAGGAGCTGAGTATACCTACAGCATGTCTCCAAAAGAGTGAGTTGTCCCCAGTCCCCTGGTGGTCACTGAATTCAAGCAATGGGTGACAAAGTGCCATCCATCCACCTAAACATAGGTGGCATATTTTGGAAAGATGTGAAGCCTCTGTGTGTGTCTGTCTGACATTTATTTAGATGATGCCCAGCCCTAAATCTGGATGAGAAGAATTGAGCCTTCACTTTATCTGCTTTTGTATTTTCTGTTAGAAATTTATTGGGGCAGAACAGATGGGTTCAACGCCCGAAGATGACACCCAAATATATGTTGACCACATGTAAGAGTCCAGAGGTGTAACTGGTGGCTACGACTGACACCACAGCCAAGAAAAATCTAGGGCTTGACTGAGTTGCTCAAATGGTGCCATTTGAGATCGAGGTGTCCACACAAGGCTGTCAATCATCACCTGGGACCTAGGAGAGACTTACGTGGATGTTGGAAGTGAAGAGTGATACAGGCCATTTCCAAAGGTGTGATGCTGAAGTTCAGCAGTTCAGCCAGGCCACCAGCTCACCTGGAAACATCTGCCTTTAAGTGTTTTACTCTTGAACTGCAACACATCCCAAATGCCCTTTGGATTTTATGGTTCCTCAGCGTCTGGAGCCTCAGCGTCTTGCTCGGTGTCAGGGACACGTAGGTGGAGCTGCGATACAAGAGATAGCTAATAGTGAGCACCCTCCGCTGCCTCCCTGGTGCCCTTTTAACTGCCATTTATTAATTAATCATTTACCTTTTCTGTCGTGGCTCCTGGTTGTTGCCAGTGCAGTTTCCATCATGAAACTCATCATCTAAATCTTCCGAAGAGCAATTGAAGGAGCTGGGACTGTTCAGTTGGAGGAAGAGCAGGCTGAGAGGAGGTCTCATCACTCTCTACAACTCCTTGAAAGGACATTGGAGAGAGGCTGGTGCTGGTCTCTACTCACAGGGAATTAGCAACAGAACAAGAGGGAATGGCTTCAAGCTGCAAGGGGGTGGGTTTAGACTGGACATTGGGAAAAAATTCTTCCCAGAAAGAGTGGTCAGGGACTGGAATAGGCTGCCCAGGGAGGTGGTGGAGTCTCCATCCCTGAATGTGTTGAAGAATGGTTGAGATGTGGTGTTGGGGGATATGGTGTAGGGGAGGACTTTGTAGAGTGGGGCTGATCGTTGGACTCGATGATCACAAGGGTGTTTTCCAACCTGAATGATTCTATGATCATGCTTAGCCAAATGTATGCTAGGCCATTTTGGTTTTGCGTCAGAGAGGCAAGACTGTGACATATCACACATAACTTAGTAAAGCTTTGCCTAAAAGCAACGAAAGAGGATGCAAAAGAGACCCTGGTGACAGTGCCTCTTGCTAGGACATGACACTCAATGCCAGACCCCCATCTCCACTGCAGAGCTTGTGTTTGTGGGTGAGAATCTGGATTCTGGCCATACTCAAGGCCAGGTGATTGACCAGGGTGAATGCCGTGGGTCTTGGCACCTGCGTCCCTGAGGGGAAAACGTGGTGGAAAGTGGGGCAAGATACTTCAGATGTCCATGATCTGCAGGTTCTGCAAAAGGAGGAGAGATAACTGATTGTCCTTGTCAGTAGAAGGTGGGGGTGCAGGGGGGGCTTAGTTAGTGCAGAGAGGGCGAGGGGATGGAGGGGTCTCTTCCTGCTTTTTTTCCAGGGTGATTTATGTCATTACTTTCTGATAAATTAGTTCTTTGTGGAAGGAGCATATCTAGAATTTGAGGATATTTATGTGGGATTTCGGATTTTTTTTCCCCCTACCTGTTCTTTCTACATCACACCTTTGCTCTGAGGATTTGGGATTTTAGTTTTTTATTATTATTATTATTATTCCTGAGCTTTTTGGCTTTGGTTGGTTGGTTGGTTTGATTTCTCTTTGTTATGGTTTATTCCCTGAAAATATTGATTCCTCATTAAAAATTCAACAGCTTTTTGGCCCCCAAACACCACTTTTTAGCCAAGAAATGGCTTTTCAGAAAAAAACCCTTTGCTTTGGTACGACTCAAATTTTGTGACCTTTTTTTTTTTTTTTTTAGCATAAAAAGCCTTACTTGTATGCAAAAAGAATCATTTTTGATGGATAATCTATGACCAGTCTCATTGGGAAGATCAAGCTTGTAGTGCTTAACCTCCTCCTTTGGCTACTTTTTCTCTTTGAAAAACACCATTTCTTTTTCTTACAGCTTAAATGAAAGCGGGGTGGAAGTACAGTTCTAGCAGACACATCCTTTCTTACGTTTGTCAGGCACTGAAATATAAATCTTTTCCGATGTCTATTCAAAAGCTTTTAGCAACATCAGATTTGGAAAAAGCTGTTAATTCCTACATAGCTTCCTCCTCTTGTATCTCCCAGATTGAAATGGAACACTGTTCTCATTTTGTAGATAAAAAAACTGGGAACTGGGGAAATTGAACTAAAGTAGACATATTCTGAGCTCCCCAGTTCCAGAAGGACAGGGAACTGCTGGAGAGGGGACAGCAAAGGGCTACAAAGATAATGAGAGGACTAGAACACCTTTCTTAGGAGGAAAGGTTGAGGGACTTGGGTCTTTTTAGTCTGGAGAAGAGAAGACTGAGGCGGGGGATGTGCTCTGGGCAATCCTGCTGTAGCAGGGGAGTTTTGATCCGCAGACCACAAGGAACAAATTCCAAACTTGCAAGTTATGGAGAGGTATGTTTATTCAGCACTGGGAACACGAGGGATCGCTCTACCTAATGTGTTAGTCCGTTCATCACACAGGTGGGCTTTTTGTACATTACAGATTATGCACATTAAAATCTAGCTAATACATATGTATTCTGGCTATGTATTGGGCCACACTAGTCTCTTCACCTGTGGCTGACTCTTTTCCATGGTTGTTTAGCCATGTCTTAGGCGAGATCCAGCATCTGCAGTGGGAGCTTGGTTTGTTCTTTCTTCTCCAGCACTTGTGATCACTAAAAAATCTAGATAACATTTTCTTAGGCAAAACTAATTTATCACAAAGATCATCTAGGAACCACGTTCTGGTCTATAGGCTAACAAAATAAGCTCATTGTGTCCTTAATGCTGCATTGAGTTAAAACTATCAAAGTATGTTTCAGCTGGAGGATCACAGCTCCAGTGGCATACACAATGCTTCAGCTGGAGGGTCATAGGATGAACTCAAGACGTCCCTTCTAACTCAGACAATTCCCCGATTCCATGATTCCGTAAATTTCCCCTCATTCAATTTAAAACCCTTCCCTCTCATCCTATTGCTGCACTCCCTAACAAAGAGTCCCATGGGTTGTTTTTTATTCATGTTTCCTGTGGCATTGAAACCCGTAGGAACCTTGGATAGGGAGAAACACAACTCAGAAAACAGGAAGGATGGCACCTCTTTCATGCTAAGGCTTGAAGAGTGACAGTCCTAAAGCAGCAGGACCAGAGACGATGCCCATGGCTGTGTGTTTGGAGAGAGATGCCGCTGCTGGTGCAGGGAATCAGGGACCTCGGGTTTGAGAGGTGATTCTCAGTTCTGTTTTCTCAGGTGTAAAATCAGGTACCAAGAGGGATGAGGCATCCTTTAGAGCTACAGTTTTCAAAACTCCTGCAAGCCTGCTGCAGAGCATCAAAGGCAGAGAGTTATTCCTGTCCTACCTCAAATTGGAAAATATCCATCAAGCTTTGAAACAATAATGAGGTTTTGGGTTTTAGTGATATTTTAGGGTTTCTTTTGTCTTTTGCTCCCAGCTTTTCAGAAGCTGCTGGCTCATTTTGCCTTTAAGAGCTTTCCTCCGAAGCTGCAAGATTTAGATTTTTGGGTGGTTTTTTTTAATGCTACCTGAGAAATTCACGAGGTCGAAGAACTGAGGCTTTAGTATTGCTACATTCCTTATAAAATAGTGAGAACCTGCAAAGCTGGATACCTGTGCTGACATCTCTGCTGTAAATACATGCCAATATTTCTTGTTTTCTTACCAACACCGTCCTTTCCTCTGCTGTTTCCCTTAACACATTAGCAAGACAAGCTGTCCAGTTCCTTTCCTGAGGCCTCTGTATCTCTGTGCTTTTTGCCTGGGGTGAATAAACAGAGCCCAAGATGCAAAGATACAGAAATACAGTGTTCTGAACTTCCGACTGATGTTCTGTTGCCCCTGCCCCTGGCTTTTCCTGCAGCACGGAAGAGGGAAGGTAAAAGCCAAGAAACTAAGGAGATTGAGGAGAGTGTGGTATTTTTTCCCTGCAGCATTGGTAGGAGAGATTAGGCTGGGTTGTTAACCAGCCCCAGCTTGGTTGATTGCCCTCACCAGACTGTGCAAAGGAAACAAACCAGGAGCAAATTGGCTCACGGGGGCACTGAGATTCTTCTAGTGCTGTTCCTGGTTTTGTTATTTGTGTGTTGTGCTTAGTGGAAGGTTTAAAAACAGCCAAGTGGGAAATGTTGGTTTGAGCAGCAGGATAGGATCCAGCAATATTGAATATACGTGTCCATAGTGTGAAGCTGGGAATAGAGTGAGATAGAAGGAAAAACTAATCAGTCCTTCCCCCTGCCTTTCGTACTGTGAACATCTCTCATGAGGAGATACCGCATGCAGAGACGGCTCTGTGATGACATGAATCCTGTGCTTCTGCTGGTATTTAAGTAGCTCCTTTGGCAAACTTCTTCTCCACATGTTTTGCCTCTGCTCTGCCTGGATTCCTGGCTGCTCCTGCTCTCTGCTCACCCTACCACTCACTCTCTGCTCTGCCTCCCCAGTTGTGGTGTTGGCTGGTGTTTCCTACACCAGGCTGCAGCTTTCTACTGTTCCAGACCAGCCTTGTTCATCCTCTGAAGGCAATTCCTTTGCACCATGAGCATGCCATGACCTGGGCTCCATCCCATCCCATCCTATCCCATCCCATCCCATCCCATCCCATCCCATCCCGTCCCGTCCCGTCCCGTCCCGTCCCGTCCCATTCCATCCCATCCCATCCCATCCCATCCCATCCCTGTCTGCTGGCTCTGATCTGTTTCCCAAGGTGGCTTCTTGCAGGGACTTCTAAGATACAGTCCAGCCTGACATCTTTGAGGAGAAAGAAACTTTATTTACCATTTTTAGCAGTGGTTGTTTCATTTTTGCTCTTGTGCCTAAGTTGGCATTGCCACTTAATGGTTGACTTGGCCAGGACATCAAACTGTGATCTGTTGGGACTTTGCTTAGGCTTTCAGAAGAAGATGACACAGAGAAGAAGCATAAAAGAAATTACACTCTGTCTTCCCAGAGTTTATTAACATTTTCTAACTAACCAGAACCAGCATAATGCCAATAGAGCCAGTGTAATTAATTTCAGATGATGGTTATCAGATATCAGGAATAAACCAAAAGCAAAGAAACCCAAGGTTATCAATCAGGATGGATCATTGGAAACCAAGAGAGCTCACATTCTATTGCCTTGGATTTTCCTGCACTAGGAACAAGAGATGGAAAAGTTACTTTTAATTTGGACAGTACGGTCATATAGGGTTGGTTTAGTGTTAACGTAAGAATAATTGAGGATTTTATTTTGCTGATCTACAATGAGAACTATTATCCTTTTGTAAGGGAACTGAGCTTAATCACATCTGGCAGACCTGCTGAGTATAATGTGTCCCAACATCCCATTACATTTTCAATTTACATGTATTACCTTTCCCTGGGAAAGTTCCCTGCTCTTCTGCCCATTGAATTAAATGGCTATTATGAAAACAGAGCAGGACACTTCAGTGACCTGGATGTTTGATTTTACCCTGGGAGGCAATTAGTGCTAATAAGTCCTGTACCCAATGCCTCTCTCAGATTTGTCTCAAAAGTAGAGCATATAAAAGGTCTCAAGTGGAGAAATGGGACAAAAGTTTCATAGGGCAATTCCCTCTCCACCAAATCCGCCGATAACAAAGAAGAGAAGAGCCATGTCTATGTAGAGAAGATCAGAGTCAAATTCTCTATCTTTTAGAGTAACTTGTCTACAGTTACTTCCAACTGAAGAAGTGGCGTTCAAAATCAATGCTAGTTTAGGCTGTGTCTTACAACACAAACAAATGCCATCCAAAACATACTTGGGAGCTAATGATAGCGAGATAAATAATTAAAGGAGAGGGAAAAAAGGCAGACCTTTAAAGGCTCAACAAAAGTAGAGGAAACACATTATAGATAAGCTTTGAAAGGAGATGAAGACTTGATCCCTGTAATCTATATTGATCAAGGCATTTCCAATATGCTCATCACTAGCAGAGAAAGGAAACGAGGAGAGTGTCATTAATCACACTGCTACTCTGCCTAAGGGCTCAGTCAATCACGTCCTGGTACTGCCTCGGCACAGGATTCATATGAAGAGAGACAGACGTCTTCTGAAACAATTTACTGTCCAAGGATGTGTTTTACAGGCAGGATCACAAGCCCTTTGATTTCGGTCATTAGAATTGAACAGCTGAGGCTTCTGAGCCTGAAGCCTGGCCAAAAAGAATGATAAGACAACATGAAATGAGGAGGGAGTTGTGAGGAAGACTCCTCATTCCATGAGGATCAAGGAATGAAGCAGTAGGCCAGTGGTGAGCAGAGCAGGGAAGGCAAAGTCATAGAATCATAGCATCATAGAATGGCTAGAGTTGGAAGGGACCTTAAAGTCCATCCTATCTCACCCCCCAGGTTGATCCAAGCCTCCTCCATCCTGGCCTTGAACCCCTCCAGGGATGGGGCAGCCACAGCGTTTCTGGGCAACCTGTTCCAGGGTCTCACCACCCTCACAGCAAAGAGGTTCTCCCTGAGATCTCATCTCTATCTCCCCTCTTTCAGTGTCCAACCCTTCCCCCTCGCCCTATGGCTCCCCTCCCTCATCAAGAGTCCCTCCCCAGCTTTTCTGGAGCTCCTTTAGGGGCTCCAACATCTCCCCGGAGCCTTCTCTCCTCCAGGTTGAACCCTCCCCAACCCTCTCAGCCTGTCCTCACAGCAGAGGGACTCCAGCCCTCCCAGCCTCCTGTGGTCCCGCTCCAACACGTCCATGTCCTTGAAATTGGACCAAGTTCATGGTGCTTAAAAAAGAGAGTCTCAGGCCCAGCACTCACCATGCTGGTGCTGCTCACTCAGACATGGGTACCTCCTGAGAAGCTGACGTGAGGCAAAGGGATTGGAAATGAAAGGATCCATCTCTGCCAGCGTAAAGCCAGGTTTTACTTCCATAGGAAACAACAGCCTCTTTGGCACATGATCTCTGTGAGCAGCTCATAGGAAGGGCTCTGTTTGGAAACAGTTCTGTCCATTGCACTATATTTAACAGATGAAAATATTCGCCCATTTTTAATTGCTACGGACATCTGTTCCAGCAGCTTATTCCTCACCTGCAGTTTTTATAATCTTTGTAGCTTCTAAATGCAATAGCACGCCAGGGACATACGCAATAAAAACCTTATTTTCATGCAAATATGGCTAGCAAGAAGAACAGCAATCAGGAGGAAGAAAAATAGAAGGAATAGGTGAATATTTATCAGGGCAATATTGCCCAAAGCTCTCTGCAGGGTCTTGATTGGTATTTAGTGTTAGGGAAAGTAAGAAATAAAAGACAGAAAGTGGATATATGTCTGTAGTTTTAAATCCATTTCCACAAATGCAATATCTGAAGCAAAGAGCTGTAAAATGCTGTGTCCGGAGACGCTTATTTAGTGTTTCAGATCAGGCCCGGTAATCCAGCAAAAAGCAGCAGAGAAGATGTGCATGGAGTAGGAGTAAAGGCATTTTCTGAAGTCTGCTTTTGAGTGTGTTTATGGGTTTTTGTAAGGAACTCCTTTAGGAAGCAAGCCCTGAGATGAATTTTTAATGGACTCTGAAATCCCCAAGATTTTTGCCTTGAAAGTATTACAAATGAAATTAGCATTTCTTTTAACAGAGGAGAGTTCAAAGGTGATAGAAGCAGCTGAGACAGCAATGCAGTTGGGCTTCTCCACCATTCACGGAACATTCCAGTAGTGCTGGATGCAGTCCAAGGAAAATACATGTATAGGAGAGGGACTGGAGCCTCCTCGTCTCCTTGTCTACAAACCCTACCTGCTCTCCTCATGTAAGGAAGGGTCCCTCTCACCTGTGAAGTCTTTTCAGTGTCTTGCAAAAAGCAATTTGTAAATTAAGCTCTTCTGATGTTGCAGGTAAATACTAAAGGCAGCACAAACAGAATTTCCATGCGACTTATTTCAAGTCATCTCCCTCCTTCCCTTTCTGATGAGTGCGAGTGAAATCTCCCGAAAGCAAGAGAATGCTCTACTCTGCACTGGTGAGACCACGATTGGAATCCAGTTCTGAGCTCCCCAGTTCAAGGGAGCCTGGGAACTGCTGGAGAGAGTCTGATGTAGGGCAACAAAGATGCTGGAGGGATTGGAGCATCTCCCTGATGAGGAAAGGCTGAGAGAGCTGGGACCCTGGAGCCTGGAGAAGAGAAGGCTGAGGGGAGACCTTCTTCGTGCTCACAAGAGTCTGAAGGGTTGGTTGAAGGAGGATGGAGCTGGACTCTTGTCAGTGGTTCCCAGTGACAGGACGAGGGGCAACGGGCACAAACTGGGACATGGGAAGTTCCATTGGGATCTGAGGAGAAACTTGCTTGTTGTGAGGGTGTCAGAGCCCTGGCAGAGGCTGGCCAAGGAGGGTGTGGAGTCCCCTTCTCTGGAGACCTTCAAGCCCCGCCTGGATGCAGTCCTGTGGGATGTGCTCTGGGCAATCCTGCTTTAGCAGGGGAATTGGTCGGGATAATCTCTGGAGGTCCCTTCCAACTCGGACAATTCCCTGATTCCATGAAAGTGAAGGAATGATAATGAATCTAGAATTTTGTAGAAAACATGTCTCCAGTCCCTGCTCCAGTCATCGGCCTGAGGTTGGGAAGGGGGGACGTGTTGTCCTCTTCCCTTTTCTGATGTTGCACACACCAGTGGACTTCCATCCTGGGCAGCTGCAACTAGGCTGCTCTTGGCCGTGCCTTCCCATGGTCCAGCTCACCAGGGACACATAGGGAACCATCTACACCCAGTGTTTTCTGATGAAGATGGTAGAAAGACAAGAGAGGGAGGAGGCCTTTAGGAGGCAAGAGCTCAGATGCCAGAGTGGGATTCATCCCATCTGACCTCAGGGATCTACAAACCAGGTATCTGCATTCCAGTTCTGAACAAGCGCTGACCTTAGGGCACGAAGAATTTCAGTATAAATGCAAGTTAATTTTCTGGCAGAAATTCATATTTCCATACACTCACACACAGCCCCCAGCCTCTTGTCTTGCCCCAGGGTGGTTTCTGACACACACTCCCAGCCGCGCCGCCGCGTGTTCCCAGGTATTGCCAGCTTGTTTCTTAATCTTGAGATACAGCTCCTAGTATTTCTACAATATCTGCTTATGTATGCCTAGGATTTATTTATTTATTGCCTCCTGCTCTGTGTATCAGCAAAGTGATTTCTTTGAAGGCTGTATGGATTTTCTTTTGTGCTCTGGGTTTGGTTTTTGTTGTTTTTTTTTTTTTTTTCTGTACTGAACTTGAAGGCTTTGGGAAGGAGGGAGAGAGCAAGCATTTTCTTAGATTTTTAAAAAAGAAATTGCTGGAGGTATTTACGTATTAATAAAATTGTACTGAAAGACAGACATCCCCAGAGGTTTTCAGCTCTAGTTGAATAAAATCACCTACAAACAAAGGCAGCATAAGAAAGGCGAGTGAGTAGAAAGAAGATGGAGTGTCCTGTTCTCTTCTAGCTCTATATTTTAGCTGCAGACTTTCAGCAAAACTGGTCTCCGGGTTTATTCACCTTCTAAACAAGGCTTTCAGGTCTTAATTTTTTGCTTCAAGCAAACGTTCCTGCAGGCTTGTTTTGGTGCCGGAGCCCTGTTCTGCCACGGGATCGTTCAGGGCAGAGGTATCTGTCTGTGGAGGCTCAGAGCAGAGATGGCTGGTGGTGGACCTGGGCGTACCATGTTGTCCCTGGGAACATTTCTGAAAGCTGGATACGTAGATGCAAAGCCCTGTCTAATCTCTGCCCAACTTGTCATAGTTGAGGATGGTCTCTCAAGTAATCAGGGAGGTGATGCACATAATGGATAATTAATTAAGTAAATGGGGGGTTTGCCTTCGCTTGGCAAGGCTGGGATGTCCCCACTGCTCTCCACAACTCCCTAAAAGGAGTGTGTAGCCAGGTGAGGTTGGTCTCTTCTCCCAAGGAACAGGTGATGGGACAAGAGGAAATGGCTTCAGGTTGCACCAGGGGAGGTTTAGGATCGAAATCCTTTTCCTGGCAGCTATGAGGCGACTTGACAGGAGTTCCTAATGAGCAGAGCGATCACTGCCACGCTGCTCCTGCCTCTTCTCTCCTCACCACAACCAACTCTTTGGTGCAAAACTTTCCCAGCTTTTCATCCTTCTTCTGTGTTCTGTACTGCACGTGGCACAAGGAGGTTGTAGTCTCACAGACCTTGACCATACAAATAACTAGTAAAGATAATGGGCAACAAAGATACTGGATGGGCTGGAGCATCTCCCTGATGAGAAAAAGCTCAGAGAGATGGGACTCTGGAAGAAGAACTTGTTTGTTGTGAGGGTGTCAGAGCCCTGGCAGAGGCTGGCCAGGGAGGGTGTGGAGTTCCCTTCTCTGGAGACCTTCAAGCCCCACCTGGATGCAGTCCTGAGGGATGTGCTCTGGGCAATCCTGCTTTAGCAGGGGAGTTGGACGGGATGATCTCTGAAGGTCCCTTCCAACTCGGACAATTCCCTCATTCGGTGATAATAACTACAGCTATGAGCTCCAAGCTGTTTTTTCTACCTCTCTGGAAGCTCAGAGTCTCACTGTTTGGGCCTCATTCTCTCGGAGCATGGTCTGTTTGCGGCGTGCTGGGCCAGCACCCGCTCAGGTATTGATCACAACTCTCTTCTCTATTGAATTTCTCTCCAGGCAAACAAATGAATTAGTTTCCCTATCAAAATAGCGGAGCCCAGCAGCAAATAGAGTATATCTGGACAAAGATCTTTCTCTGCTGTTTTGTAAGGAGCAAACAAGCCCGTGAATCTTTTGTGCTTATTTAAAAAAGTACTGGATGGGTTTTGGAAATAGTGGTCTTTATTTTCATCCTGTATTTATGTTCTTTTCATCGAGGCTGCTGAAATTTGTGTTAATTAGTCACAGGAGTGACCCAGGTTTTATGAAAGAAAGCTCCTCTCCTGGGGTGGGGGTTTTACGATGCCCAAGGCTTGAAACCATGTTCAAACCCGAAGTTCCCAGTCACGTACTGGTTTCACAGCTGGGCTCACTCTCAAACTGGAATCTGGAAGTTTCCCAAGTTGGACAACTGTGACACAGGAAGACGGAAGGAGATACTTTCCCCCAGCATAAGAATGACTCTTCACCTCAACCTACATCACACTTTGGGAAGGTTTTTGTGCAGACTGGAGAAAGGAGTCTAGGCCATTAGTGCTCTGGAACAGCAAAGGAGGGAATGACAGCAGACATTCGAGGGGACATATGCATGTGTGGCTCAATCTAGACAGCACAAAAGGAAGGAAGGAAGGAAGGGAGGAAGGAAAGAAGGAATGGAGGAAGCAAATCTTTTTCAGCTCCAACACCTACTCCAGCAGTTTGAAAGGTAACCCTGACCACAGGCATGCTTTCTTCCCACTAGCTCTCCAGAAAATGAACTGAAACGGCTACAGCAGCCACAACCTCCCATTTCTACTCATCGACGCAAGACTAAAGTCCAGGCTGACCTGGAAAAGCAATTTCAGACCAAATACCTGAAGAGTAGGAGATCTTGGGATCCCTCACCAATCCTGTGCTGTGAAACTCACAGTCTGTGACTGCCTTATTCATGCCCATGGCTTGTCTTTTGTCACAGTGAAGTTCTAGAATCACAGAATCATAGAATCATAGGATGGTTAGAGTTGGAAGGGACCTTAAAGATCATCCAGTTCCAACCCCCTTGCCATGGGTCGGGACACCTCCCACCAGACCAGGTTGCTGATTGGAAGTAGTGAATACCTTTCAAGAGAAAGCAGAATTTTCTCTGCTGCAGCTGTTTTCTGATGAAAATATTCCTACTGAAATCTGAGAGGAAAAAAATATCCTTTCTCACCCAGGGAAAGGAGGAGGTTTCAAACAACTAAAATTGAACCTCTGCAGTTTGATCTTTCGCTGCACCTTTTCTGTTGTCAGTTGTCAAAAAATACTTTGTTGTCCACTGAAATGTCAGAAAAACCCTATTCCAAAATAGCAAAATCACATAAAATGACATTTTAAAGGTATGGACTTTGGTGGTACTCCTGGGAATTCTCATCGACCATTCAACGAGTTCCTTCTCGGTGTGGATTAACCTGCCAAATTCCCTCAAGGGGAAACAGGTTCCTTCCCTCTGTCTTTTTGGCTTTTAGAAGCAGCTTGGTAAAGACATTCATTTTCCCAAAAGGAAAGGTATAAATGCATGCCGAGCCAGTAAAGCATCTTCTCCTCTTCCAGGAGGGGTGGAAGCAAATATCTCTGGGTTAGGGGTGATAAAAAACCTCTTGCAGCTAAAACAAAGCAGTAACTTGACACACCACCGGAGTGACTTTGCAGGGGTGAGCACAGCTGCCCTGGGAAGATCTGCACAAACCTCTAGATTTCCTTTAACAAGTTATGAATGGGGAAAAAAAAATGCCAGAAGAGTAGGCAGTGGCTATGGTGGTAGCAGTGGGATGGACAGTCCCCGAGCTGCAGCCACAAGGGACCAAGGTGGAGGAGACACATCAGGGAATGGAGGGCTGAGCTCCCTCTCCTGCTCTCAGAGAAGGTTCCTTGACTCCCTGAGCTTCTAGAATTATAGAATCATAGAGTCACAAAATGGTTTGGATTGGAAGGGACCTTAAGGATCATTGAGTCCCACCTCCTGCCCTGGGCAGGGACATATCCCACCAGACCAGGTTGCTCAAAGCCTCCTTCAGCCTGGTGTTGAACCCCTCCAGGGATGGGGCAGCCACAACAGCTCTAGGAAAGCAGCATCTCTAGATTCTAGCATCCCCCATCTCTGGGAAGCTGAACTTTGCAGCTGTCTGAGAGAGAAGTGGTCTATAAGTGATTAGGGTGAACCCTAATACAGCTGTATTTCTGTCTCCTGGCAGCTAATTATTGCAGAGCTTTGCAACCGAGGCTTTGCTGTGATAGTGCTGTTTTTTAATGAATCTCCATTTGTTTTCTTGTCCTTAATATTTAACATATCTTCTCTTCTCTATATGGCTTTTTGCCGTCATAAAGGGGCTGTGCTCTCAGAGATCAGGCTGAATTCTCATTCTCCCTTCTTTGAGGGGCAAAATAATTGCTGCCTTGGCTGATCTGCAAAGGAACGGGCTGATTGAAAGGGAAGCAAAGACACAAAAGACGTTTATTTAGGAAAACCTCATTGTGTTAAGCAAAATGCAACGACCACTGAAGGCTCCAGGCGAGTTGGGCGAGGGATGAACCTGTGTTGTGGCTGTGTCTTTTGTTCCTACTGCCATGGTAAATTGGGCAGAAAATTGGAAGCTTTGGAAATACTTTCATGGTTGGTGGTTTTCCCCCGGCCTTTCAGCTGCCTGTTCAGGATCCTTGTGTACCCGTACATGGGCTGCCAGGAGGAAACTGGTTTGTGAGAGGCCCTGGGAAATGTCTCACTCGCCCTTTGCGCACCCCTCAGGTGGGAGAGACTCTTGTTCTCTGGACAATACTGCTTGACATACTCCTCTGGAACGGCTGTGTCTCCGTAGCGATGCTCTTTGGAAAAGACAAACATGTTTTCTGAAAATGATGTCTCCCAGGCAATGCTCTTTGGAGGGGAGAAACCCTGACCTTACTTGGAATGAAGAAGTCCTGAGAATGAGAACAGGATGTCAGCACTGGCCCTGGGCTTTGAGAAAATTTTATCATGACACTGACTCCGCCAAGTCCTCCACAGCCACCACTCACTCTGGCATCTCTGGTAGCTTATGGAAGACACTGAGAAGGAAAATCCTGACCTGAAGATAGTAAAAGACCCTTAAACACCTATGAAACAAATACTTAGAATCACAGGATTATTAGAGTTGGACCTTAAAGATCATTGAGTTCTATGACACTTCCCTCCAGACTAGGTTGCTCCAAGACCCCTCTAATATGGCCTTGAACCCCTACAGGGATTGGGCAGCCACAGCTTCTTAGGGCAACCTGGGCCAGGGTCTCACCACCCTCACACCAAAGAAGTTCTTCCCCATATCTCACCTACATCTCCGCTTTTTCAGTGTCCAACCATTCCCCCTCATCCTATGCCTCCCCTCCCTGATCAAGAGTCCCTCCCCAGCTTTCCTGGAGCCCCTTTAGGGACTGGAAGGTGTCCCCGGAGCCTTCTCTTCTCCAGGTTGAATCCCACCAACTCTCTCAGCCTCAGCCTGGTCTCCCAGCAGAAAGTGTCCAGCCCTCCCAGCATCTCCATGATCTCCTCTGGCCCTGCTCCAACAGCTCCATGTCAGAACAGGTCCAGCAGAAGGGCATACAGATGCTCAGAGAGCTCATCCTTTCTATTTGTGCTTTGCTTTGCCCCAAAACAAAATCCAGATGGAATTTGTGCTGTTTAGGAACAGTCTTTTTAAAAAAAATAATCTTGAAAGAGTCTTTATATAATTCTCCTGTTTGAAACTGGAAGAAAAAAATTTAAAATCTCGATTTTTTTTATCACTAACTGAGAAAGGAAAAACTTGAACCAGTCAAAACATTGGGTCTTCAAGCTGTTTATTTCCATTTGACCTTTAAAAAACATTCATAGTGTAAACTAAGTTCCATTTCTAAGCTAGAAGTTATTCCAAACAAAAAATATTGGGTTTGTTGAAAATGACAAAATGGGCTTTCAGCGGGCTTTCAACAATTTTTTTTTCCTCCAACAAGAGATTTGTCAAATCGATCCTTCCTCACAGATATTTTTGGCTTCAACAAATAGGCCTTGTCTGGAGAAGAGGCGTTTTGCTAGCGAGAAAGCTGGACCCCGAGTTTCAGGAGCAGCCACGTGTGGGGAATTTGTTGGATAATGGAAAGGGCAGGGGACGGAGGAGTCCAGGACCGTGGCTTCTGCCATGAATCCTCCATCAGTCTGGGCAGGAGGCACTGGCTCAAAGCCATTCAAATTACCTCTTATCAATAGGTCACTAAATCATCCTAATTGTATAGTGCTCCCCATCCATCTCCCAATGCTGCTGTGGGACCTGAGGGCACTGGTGTGCCTGTGGGTGCCACCTGCAACCCTCCAGCACCCTTCCCTTCTTGCTCTGCCCGGCACCATCTGTTGACACTAATGCGTTCCTGACACATTTCCTCCTAAATGTCTGTGACTGCAGCTTTAGCCATTAATCAGTAATTAATTTTTTAGAAAATGTGCAGGAGTAGCATCCTAATTCATCCTCTGGAGTGATTCCCATCCCTCTGTCTGTTGTTCTGCCCTGCTTTGCACTCCTCTTCTCTTCTCTTCTCTTCTCTTCTCTTCTCTTCTCTTCTCTTCTCTTCTTCTCTTTTCTTCTTTTTTCTTTTGTGTGATGTCGCAGTAGGTTGGCATTTGTTATCATCAGTGTACAAGATTCTNTCTTCTCTTCTCTTCTCCTCTCCTCTCCTCTCCTGGTTTGGAGGCCATCAGGGGCTTTCAGCCTGAGCAGATGCGGGTCCTGAGGGATCCAACCTTCTATGTTGTGGAGGGAGACACGTGGAAGACCAAATAGAGTTTATTTGCCCACTTATTGGGCTGAATTTCCTAAATTTGGAGGGATTCCTGTTGTGTCTGAATCATCTCTTAAACTCACCTGTGTTCTTTCTTCAGCCCTCATCTTCCCTGACTCTGGCTGGTTATGGAAATTCTCCATACAAGAAATTTTCCACGCTGCTTTTAATGCATCCCAGGATGGGGTTGACTTTCTGGCCTGCCAGTGCGCACTACTGGCTCATATTGAGCTTCTCAACTCACCATATCAGTTTTCCCACCGCTCCCGGTCATTTCTGTGAGATCTTGCTGCTGATCCACATCTGGAAGCAGGTCTCTGAGCAGAGCCTGGCTTTTTGATGTGCCGAGCGTGACAAAACCAGGTTGTACCCAACCTCCCCCTGTCACAGCAGAATCCTGGGCAGAAATCCTGCTCTTAAACTCAGGTTCTAGCTGGTCAGAGCAGGAGAGGCGGCTCCAGTGTGCAAGAGGGCACAGTATGAACAGACAGAAGTGGGGAAGAAGTTGGAGAGGAGGAAGGGTGGGAATGAGGGGAGGCAGTGATTTATTTGTGGGCTGTGACGAGGGAGCTTCGGGTACAGTCCTGAAAAAAGTCTGTCTCAAGCCTGACAAATGGGATGACAGCCCTTTCAGGCATTTGCTTTATTGCTGCTATTAGTTATTTTAGAAAAAGCATTGTAATCTGCCATTTTTTCCTCATGCATTATTCAATATGCTTGTTCGTTTCCCGTCCCATACACACGTATTCACACCCCCAAACATGCTTAAGTGTATATATACATATATATTTACACAAATTAATAAATGGACCTCTAGAATGATTTCAGGAGCAAGCTGAGAGACAGAAAGCCCCAGTGGTGTGTTATAGTCCTCTGTTTCCACTGTACTTTGTCAGTGTTCAGGAATTTAGCAGGTCCATTTTGCCCAGAGGTTGAGGGGCAGAGATTTACTCCAATGTTGTGGTGGTTGTAGAGCGGAGGAAACGGCAGATGAGAGCAATAAGCTGGCTGATTTTAGGATGCTGTCTCTAGGAGTGGGCAGCGACAGCCAATTTGGAGCGAGGGGGCTCAACCTACGTCTTACAGACCACCATCAGCAGATTGTCACACCATTTTCTCTCATCCTCTTCCCTGTGTCATTATCTCGCCTGGAGTATAATGTTCTTACAACAAAATCCAGACACAGGTCCTGTCAAGCCATGGGATACTCTTTTGGCATGAGACAGGCGTGTGTGTGGATGTCAGCTTACAAGGCAGGAAAGCTGTGATGGGAAGATGGTCAGGAGAGTAGCACAAGGGTCTCTGACCTACAGGAGTTCAACCTGGTGCGATGTTACGGTCTCTCCTGGTCCTTAGAAATGGATGCTGTGGTTTTTTTTGGAAGCCAGGCTGCATTTTAGCATCCCTTCAACAGACAGCATGCAAGGGAAATATGACCAAGGACCTTGGTCTCTACCCCGCTGGACACTGTCCCACCCTGTCTCTCAGTGACCAGAGCCCTTCATCCAAAATAAAAAGAGGGCAAGCAGCCTGTGGTAACAGGCAGAGCCCTCTTCTTTCCTCCCATCTTGGTGGTGCGTGACTGATGTTCTGCGGTTCCTGCCAGCCAGGATGGGTCTCCCAGGGGAAAATGGGTTCTTGTTCGCTCTGTGATTCCAGAGTGTTGTTTCCGCCAGGAGCAAAAGCAAGTAGATTGGAGATGGGCTGACAGCGATGACAGCTGAGCTGAAGAGCAGGAGCGAGAATGAACATCTTCGGCAATGGGAACTGCTAGAGGAATAATCAGAGCAGAGGATAAAAGCTTGGAAATACCTTAGAGGCAAGGAAAGATGAAGCAAAGTCATATTCAGCGTTACAAATCACAGTCTTTCTGTACCGACACAGCACGGTGGTGGGAAGTCATCAGGGAGGAAGCACGTTCTGTGAATGCAGTATCAGGATGGGCTCTGAGCCGGGGCTGTGTATCTGTCCTGGGCATGGGACCTGCTTATGTTATGCATCTTCATTAGCCAGGCAGTGTCACACCATCTGCAGGCATCCAGCTGAGCAGCCACGGAGAAGTTTTTAGGCAAAACTGGCCAGAACCAGTCACACAACAAAGCCAAGTTCTTGAAAGCACCGCAGGCGCCACAAGATACTTGATTGCCATATGGCTGAAGGAATAAATTGGACTTCAGAAAATACCCCAAAGAGAACAACAGACCTCTGCCAGCATTAAAGCTCCCCAAGTACATGGAGGACCACTGGCAGACGTTGAAACAGTTCCTCTTTCTCTCTCTCTGAGCACTGGATGCCAACAAAAAGGCAGGCAGGCAGGCAGGTAGGCAGGAGCCTTCTTTCTGGCTGGGAAGCACTTACCGTGCTTAGCCCTTTCCTGCTCAGTCAGATGAGGAAAGTTGGAACTACAAAGTTCCATTGAAAGGCTTTGATGATCGCTGCACTCCACTGACAGCAAGACATTTCAGAGACCTGTAGTGGGACAGTTCTCAGTAGAGTTTGTCCCTTGCCAACAATTACAAGTTTCCCATTCAAGCTAGAAATCATTAGTACTGGTTATTTAAAGGAGACATTGTCATCGTGTTCCCTTCTGATGGCTGAAAAATGACTTGGGTAGCATTTGGAGAAAGGGAGAAGAATCCATCAGAGGAACATTGTCTCATCTTCCTTTTCATTGGCTTTCACAAGCCTGACTGTGCTTGGCAGAGAGAAACGCAGACAAGAGAGTGGAGATGCAGCGTAAATGGCAGCCTGTCTGACTAATTGCCCTTGTTTGTAATTCTCTGGCTCCTGCCAACTCGCTGGGAGAAGAGAAGGAACTGGGGTGACAGGAGAGCTGGTGAGCCAGCCCCAGCTGCATAGATCCTGTTTCCAGCTCACCACGGGCTCTTGCAAATCCATTTTCTACCCAAGCAAGCTTTGTTGAAATGCTGACTGGTTCCCCAAATGACAGTGCCCACAAGGGCCAAATTGGATTCACTTCCACCCACATTAGACTTTTGCAAGATCTTTGCCAAGCCCCAGGCACCAAGTTGAGAGACACCCCTTGGCCAAGACCTTGCAGGGGGTTCTTCCAGGAGCTTTGCTCTCTTGTGTCACCCCACTGCAGGGGGTTAGTAACCTGCCAGCAGCATTTAGTCCTGGGATATGCCTCTCCTCTCCCTTCTTCTGGCAACTGAGTCTCATTGATGCCCCTCTGCAAAGAACTGAAGGATGAGATAATTATTCTTGACCCCATTACGGATCTTCACCCTCGGCTGGGGAGATGTAAGTCATGAGCTGAAACCACAGCTCTGCATAATGCTGAGCGAGTGTGGCTGCTGCTGAAAGATGAGGGGTGTTTTATAGTTGACAGGGGCTTCTTCTGTCTCTGAGGAAGTGATGATGCATCTTACACATGACAGGCTTTCAGCCAGCAAGCACGGAGACAGCGCCATGGAGGCTGTCCTCTCCAGGGCCCTACTGGTTCCAAGGCTTCATCTGCATTATTCCTCTCTGCCCTCTTCTTGCCTTATCCCAACCCTGTGTGCAAAGTGATGGTCCCCAGCCCCCAGTCCCCTCTACAGTGGTTATCTTCACATGGTCACCAGGGGAGCGAGGCAGCCCATCAAGGCTTGCAAGAGACTCTTCCAGTTCAGACCCACCTTCCAGCTCCAAAGTCTTCTTCTTTCCTGCCTTTCCCTGGGTTTCAGGATTCCCAGGAATAAGCACAAATATGCTGCTACTTTCAGTCCATTTCAAATTCTACTGGTATTCTGGGGCATGTAAATTATCTGTCTTCAGAATTTCCCCTAACTCTGAAGTTGAAATTTGCATAAACCGAAGCACATCAGAGAAAATCAGGAGTGTCACATCTGATTTATCAGAAAACCTAACACTGCCCCTCCAGCCTGAATAGGACCATGAATATCCAACAGTATCACCTCCAGAAGGAGGAGGCAAAGGGATCCTTCACTCTCAAACGCTTCCTGACACCAGAAATGTTTTCTCCTTCTCTTCCAGCCAAAAGGTGTCAGCAAATGCCATTACCTCTTGTACCCAGAAGAGCTTCTCATCAGTGCACATGAAGGGGAGAAGGAACAGGAAGGGTGTTGTGGTTTCAGCCAAATTTACCAAATCAGACTGACAGATGGCCCTTCCTCCCCCGAAAAGAAAGGAGAGGAAAAGATAAGGAGATTTAGGAGTTTAGAATGAACTAAACTACTTTAATGAAGATTTAATACTATTTTTTTTTTTAAATGAAGAAAATAATGAAATGGATACAATATATACAAAACTGTATCAAGTTCCCAGGATGATGAACACATCACTTGCAGGCATCAGCAAAAGTCCCAGACTGGACTCTGTGACCAACAGGAGCTGTATTCCAGCTCTGGAGTTGGGAACACTCAGATCGGGGTCAAAGGCAGACGAACAGACAGGGTCTTCCTCGGATGTCGGCCATCGAAGGAAGAGAGTTGATCCTTTGATCCCTCAGCTTTTACACCGAGCATGATGCAGATGGGATGGAATATTCCGTTGGTCAGTTTTGGGTCCCCTGTCCTGTCCGCTCCTCCCCACAGGGGTGACCCCTTGACGCTTTTCCACTTCCAACCCTCCAACAGGGCAATTAACGCAATTCCCTGCCCTTGGTTGTTCCAGCAATAACGATAAGCCAGGGCCTCTCTGCACCATCCGTTTGTGTAACCAGGTCGTATCACTGGGAGAGTGAACAGTTTCAGAACAACGCACTGTGAATTTCAGAGTTTAGTTAGTTAGAAGAGGCTCAGCTGAAAAAGTAAAATTCTAAAACACAATATAGGTTCGTTTTACCTCAAACCGAGACAAAGGGTTAGACAGCGTGCCTGAGGTTATAAAGTGCTATCCAACCTACTGAATGTCAAAAATAAACTAATAAGTAGCATTAAGTAGGAATTATTTTCTAAAAGGCTCTCCAAAGATCTAGAAGCTCTTCAGCTCCAATCTGCTGTCCTCCCCTGCCAGCCGTGCCTCAGTTTCCTACTTCGTTAAGCAGGTCAGGAAAGCTGAATGCAGGCAGGTGCTATGGGAGTGATTAGTTAAGCTTACAGGAGGGATCTGAACAGCAAACTCACTCCATGAATTATTTATCCAAGTTAAGATTGCCAGCAGAGTGAGAAAAAGGATTGGTAAATACCTTAGTGACTGCTGGGCTAAATTCTTCTCAGCCACTTTTGCGGGATGGTTTCATTCACTTGTGCACAAACATTGGCAGCAGCCAAGGGGTTTTCCTGGTGGGTAGTTTTTATGGGATGTGACCTATGTCCTGGGAGACAAGCTTCATTTATTCACAAACTGAGATTTATTGATATCCAGACATAAAATTGCAGTTGACAATCCTTTGAAATTCCCATCCATCCATCCATCCATCCATCCATCCATCCATCCATCCATCCAAAACCAGAATCAAGTTGTTGAATGGGAGGTAAGGTTGGATGCAAAATGCAATAACCCGCTCAAACAGAGTTTCAGGAGAATGTTTCAGGAATGATTGGAGCTAATGTGTAATACTCTAGGAAATGCGGAGTTTGGATGGATTTACTGGAAAAGCTAGCAAGAGAGAGTATGGAAATAAAATTGAAGACCTTCTACAACCCTATTTCTGCCCTTGCAAGTCTGGCAGTCTCTAGACTTTGCATGTTTGTTCCTTTAGTGCAATCACAGTCCTATTTCCATATATTTTGAAGTCTGGCGAGAAGACACAATAAGAAGGAAAAATAACAGCAGATGAATAGGGAAACATACTGTCTCATGAATATAGAGAACTCACGGTGCCCAGTTCAAGAGTTATACTTAAACGGAAATATTTGTTGAGCAACACATTTAGAATTTTATCTTTTATTTATTTTTTTTTCATCAACATGATGAATAATAATAATATATAATATAATATACAGACTTCAGAGCTGGTTGTGATCTGTTTGGCTGGGTTTATTTGTCATTAATTGGAACCATTGCAAAAATCTGTGCTATCAGTTGCAGATTGTGGCCTTCTAGAGAAAGAAAAAAAAAAGTGAAGAAAAAAATCCCAGATAAAACTGCAACAGAAGCTCGGAATGTGCTCTAAGACTGAAGTCTATTTATTTATGTCAAGAAGTGGCATAACAGAGGCGTGGATGGACACACACGCACCGCCCAAGCATTTGTGGGCACACACAAGTTCCATCAAACTCAGGAGACCTGGACTTTTACAAAGGGAGGCTGGAACATTTTTGGAATCTTTTACCAGTTTGGAGCAGTTTCTCCACAGTTTGAATGTAGCTGAGTTTCGGCAGGGGGCTGGGGTTTGGAAGGACCGTGGTTTGTGTAAGGGTGGCTCGTGTGTGTGCATGTGTCTGTTAGTCCTTGTTCTCTGCTGCATTGTGAAGGGTGGTGAGGGCCAGGGAGATGCTGGGAGGTCTGGAGCCCCTCTGCTGGGAGGACAGGCAGAGAGAGTTGGGAGGGATTCAGCCTGGAGAAGAGGAGGCTCCAGGGAGACCTTGGAGCCCCTTCCAGTCCCTAAAGGGGCTCCAGGAAAGCTGGGGAGGGACTCTTGATCAGGGAGGGGAGCCATAAGACAAGGGGGAAGGGTTGGACATTGAAAGAGGGGAGATGGAGGTAAGATGTGGGGAAGAACTTCTTTGGTATGAGGGTGGTGAGACACTGGAAGAGGTTTCCCAGAGAAGCTGTGGCTGCCCCATCCCTGGAGAGCTTCAAGGGCAGGTTGGAGCTGTTCCAATCTGGGGTTTGGAACAACCTGGTCTGGTGGGAGGTGTCTCTGCCCATAGCAGGAACTGGATGACCTTTAAGGTCCCTTCCAACTCTAATCATTCTATGGATTCAATGAATTGGCCACTTGCTGTAAAATCTGACCTTATGGATAGGGATTAAAAGTTGGTACAGTTTAGCGGAAACAATATTCACGAAGATGGGCTGATTTATGAAGTTATGGAAGAAAAAATATCCTTAGCTCATCTCCTCATAGCCACCAAAGAGCCCACCCACCCGAAAAATAGCTTTAAAAACCAGGCTTTATTCTGCTGCTGAAGGAACTACTGGGTTTTTGATCCAAAGCAAAACCCGGTTTAAACTCTGAATTGCAGTGTGAAGCTTGAAGAGTATAACAACTTCCTAGAAACCACTGGCAAGAAAAAAAGAAATAAAATAATAAATTACCTGCTTATATTAATAGGTTATATTTTTAGCTTAAGAATTAGCTGCTCTGCTCAGTGAGCATCCCCTCCTGCAGTGCGTGGTATTATGCATCCTCAGGACTAAAGTTGAAACAAAGAAAATCTTCTCTCGGGGAATTTCTCCACTCAAAGTGCCCAGTGAAGGACTGGCCCCTCTTTTTTTCTCATTAAACTTTTCTTAGTTTCATTAGATAAAATTTGAGGGAAGTGTCTGCTTGTCCCCCAAATGCTCAATTTTTCTTAGTAGACCCAAAGACACGTGAACCTCCCATTTTTCCATTTATTTTTTTTAGGATTTCATTTCCAACATGGGATGGAACTGAAAAGTGTTGGTCTGAGATTCAATTACTTCTCTTTCTGAGCACTTGGCTTAATCCAGTGAAGAGAGGTACATTAATGAACTCTCTTACAGATGAAAATAGGGAGCAATACTTTGCATTTCATTAGCACTTAAGAAAAAAGCCGAGGAAGTGAAGCACGGGCCAGCAATGTTTTAATTAGCCTTCCAGAGACTGTCTTCTGCAAAAAACCTCCCTTTCAATTATATCTGTTAAAATACTCTGCAGCAGGTTGACTCCCTAGTTGAAAATCTCTCCATAGTTGTGTTTCTGCATCGTGGGCATGGAAATAAATCCATGTTTATGTACACACTGTATGTATATGGTGAGATACAGCCCAGAATTCATGCTTGTGCTGACCTATCAAGTCATCTAGTGATTTTAGCAACTTCTGTAAGGCTCTCCCTGGACACATGGGACTGATCGCAGTACTTCAAGTCATTAAAAGAAGCTGAAGGAGTTTAATCTGCATTTGTAAATCCCTGCTGAAGCTGTCTCAGGGAAATATATGACCTCTTTTTTGTAGAACAAGGCTATTGTGCTGCTGGGAGGGAAGATGGGTCACAAAAAGACCGTTGACAACATGTTCTGTACCTGAAAGTGGTTTGAAATATGTAGGTCTTATTCTCTTGTCAAGATCTGATATGCCGTTAATTTTCTCTAAGCAAAGTAAATATCAGAAGTGACATAATAGCAGGGAAAATGTCACTGCCAAATATGGTTAATAATCATAACCAATTCTACCAAAGAAGCACTAATCTAATTTAATACCCGTAGTAGCAGACCTATTAGAAATGCAGCTTAAAACTAAAAGCTTACAAGGAAAATCCCAGTTTCGGTGTGTGAGTTCAGGGCAGCCAGTTCTAATTCCTGCTTTAACTGAAACCTGGCTGTAGCTGTCCCTGAATCCCAATGGCATGAGTCTAAATAAATTTAAAAGCCAAGTGCGTATGTAATAAAATAACTGAAACAGGATGCCCTCCATCCATGGAATGCATGTCATGGGAGGTGATTCTCCCCCTCTACTCTGTCCTTGTGAGACCTCACCTGGAGTCCTGTGTCCAGCTCTGGAGTCCTCAACAGAGAAAGGACATGGATCTGGTAGAACAGGTCCAGCGGAGGGCCACCAAGATGCTCAGAGGGCTGGAGCACCTCTGCTGTGAAGACAGGCTGAGAGAGCTGAGGCTGTTCAGCCTGCAGAAGAGAAGGCTGTGGGGAGACCTTGGAGCAGCCTTCCAGGATGTGAAGGGAGCTCCAGGAGAGCTGGAGAGGGACTCTTGGTCAGGGAGTGGAATGACAGGACAAGGGGAAACGGTTTTAAATGGGAAGAGGGGAGATTGAGATCTTATGGGGTGGTGGGAGGCGGGGAAGGGAGTTGGAATTCAATGATCTTTGAGGTCTCTTCCAACTCTAACCATTCTATGATTTCTCAGACAACAGCCACTGGGGCCAAAATACCACCTTGCTTGGGACTCAAAATCTCCTTTTTTGTTTGGCATCCAGAGAACCACGTGTTAATGGGAGTGTGGGGAAGAGGCAATTCTCAGACAGCCAGCATCAAAGGGCCTTTATTTCTGTTTTTCACAACTTTTTTCAACAGCCATAAACTTTTAACGAGCAGAGATTTTTCTCATTTTTGATTCAGTTTTGAAGTTGGTTTTGAATTTATTCTTTCTTTTAATGGGGAAATATGTTTTGTAATATTTCCTTTCAGAGTTTCTGGGCTGTCTGTTTTCACTTTACATAACGAGCCGACAACAACTGTGTGATGGAACCACCCAGTGCTGCTCAGATCGCTGCTGCTTCCCAAGCAAAATTCAAATTTAATCCGTGGTCCAATTTGCCGTGTGACTGGATTCCATCCCACAGTGCTGGATTCCTTAGTGTTTCAATATGTAGTGTTTCCCTGATGAGGAAAGGCTGAGAGAGCTGGGACTCTGGAGCCTGGAGAAGAGAAGGCTGAAGGGAGACCTTCTTCATGCTCCCAACGATCTGAACGGTGGGTTGAAGGAGGATGGAGCCAGACTGTTCTCAGTGGTTCCAAGGGACAGGACAAGGGGCAACGGGCACAAGCTGGGACACAGAAAGTTCCATTGGAATCTGAGAAACTTGTTTGGGGTGAGGGTGTCATAGCCCTGGCAGAGGCTGCCCAGGGAGGGTGTGGAGTCCCCTTCTCTGGAGCCCTTCAAGCCCCACCTGGATGCAGTCCTGAGGGATGTGCTCTGGGCAACCCTGCTTTAGCAGGGGAGTTGGACGGGATGATCTCTGGAGGTCCCTTCCAACTCAGACTATTCCCCGATTCCATGAAAACTGCCCAGCTGGAGTATTCCATCCCATCTGCGTCATGCTCAGTATAAAAGCTGAGGGATCAAAGAGTTAACTCTCTTCCTTCGATGGACGAGGTCCCAGGAGGACCCTGTCTGTTTGTCTGCCTTTGATCCTGATCTGTGTGTTCCTCACTCCAGATCTGGAATCCACCTCCTGTCCATCACTGAGTCCCATCTGGGACTTTTCCCCATGCCTGCTGGTGTTGTGATTGTCATCCTGGGAGCTTGATATGGTTTTGTATATTTTATATCAATTTCATTATGTTTTTTTCATTTTATTTTAATTTTAGTCTTAATACTTCATTCAAGGAGTTTAGTTCATTCTAAACTCATAAATCTCCTCATCTTTTCCTCTCCTTTCATTTTTGGGGAAGGAAGAGTCATTTGTCAGTCTGGTTTTGGTAAATTTAGCTGAAAACAAGACAGTGGCTCGTGCTGAATTTCCACACACCAGAATCTTCTGGTTTGAGCGTGGTTTGGGTTTTTTCTTTTTTTGACTTTGGAAGAACAAGCAAACAAAGACGTGAAAAGGAAAACCTTCTGCAGAATAGAGAAATGCCACAGGATAAATCCTTTTCATACAATAAAAATTATCAGCCTTGTATCTTGTACCCTTACGTTGGGATCAAAACCTCGTTCGTAGTCAAAGGGCAGAGCCTGGCTGAAAGTGGCTGGATGAAGGAGGAGGGATTGGTTTCTTAAGGGGCCGATACATCTCCGTCTGCGGAGCCACAAGGCTCCTGGGGGATGAGCTTCTGCCAGAGCTTCAGACAGGGGGCAGGGATCTAGCCCAGCTTGGGACTTTGGTGTTTGTTTTTTTTCCTTCTTTTCATTGCAGTCTCACAGCTGGAACCAACTAGGTACAGCTAAATTTGGTCCTTTTTGGATTTTTTATGTTATTTCAAATCAAGCCTTTTACATGCCTTTGTGTCATCTTGTATTTTGTCTTGGAAATGGAGCTGGACTGTGGGTTTTCCTCAGCATGTATCTGTGACACATGAAGAAAATTCATTAATGTGTCCTTGAGGAAGGAGATCATTAAAAATTAAGCCACTTTGAAGTGCTGGATTTTTGTCTGTTTTTTCTCCTTCCAGCTTGGAAACAATTTTCTCCCATTTTTCCAGAAACTTTCCCCAGAGTCACATCTCCTTGAAAACTCCTCTGAGAAATGTCCGTGGAAGTTGCCTAAAATGGGCTCTTTCCAGTAGCAAAGCCATCCATGGAAAATTCTTGCCCCCATGCTGAACTGTTGGCCTGGTTCTGGAAGGGTCGTACTCCATGAGTAAACGAGATTTCCCAAAATGAAGGATATAGCCTTTTTAGGATTGATTTGACCATCTTTTATAATTAAAATTAATAAAAAAAGAGAAGAGCTGTTGCGCTTGGCTTTGACCTCAACATGGCCCAGAGAAAGGTGCAGCTTCCAAGGGCAAGAACAGCAGAAGAGGAGATCTCTCCAAAGGGCTTCGATCCCGTTCACAGGTTAGTGCTTTTAGTTCGAAGTGAAGGTGTGAATGCAACTTTCGTCTTCACTCTGCACAGAATCATGGAATTGAGGAATTGTCAGTGTTTTAAACAGGAAGAGGGGAGATTGAGATGAGATCTCAGGAAGGAATTCTTTGCTGTAAGGGTGGTGAGACCCTGGCCCAGGTTGCCCAGAGAAGCTGTGGCTGTCCCATCCCTGGAGGGGTTCAAGGCCAGGCTGGCTGGGGCTTGGAGCAACGTGGTGTGGTGGGAGGTGTCCCTGCCCAGGGCAGAGGGTGGCACTGGTGGGAGCTTTAATGTCCCTTCCAACTGTAACTATTCTATGAATCTATAATTATAACTAAGAAGGTCTGCTATTAGGTCTCCTTGGAGCCTCCTCTTCCCCAGGCTGAACAACCCCAGCTCCCTCAGCCTGTCCTTGTCTCAGAGGTGCTCCACCTCCCTCATCATTTTCGTGGCCCTCCTCTGGACCTGCTTCATCAGGTCCATATCTTTCCTATCTTGAGGGCTCCAGCCCTGCACAGTACTCCAGGTGAGGCCTCACCAGAACAGAGTAAAGTGGCAGAACTGCCTCTCCGGATCTGCTAGCAATGCAACCCAGTAGGCTGTGTTATTTATTCAGGAACAGCGCTTTGTAATAGTCCTGCTCAACAAATTCTGGCTGTTGAGGACCATTCTGAGCCTCACACAGTAGGAACTTCTGCATTTGCTGGTAGCTCCTGCTGAAGGGCCAGAGGCCAGAGGACAGAGGACTGTCCCAGTAACTCTGCTGATGAAGAAGGAACGCGTGAGCACTCCATATATTTGTTGCCTGATTACTGTAGAAATAAATGAATCAGGGAAGTACACTGAACAGTCAATTCTCTCTTATTCGGAAACCAGCACAATTTAATTAAGTCTAAATAGCACTTAGAATGGTGAATACTGAATCGATTGATGGGCCGAATACTCTGGAGAGTGTTTCATCAGAAGCTCTGTCTGATTCCCTGGATGCTCGAGCAAAAAATTAAGAAAGATCCTTTCAAAATCCTATTCCTCTGAAGGCCAGAAACTGCTGGGTTCATTTCCCAAACAGATTTTCCTTTCAAGAGTTAATTGATCCCTGGTCTTCCCAGAGACATGAGTATTTATTGAGTCGGAATCTTTTTCATTTCACCGTGGTGTACATCAGCACTGATGGCACTGAAGTCCCCAAGACTACAAGGGGAAAAGAATGGAGATCCCATTGCCCCAGGCCTGGGGATGATGTACCTTCACAGGAGTGAAGAATTAAAATAAATAAGTTTATACACACTACCCCTGTGGAAAAAGAGCATGGGTTCGGTGGTCTGGCTCGTCCAACATGCTGCCTTGCAAAGTCCTGATTGTAATATGTCTCATGACCTGATTAAAAATAACCTGTGGTGATGGTGGTGAAGGTGGTACTGAAGCACAGGTTTTCCTCTCAGTTATGCCCACCGTGGTCTGGAGGAACTCCACTGGGTTGGTTGTTTTCCAAGTTTATCAAAGTTATGAGTAGAGACCTCATTTCCTAATGGGCTTTGTTTTGGTGGTAGAATCATAGAATCGTAGAATGGTCAGAGTTGGAAGGGACCTTAAAGATCATCCAGTTCCCACCCCCCTGCCCTGGGCAGGGACACCTCCCACCACACCACGTTGCTCCAAGCCCCATCCAGCTGGCCTTGAACCCCTCCAGGGATGGGGCAGCCACAGCTTCTCTGGGCAACCTGGGCCAGTGCCTCACCACCCCCACACCAAAGAAGTTCTTCCTAATACCCGATCTAAATCTCCCCTCTTCCAATTTAAAACCATTACCCCTTGTCCTATCACTAAATGATAGTGCAGTTGCAAGTCTTAGAGGAGCCCAAGGGCTGTCCCCAACCCCCATGCGCGTTGGGACGGCTCTGCTCTGGGCTGGTGGAGAAGCTGATGCTCTCAGGTGTAGGTGCCAAGGAGCAATGTCACCTCCTCTCCTTCCCTTCTCACAAAACACACTCTCCCCCTCCTGGTGTTTCCAAATAGCCCTGACCACAGGAAAGTACACGAAAGCCCAGGTTAACAGATTTCAGCAAAAATCCCAAAGCAAAGAAGTTCTTTGCAAAGGATTAGAGGGGAGATCAGCGTGAAACCCTTCAAAGGAACTCTAATAAGCGAGGAAGTGCCTGGTTGCGGTGTGTCTCCTGCGCCAGCACAGGCTCCCTCGCCTCAGCCATTGCCTGTGTCCTCTGCTGACCTCTTCTCCTTTTGCCGCTGTGGAAATGTAGGGCTTGAGAGACGGGCTGAAACCAGACATTGTCATGTCCTGTCACAGTGATTAAATCTAGTGCAAGCTCAAGAGGAGAAATAAATCCTCTTAAGTCTAAACCCAGGTGCCTTCAGGCTGTTCCGATGTCTGTCCACGCTAGCTGGGCATCGCACTTGGCATTTGCTCCCTGCTAAGAGCTGAACACTGGGTATATATCTGAGGCTGTAGCATCCAGCCTTCCATAAATCCATTCATAAAACACACAACACAGGAAGTCTGAAGCCTCAAGGCTATTCTGTCCCAGCTGCAGGGACCAGAATAGATCCCAGCAGGCATCCAGGTGGGAGCTGGGCACCCTTTAGTCAGTGGAGAATAATTCTTGGGTGCCTAAACCACAGACCAGGAGAATCACACATCTGGTCACAGGATCTGAGCTAAATCAGCCTATAAATACTTTGCCTGAGGGTTTATTTGCATTTTAGATCCACATGGGGCTGAGACACCCCAGGAGCAGGCAGATCATCAAATAAATAGAATCATTCAGGTTGGAAAAGACCCTTGGGATCATTTGGTCCAACCATCAACCCCACTCTGCAAAGGTCTCCCCTACACCATATCCCCAACACCACATCTCAACCACTCTTCAACACATTCAGAGATGGGGACTCCACCACCTCTCTGAGCAGCCTATTCCAGTGTTTGACCACTCTTTCTGGGAAGAATTTTTCCCCAGTGTGCAGTCTAAACCCACCCTCTTGCAGCTTGAAGCCATTCCCTTTTGTTCTATTGCTAATTCCCTGTGAGACCAGCACCAACATCTCTCCAAGGAGTTGTAGAGAGTGATGAGGTGTCCCCTCAGACTCCTCTTCCTCCAACTAAACAGTCCCAGCTCCATCAATTAGTCTCCAGAAGATGTTTTGGAGGAAGATGTCTGTGTCTTGCATCAGGGAAGATCCTGCTCTTTCCATCATACTTCTAGCTCTTCCAATATGTTCTTGCAAAAAGTTCTGATGAACTTTTTTGCATTTCCCAACTGCCTGTATTTATCTTACAATAATTAGCTCTTTTGTTTCCTGTTGATCTCTTTTAATTTTGGCCAGAGCAGTAGCAACCAGTGTTACCAAGCGCAATTGATTGAGGGGGAGCTCCTGAGACAGCAATTTCTTTTTTAATTAGAGCATTCAATAGATCCCATTGGAAGAATGTCCGTTAATCAGATTTTAAATTGTGCAGTGGAGAGTTAATGGCAAACACAGACATGTAATATGGGATGCTGCTTTTCTGAAGAGCAGGGTTTAACCGGCCACAGGAGCCAGTGATACAGCCAGAGACTGCACAGCTGACTGTGATGGGAAGCCGTAAACCAAAGAGCACTTTGAACAGGATCAGATTTTTATTTTAAAGCTTAAAAAGAACAAATTTTTTTCTAAGACTTTTTTCCCTTTATCTCTGGGGAAATTAAGTTGCACATTAAGCCACTGACTTATTCATAACGCAAGAAAATGAATTGTTTGAAGTAAGACTTTGGTCGATGCTTTTTTGAAATCCCCAGCATCAAGTCCTCTTGTCCGTCAGGTAATAATATTGTGTTTGAATAAACAACATACTGTTTCCTATCCAGTAATTATCCTCATTTTGCCCACAATATTCCTTTCCTGTTGCTCAATCAGTTGTTCAGTGTTCAGCAGCCACTTCTTTCTGAATCTGGATCAATTCTGGTTCTTCATAACAAGAGACATCACCGTGTTACGCTCCAGGTTTTTTTCCTGCTCCGAGCCAGAGCTCAACAGCTGCAAGTCGGTTTTTGTAGGACTTAGCAAAAAGTTCTACTTGTAAATCCACTCTTTCACGTTTGGCATTCAGGGAATACTTCTGTTCCTCTTAGTTTAGCATCACAAATGGGGAAACTGAGGCACGTAGCACACATCGCCCAGATTCCTCCAGCAGGGAGCAAGGGCTCTTGTTGAAGTTTCAAGCTGACACATGGCTGTGGAGATCTCTGTCTCCTCTTCCACATCAAATACCCGAGGAATTCCCTTCATTCATGTGTTTAATGCACAGCTTTTAGATGTGGTTCTGATGAATAGCTCATTTCAGTAATGCCTGTGTGAGGTACCATTTTATAAACAAGACGGAGAAGCTTATTTATAAGTTGCAAGTAGGAGCAACGACTTTAAAAAATCACAGGAGAGACTGTTTCTTCTGGTTCCAGCAAGGGAAAAAGCAAAGCCGATGAGAAAGGATCGTCTAAGCTGACCATTAATTAAGTTTGGGAGAAGCTTATTAACTGCTTAGTGACTCACTCACTTGAGGGCAAAGTGCAGATGAAAAACTTCAATTATAATATAATGAGAGTCAAAGTAGATGGTAAAGTCATACTGAATATTTGTTAGCTGTGGCTCCAAGCGACTGCTCAGGATCTAAAGGAAGCGGGAACCTTCCCCAAATCAGAAGGTGATACAGCGGAAAAATTCACAAGGTGTAAGAGGATATTTCTTCCAAACTTTCACTTGAGAACATAAAAACTGTCAAATTAGATTAGACCCAAGATCCATCTAGGCCGTTACTGCATCTCAGACAGGCCACGCTTCATCATCAACTAACAGGTGGGAAATAACCTGTTTTCCACTTTCTTAATTCATAGAATCACAGAATTACAGAATGGTCAGAGTTGGAAGGGACCTTAAAGATCACCCGGTTCCAACCCCCTTGCCCTGGGCAGGGACACCTCCCACCGCACCAGGTTGCTCCAAGCCCCATCCAGCCTGGCCTTGAACCCCTCCAGGGATGGGGCAGCCACAGCTTCTCTGCACAACCTGGGCCAGGGTCTCACCACCCTCACAGCAAACAAGTTCTTCCCCAGATCTTAGCTCCATCTCCCCTCTGCCAGTTTAAAACCATTCCCCCTTGTCCTGTCACTCCACTCCCTGACCAAGAATCCCTCTCCAGCTCTCCTGGAACTCCATTCACATCCTGGAAGGCTGTTCCAAGGTCTCCCCGCAGCCTTCTCTTCTCCAGGCTGAACAGCCCCAGCTCTCTCAGCCTGTCCTCACAGCAGAGGTGCTCCAGCCCTCTGAGCATCTTGGTGGCCTCTGCTGGACCCGTTCCACCAGGTCCCTGTCCTTTCTGTGTTGAGGACTCCAGATCTGGACACAGGATTCCATGTGGGGTCTCACAAGGACAGAGTAGAGGGGGAGAATCACCTCCCACAAAGCGACATAATTCTTTAAAACCAGCAGCTGATTGGGGATGTGGAGTTTCTCTGACTCCTTGTTTATCATTAACCATTACATTTTGGGTTCTTCTCACTGGTTGTGTAAAGCTCGGTCCCTCTCTAGCATCTACAACTTCCCAAGGCGATGCTCTCTGTGGCCAGACGCGTGTCACAGGTTCCTCAGGACATATATACACACACGCATGCCTGGGCTCATGTGGGATGCTTCATTCGCCTGCTTTTTGCATCCTTTTTCCTCCTTGCAGTAACCTCTAGCCACAGTAATGCTTGCTAAAAATCATTTCCCGGTCAGAGATGATAGATTCTCTCCGGCTCATAACTTATTTACATGACATGTTTCCTGAAGTGATGTTGGAAATGCATCAAATGTTTTAGGGTTGTTGGGAATTTGGGGCTTACTCTTTGTAATAGGACTACTATTTTTATTTTTTATTTGTTTTCCTTCCTGTAAGCAAAGCAAAGGTTCCCAGAGCTGAGTTGCGACCCTCTGGGTCTGGAGAGGAGAGAAAAAATGGGAAATGATAAAAGCTGGGAATTAAAAGTGATCTAAAGCCGCTGTCACATTATAATGCAATATTCGGGTCCAGTATCTCATATTCTGCACGATTTGAACGTTGGTTGCATGCACCATTGGAAAGGGAGTACTCACTGGCTCCACATGGGGAGTGTTTGCAAGATCCAGTAATAAATAATAATAATAGGACCTTAAATATATCACTAAGCAGGGCTGAATAATGCCCGTCACATATTGCAGACCAGTGCTTCTGGAGAGTTTCCTCCTGGGGTGAGGATGGCAGGAGGCTTTGCGGTTCATTTGGAGGAAAAGAAGAGGAAAATGGGCTGGGGGCTGGGGGTTGGTGTGTGTGTCAGAGCCAGGCAGAGGGCAGGCAGAGGCTGGCATGAGATGCCAATACATTGCACCGTACCCCAAAAATGCCTGAAAAGAGGGGGAGGTGTGTAATGCACCCGCTCAGGGAGAGCTTTGTGTTATTTCTATAGCAACATAGAGAGCATCTGGGATTAGAGAGCAGCTCGGGCTCTGGAAGAGGAGCCAAAGCGCAGCCTCTGACTTTAGCATCAATCCCTACTTGATATATACACTAAACCCACTCTTTTCCCCAGGAAGACTAACAAACCGGCGTGACTTGGGCATGGAGAAGTGGCTCCTTGTGCTGCTCTCCCTTCTCGCTCCAGCTAATGATCACTCTGCAGCACCTAATATTTTTTTTTTCCATCCATGCAATTGGTCATCGCTTTCTGCCCAGACTTCTTAGTTTTCTGGGCAAACTCGGGGCTGCTTTGCATTCCAGACAGGCCCCGTGCTGCATGGAGCCAACCTACGGGAAATTAATTCAGTACAATTTTGAAAGTGCAGTAGGTTACGGTTGACATGGCTTTCGTCTCGTAGGACACAGAGCGCGGTGTCTTGCATGTCACCCGTATGGATGCAAAAAGGGGATGAGGTAATGTATGGCTGGAAAAAATAAGATAATCACAGATTCTCCAGGGTGGGAAAGTACCCCTGAGATCACCGAGTCCAACCATACACACACAAAAAACCCACTGATCTCGGCCACTAGAGGTGCCCTGAAGTGCCACATCTACACGATTCTAAAATACCTCCAGCGATGATGACTCCACCACCTCCCTGGGCAGGCCCATCCAGCGCCTGACCACTCTCTCAGGGAAGTCATTCCTCCTAATATCTCATCTTCCTCTGGTCCTGTTGTTACTCTCTCGGGAGAAGAGGCCAGCACCCACCTCTCTGCACCCTCCTTTCAGGGAGCTCTAGAGGGCAAGGAGGTCTCCCCTCAGCCTCCTCTTCTCCAAACTAAACATGCCTGGTTCCCTCAGCCTCTCCTCACAGGACTTGTTCTCCAGACCCCTCACCAGCTTGGTGGCTCTCCTCTGGACATGCTGCTGGTCCTCAATGTCCTTCTTGTGAGGGGCTCAGAACTGGACACAGCACTCGAGGTGACACCTCACTAGTGCCCAGGACAGAGGCACCATCCCTTCCCTCCTCCTGCTGGCCATGCTGTTTCTGATACAAGCCAGGATGCTGTTGACCACCTTGGCCACCTGAGCATACTGCTGGCTCATGTAAAGCTGGCTGGCCACCACCACCCAGGTCCTTTGGTGCTGACATGTTTGGGGTTTATTCTTCCAGATCTCATTAACGATGTGTTTTGGAGCCATTGATAAAGAGTCAGGGAAACATCCACCTTGGTGTGTTGTTTGCAGATAAGAGAAGGAGGTGGGTCCTGCTGAGAGTTTGCTGAAATTTAGGGAAGCTCGGTCTGGCTGTATGAGACGTTAGAGATGCAGCACACACAGAGCAATAATCATACCAGGCGTGCCAGTGTGAGGAAGATGAGGGAGCTGGGAAGGGGACAGTCCTCAGGTGTTGGAGGAAGGCACCAGAAAAAGCTGATTGCAAACTATTTTACTGCCCATTGTCTGCAGAAAATGCAACCTCTATATTCATCAGCAATCCCCAAAATACTGCCCTAGAGCCCACTCCTCACGTCCCCTTCCTCCTCCATAACCCCCACTATGCTTTTGAGCCAGGTCCCTGCAAATTCTCCACAGTTCCTGCCTTTGCTCAGCTCTCTGGCTGCAAGTTCCCATCCCTGGGTTTCTTCCGGGCTCCTCGTTCTTCCCAAAGAACTGTGGAAGCAGCTTCAGTGCTGTGCATGGAGCAATGATGACCTTTCTAGAGACCTGCAGAAGTAATGAATGCTACACACTACAAACAGACTCAAAACCCCAAAGTGTTTATTCAAGTCGAATTTCCCAGTGGAGTGTAAATCTCGAGACAGTGAGAGGAATGGACTTGTCTGAGACTAAATAAGTGGGTAAAGTACAGAGACCTCTTTTCCACAGGGAATTCAACCTGCATTGTCAAGCCAGGAGAGAATTAATATGATGATGGCACATGTGGCTGAGAACTTGCTGAACTGGGACCAGTCCCCAACACTCAGTGCCGAGGTGGATGCTGGCGCTTTGAATTGCATTAGGGAGCAGCTGGAGAGCCAGGGAAGCTTTGAGTTGTACAAAAAGCTGGAAGATTTATTGCCTTTGTGGAAAACAAGCCCCAAAACACTTCCCCACTTTCCCCTTCTGAGTATTTCCTTGGACATTTGCAGCTGAATTTTTGTAGAAACCCAGTTTTTTCCAAAAACAAACAAACAAATAAAATAAACACCCTCAACCCATGTATGTGTTGGGTGGAAAATGAAGGATTTTGATGAACTGAGGGAGTGGAGAAGTCAATTTTCCAACAGAAAGATAATCCCGCTGGTCTGGAGGAAGACTAACACACTCTGTCAAAACTTATTTGTCTTTTTTTTCTTTAATTCCACCAAAAAAACGCAACCCCAACCCAAATCTGCTAAAAAAGTTCTCCCATTCTAAAACATGTCTCTTATTGAAGTGGCAGCTGAACCCTGTCCAGGCTTGAAGGGCAAGGTCGGGGAGGATCTACCCAAGTGAGAAGGAGAGATTGCAGCTGGGAGGATACAGATGTTTGCCTCTGTATTGTCCCTCCAAAGTCTGCAGCCCTCACCTAGAATGCTAAAACCCTTTTCTTGCAATAATTCAACTGGCAAGTGACAAAAACAAGAAGGGAAAGCCAAATGTTCCAAATTTCAGAGGAGAAATACGGGTTGGGTGCTTTGTCCTCAGCCAGCACACACCACTCAGGGCTCTGTCAATCTCTCAGCCCTGGGAGTGGTGCATAATTCACAGTAATCATTTCTCTGGTGGCTGAAATTTGCTCTGGACTGCGATTTCTTCCAATTCATTCTTTCCTTGGGTTTGAATTGTGTCTGGAGTCTGCAGGATTCAAAACCTGAGCCGTGCTGCTGAGCTACGATTGCTCCGATAAGCCTAAGGTATCATTTCTGATGGGTGGCTGGGAGTCCAAATTATCCGTTTCCAGAGTGAATATTTGCCTGCAAAAATTTGCACTGTATCGTTCACACACGCTGATTTCCAGCAGAACTGGCTCCTTCAGAGAAGAATTTCACCCCCCATCCAAAGCAAGAGCAGCTCCTCTTTAGGGCAAACCTTCCCAGGCTGGGGCGTAGCTCCGGCCAGCCCTTCAGGTGGCATCTCACCCCCCTCCCCAGGGACTGCAGGGGAATGAGATGACACCAGGCTTTGTTTTACAGATGGGGAAACTGAGGCGTGGAAAGATATGCTGGAAATCTGGAAAATGTATGGAGACCTGGGGCTAGAGAATGGACTGACATCACCTCTGTGTGCTTTGCTTGAGGCTACCCTGTCTCCTCCTTGGGGTCCCACAAACACCCACTCATCTCCAGGAGCCTCTCTGCTTCCCACCAGCCCAAAGACCAGCCCTGAGGCTTCTCCTCTGTTTTGAACCACCACAGAAACCACAAGAAAAGGTTTTGTGAAGGATTTCTTTTTTTTTTTTCCTTCTTTTTTTCCCTGCTTATAAACTTATCTTTCCATGAAAGAAGGCAGTGTCTCTGCTTCCAACCAAGACACATACCCTTGGGTAACGGCAGAGCTGGTGCTGGGTGAGGGAGGGGAGAAGCAAGATCTACCCTCACCTCCCCATCAGAGGCGGGAAAGCTTTCATTTGTCAATGTGGAGATTCCACCCCAAATCCTGTGGTGACAAATCATTGTCACCGGCATAATGGAGCTGCAGAGCCAGGGTCATTTATCACAGCTCTTTGCTAAGCAAAGTGCTTTCCTCCCTCCTGCTTGGCTTTTGGGATTTTGGGGGGCTGTACTCTCTGGGGACACACTGGCAGAGGTCCCCATGTCCCCACCACTGGCAATCAAAGCCTCAATGATCCAGGCATGGCAGAGGTGAGAACAGGTCCAGTGGAGGGCCACCAAGATGCTCAGAGGGATGGAGCACCTCTGCTGTGAAGACAGGCTGAGGGACCTAGGTCTGTTCAGCCTGGAGAGGGACTCTTGTTCAGGGAGTGGAGGGACAGGACAAGGGGGAATGGTTTTAAATTGGAAGAGGGGAGATTTAGATTGGATATTAGGAAGAACTTGTTTGGTGTGAGGTTGATGAGGCACTGGCCCAGGTTGCCCCGAGAAGCTGTGCCTGCCCCATCCCTGGAGTGGTTCAAGGCCAGGCTGGATAGGGTTTGGACCAACCTGGTCTGGTGGGAGGTGTCCCTGCCCAGGGCAGTGGGGCTGGAACTGGGTGATCTTTAAGGTCCCTTCCAAACATTCTATGATTCTATGATTTAATAAATCAAAATTTAACCCATCAAACCAATCATGGCTGAGTGATGCCTAAATCTCAAAAGGTTCAACTGCAGAGGAGTTCAGATTCCTGGGCTAGGATTCATGATGACTTGCTTGCCCAGTGGAAACCACCAGCTTGGATGCTGGTCCGGACAGCAATGGATGGATCAGGGCTCAGTTGCATCTGAGGGTCTCCCACATAGGAGACAGAAAGCAGCTTGGCTCTGCTGGGCTGCATCTCCTGCTGAAACTGGAGGGATGGAGAGCACGACTATAAATTGTTTTCTCTCTTTAATAGAGTGAGGTGAGCTCTCTGAAGCAAAGCACTTACAGAGTCCTTTCTGCCACTTTCTCTGATCATGGCAAATGACTTCTCCTTTTCACTGATATGCTTGCAAGCATCTCGTTTTGAAGTGTGGCTGCTGGGAATGTATTTCAGACCGTAGATCCGTTTGCAAATGCCTTTCCCGAGGCTTCCAGTTCTCCCTGTTCATCTCTCTCTGCTGTTCTCACCGTGTGATTGATCTCTTCAGTCGATATGATATTGTTTCTCCTTGGTGACGGGCAGGCTCCTGTACAGAAGTGTACAGACTGTGAAGCTGAACAGGCCAGCTACTGAGCCAGGAATAAAAAGAACGGGTTTTAATCGAGTCCTGATTTTCTCTATTTGAGTCCTGATTTTCTCTATTTAAGTGATTGTTAAATTGAAGGTAGATGTTTATTTACAAGATGCCTGCTCTTTATTTTCCCCTTTCTTTTTTTTTAATTAAAAATTGCTAGTGAGTGAATGTACTTTCTGTCAGATCATAAATCCTCGGAAGAGTTGAGACAGTAGTTAAAGAGACATTTCCCAGTTAAGAGGCTCTGGCTACCTACCTGCTAATATTTTCCATAGGAAGTGCTGCTGGCAGCAGTGATGTTACCAGCTGATGCGTTGGACTCATAAATTTTACAAAACTGTGTCCTCATTTCAGTTCTCCCCTTCAAAGCTGAGAGTGCTGTCTCCCAGCCACGGATGTGCATGTCCAGGAGAGAGAAATGAGAGCTCATTGTGCTCAGCCCCTTTCCCAGGTAGACGTTGAATGGGGAGAGCTTGGCAATTACATGAGGCTGAGCCCATTCCTTAATGTTTTACAAGATGAATTAATTTATTTCTGGTTGGACCCTGAACCATGAAGATGGCGCATAAACCCCAAAGATATTCTTCCTTCTGGTCGTCTCACCCCAAGGCAACTTGATGGAAAGCAGGGTTGAGTCCCTTCTCCAAAGCCTCAGTTATTACCTGGAGCTGAAGAGAGGGTTTCTTTTTCCTTGGGTCTGAGCCAGCCCAGCCATTCTGAGCTCGTGTAATTAGTCAAAATATGAAGGTGAATTATTTTCTGACAAAAAAAGGTGTAGGCAGACAGGGTTTTTAAGGCTTCATTAGTTCAGGCCCTGGCAGGGCCAGTCTTCTCAGCTCAGTGGCCTGAGCGTGTGATGGAGAGCAGATTCTGATATGTATAATTAACAAGCTCTGAATAATTTGACAGATTGGAAAAACATTTCAATATGTGTTCCAACAGGGGAGGTGATTGGCATTTCGGTATTACTTCTCCACTATGAAACTATCCAAAAGAGATGTCGACCATGTGCATGAGTGCCCGAGGTGCTCTGGGGACACTGGCAGAAGGTGATGTCCACCTCCACGCTGGTGGTGGCCAAGGGATGGATGAAGCTCAACCTCCCCCCCGGGTTTAATAACCTTGTGTGAAGTTGGCACAAGGCTGTGTGCTGGTGATCGTAGTCCCATAGTCCCTGCAGAGTTTGCGACGAGGGGCTGGCTGTGACTCCCTGTAAGTCAGGGTACACCTTGCTACTCCTCGGCCTTGCTCTGTACCTCAGTTTACCCCTTCACTAAGTGATCAGCTGAGCCGTGGTGGATGCTACCTGTGGGCTACAGCTACCAGACTGAATTCACTACACTCATACAAAATACCAGGGCTGACTTCTTATCTGCAGTCTGCCCCTTAGAATCATAGAACACTTAGAGTTGGAAGGCACCTTAAGGATCACAGAGTTCCAACCCCTCTGCCACGGGCAAGGACACCTCCCACCACACCAGGTTGCTCCAAACCCCATCCAACCTTGCCTTAAATAGGGATGGTGCAGCCACAGCTTCTCTGGGCAGCCTGGGCCAGGGTCTCCCCACCCCCACCACCCTCTGTCCCATCTCCTCCTCCCTTTTCTCTCTGTCATTATCAATTTTTTCCATGTGGGGGCAAGCTGGAGTTTCCCAGCGAGGCAGAGCCATCCTGTGTGCTGTGTACACTTACACAGTCTGTGCTGGGGGGGCAGAACTGCTCCTTCCCCAATACACAGCTTTCCTTTGAGCCAAGCAGGAAATAAAAGGGAATCCTGATACACAGCCTCCAAAGAAATCCTGCCCTTACATCCTGTTATTGAGATGGTCTCATTATCCAGTAACAAAACTGACTGGGAATCTGCCTTTGAATATATTTTGAAAATCTTTGGATGGATAGAGATTTCCCTGGGAAATTGTTTTTGTAGCATTTCATCACGGATACTGCAGAAGCTCAGGCAAAGAGGTGAGCTGTCGCAACTCGCTGTCCTTCTGCCCTCCTTGTCACCTTGTTCTTCTCTCATTTCTTCCAGCAAGTGATCCACAATGTTAATTTAACTCATCCGTGTGTGTGTGCAGAGGTAGAGCCTGAGCCCAGCCAACCCCCAGCGCCTGTAGCCGAGTCCCCCTCTACCTTCCACCAGTTCTCAACAGTTGTCCTGCCCCAAACCTATACATCTAATGGCCGAAGCCACCTCATTGAGGTAAAGACTCTTCAGTTCCTTTTTCACATGACACTCTGGGTCCTCTAGTTAAGGCCGGTTGCTTTCCTACCTTGTTGCCATTACCCATTAATCCTCAGAAACACTATGAGAGGCACAGAATTAAAATATCCCTTGAAAAGAGGCTTTATAACTTATATTCTATTTGGACATTTGAGCTTCATGTTGGGTCATTTCAAAACAAACCCTGAAGAGTTTGATGAACTGAAACAGCAGAATGGATTTCCCTTTCTGCTTGGTTTTTGTTTTTCTCTTTTCTCTTCTTCAAGTGAACTTTCTCACCAATGCTGTTGTGGACTCTTCAGGCCCATGGTGGTTGCCTTTCTCAGGTGGAGGATGAAGGCACTGTTCACCAAGGGATGGAGTGAAACAAAAATATAAAAAAAAGGAATTACTTAGTTCTGCCTTCTCTCTTCCCCCAAGCCATTCATTTTCACCTTATTCATCTTGTCCTGAGCTGATCTGAGTTCAGAGCACACTCTATTCCCTTTTTCCTGGCACATGGGGTTCTCTGTGGTCTGGCTCCATCCACCAGCCTTGCATTTCCCCCTACTCCAGTCCAGCAGCTCTGAGCTGCCTGGTAAAGAAACAGAGATGATGAATCGGTGAAAAATCAGTAGCACAAACAAAATCCTCCAGAGCTGTGAGGAAGCGTCTGGGTCTGCTCTGGGAGAAGTCACAAAGCTCACACACACGTCTGGGAGAGACATGATCTAACTCTGTCTCCGCAGCAGATGAGAGGAAAGGGGGTGTGATGGTACATGAGACCTTCATGTCTTTCAGACAGCGCCTTCAATGGCAAGCGGAGAGAAAATAAACATTCGCTTCATGATGTGAGGCTCATTCTCGCTTCACACGCACTCATTAACGTAATCAGAAAATGTACTGTTGAAGGCTTTCTCTGGCTTGCTCTGCAATGCTGGGATGTGTTATCAGCTTGGAATCATGGTATCACAGAATGGTTCGAGTTGGAAGGGACCTTAAATATCATCCAGCTCCAACACCCCTGCCCTGCCACAGGCAGGGACACCTCCCACCACACCAGGGTGCTCCGAGCCCCATCCAGCATGGCCCCTCCAGGGATGGGGCAGGCACAGCTTCTCTGGGCAACCTCTTCTAGTGCCTCAACACCCTCACAGCAGACAAATTCTTCCTAATATCTCATCTAAATCTCCCCTCTACCAATTTAAAACTGTTCCTCCTTGTCCTGTCCCTCCACTCCCTGACCAAGAGTCCCTCTCCAGCTCTCCTGGAGCTCCATTCACATCCTGGAAGGCTGCTCCAAGGTCTTCCCGCAGCCTTCTCTTCTCCAGGCTGAACAGCCCCAGCTCTCTCAGCCTGTCTTCACAGCAGAGGTGCTCCAGCCCCCTGAGCATCTTGGTGGCCCTCCACTGGACCAGTTCCACCAGGTCCATGTCCTTTCCTATGTTGAGGACTCCAGAGCTGGACACAGGACTCCAGGTGGGGTCTCAGGAGCGCAGAGCAGAGGGGGAGAATCCCCTACCTTGACCTGCTGGTCACGCTTCTTTTGATGCATCCCAGGATACGGTTGGCTTTCTGGGCTGCCAGTGCACACTGCTGGCTCGTGCTTCCTCACAGAGGTTGACATAAGTGCTGATTCCTCTCTGCTTTCACTGCAGTGATGAAAACCCACAGCCAGAGGTGCCTGTGGTGCCTGTGGATGGGTGGCGATAATTGTGCTTGAGGATAGTGAGCAAAGGAGGCGCTTAAACCCGGGGTCATCTAGGAAATTGCAACCCCAGGGTATTTCTGAATGTTCCTCACTGCTGAGGAAGAGAGAACTGTCATCTCAGGAAAGACATGAGGTTTCTGGGTGAAATAAGACTTCTTTGCTTCTGTGGGAGGAAAGGAGGATGGGTGGGAATCTGATGGAAAATGTTGGTGGGAGGCAAGCGGGGTAACTTGATGGGACAGCGGTTTGAGGGGGTCATCTCCAGTAAGATGGAGAGGGTGACCCCACCATCACCCCACCACCCCGAGCAGAGAATAAATATGAGTGTGTCTCTATGTCAAGGGAGTGGCTGTTCTTCATGTAAAGAAAAGCTATTTAAAGACTTCAGATAAAGAACAAGGTTACTTTTGAAAACAAGGACAATTATCTGAAATTGTTCATTATTTACCACTAATGAGCTGTCCTTCCCCTGTTAAAGAAAAGCTTGAGACACTGCACTGAGAAGCGGAAATAATGCCACCAAAAAATGGATGAGAAATCCTAATGCAGGCTAATGGTTACAACATAAATGAATAGCACTTTAGTGCTCACGCGAACAAGAAGGAAGGAGTAAACTTGTAAAAATCAAACTGTGGGTTGTTTTGTGACACAATAATTTAAAAAAAAAAGAAGAGCCAAACAGTTGGTTAATTTATATGCAAGGAATAAATGAATCGGTTCTGTTTTCTCCAGTGGAACAAAAACAAACGAGAGAAAGATGAGGTATCTGCTCACAAAGCGTTGTTTCCAAACCTCAGCTGTGAGAAATCAGAAAATATTTGCAATGGGGAGAATGATTTGAGAAATTAAATGGGGGCGGGAGGGGGAGTCTGCAGAACTGCCGTTTCCCTGGCGTGAGTAAAGCCTGTCGGGATTTTGTGCTGGTCATGGGAAACGGGCCTCAGAACAAGAAGGAAAGGAGAATTCCACCTGGAGAAAAAAAAATAAAATTGCTTTTTTGTCTCCTACGCACCCACTAGGAATATGAGCTACAAAATCAACCTTCATAACCAGGAAAAGGGGGTATTATCATCTCTGTGTCCAATTTGAGTGAAACATTGGAGTGATTTGTTGGAAAAGATGGCTTTACATCATCCATCCCCCCCAGTGATGCTGTGGCCACTGCTGCTGGCATCTACCTGTGGGGAGGGTGCCTCAGGGAATCTCCAGCCCACGGGAACATGAGCAACCTGGTCCTGTTGATGGAAGGTGTACCTGCCCATGAACATGGGAGGTGTCCCTGCCCATGGCAGGGGGTTGGAACTGGGTGATCTTTAAGGTCCCTTCCAACTTAAACCATTCTGTGATTCTGTGACACTGCCAAGCACAGGGACTTCAAACTGGGTGTTTGGTTTGCAGTAGCTTTTGTGGCATTGGCACCTCACAGTCTTTTTTTATAATGGGAGTAGTTAGACCCGAAACCCTCCACTGATGTGGTCCTGACCACCTGGAAGCAAGTGTTTTATGGACTGAAGTTGCAGCAGGGGAGGTTCAGATAAGATATTAGGAAGAATGACTTCACTGAGAGGGTGGTCAGGCACTGGAACAGCCCGCCAAGGGACGTGGTGGAGGCACAGTCTCTGGAGGTATTTCAGAAACATGTAGATGTGGCACTACAGGGCATGTTTTAGTGGCCCAGATTGTTGGGTTAGGTGATTTGTTTTGTAGGGTTCAGGGCTTTTTTTGTTTGTTTGTTTTTTATGTGTGTGTGTGTGTATGGTTGGACTTGATGATCTCAGAGGTCCCTTCCAACCATGAAGGTTCTGTGATTCTGTAATTCCCAGTTGGAAATGGCTGCAAGACTTTTGAGGCTGAGGTCCCGGCCTGGGCTGCCCAGGTTGCACCCACGAGAGGGCTGTGCTCTTTGGGCATCACTTTTTCTGTCTTTCTTAGGGCACCCATTCAAATCCAGTTTGAATCCCAGCAAAAGCAATATCCTCCCGGCACTGAGTTCATCAGTGAGTTGGACCCATCATGTGGATACTGCATAATGCACTTGGCAACTTCTGAATCACCTAAGGTGTATGTCAATCCTGTACACAAAGCCAAACCAGGCTCTCTGAGGTGATGTGAAAGGTGGTGACAGAAGGATTGCAAATTCCGGACTGTGGAGCATGTCTCTTGGGCAAACACAAAGAACCCTCAACAAGGGAGGAAGGGTTTTTAACTGAAAGAGAGGAGATTGAGAGGAGATGTGGGGAAGAACTTCTTTGGTGTGAGGATGGTGAGGCACTGGCCCAGGTTGCCCAGGGAAGCTGTGGCTGCCCCATCCCTGGAGGGGTTCAAGGCCAGGCTGGATGGGGCTTGGAGCAATGTGGTGTGGTGGGAGGTGTCCCTGCCCAGGGCAGGGGGTGACACTGGGGGGGAGGTTTTAAGGTCCCTTCCAGCTCAAGAATTCTATTATTCTGTGATTCTATGATTCTGTGAACTGTATTTTTCATGGAATCAGGGAACTGTCCGAGTTGGAAGGGACCTCTTGAAATCATCCCATCCAACTCCCCTGCTAAAGCAGGATTGCCCAGAGCATATCCCTTAAGACTGTATCCAGGTGAGACTTGAAGATCCCCAGAGAAGGGGACTCCACACCCTCCCTGGGCAGCCTCTGCTAGGGCTCTGACACCCTTACCCCAAAGATTTCAATGGAATTTCCCGTGTCCCAGCTTGTCCCCGTTGCCTCTCGTTTTGTCAGTGGGAACTACTGAGAAGAATCTGGCTCCGTCCTCCTTCAACCCACCCTTCAAGTACTTATAAGCATGAAGAAGCTCTGCCATGAAATAAATAATCCAGCATCACAGATATCGTAATAACCCCATTGACAGGCTGCTCTGCAATGTTCTCTGTGTCCTGCTTCCCAGTACCTGCACCCATGGGCTCCAGCAGCACTGAACGCAGAGTATTGAGATGTTCCCGGTTACTCTTGTCCTGTTGTCCAGTCTGGCTAATTCTTTCTTCTTCCTGATGTTTTCCGTGAGGCAGGAGCAGATTGTAATGACAGCAGACAGCAGACCTGACAGCTATCTTGGCATTCTCGTTTTGTCCAGTAAAAAGGGCAGTAATTGCTCGTCTCGGCTCCCAGGCTGACAAGGCGGAATGCTTTCTTATCTTAAAAACTCTGTGGTGAAAGGGAGAGGCATTAGGGGTTATTGTTCGTAATGAAGTCATAATGCTCTGCTTTTTTTTATGCTTTTGCATGTTTCTATTGTTCTGTGTCTTTAATCCAGGACTCCAGTTTGTAAGGGGGAATTTTGCCTTGGAACTAAGTGGGTCAAAGCCTTTGAATGACTCATGGACCCGTTCCCGGTTTGGGGCCGGGTCCTTAGACTGGTTGGTTCCCTCATAGCCCGAAATCAGTCCATATTGCCCAGCCATGAAGCTGGAAGATCAACTTGGGCACCCAGAGGATAGGGAGAAGGTCTGGAGCCAGTCCCACAGGAGCCACCCAGTTTGCTCCCCTCTGATACCCACTTCCACCCTGAGGCTACCACCCTTCTTTCAGACATCCCCGTCCTAGCAAAGAAAGAGATCCCAGCCTCAGGGAACCTGGTGATAAAGCTGGAGTTTATACAAAGCATTGTTTTCCAAATGAAACCATTTTGTCAAAACCCAACGTGCTGTTCTACAGGTCTCTGGAAGTCCCTGGGCTCCTTCACTCCCTTCCAGCAGCAACACAACCCTCCATGCCCAGATGCTGAGCTCCCATTTCCTTCTTTTCTTTCTTGCAGCACACACACACCTGTAAACACCCTGCTGCAGGAATACACCTGGCAAATTGAGCAGCTTTGCTCTCAATGACAAAGAAATTCTTTTCTCTTTTTGTGCTGCCTCTATTGCCCTCACACTCCCGTTCTTGCCTCTTTGCAAAGGGGACTTTCCCCAGTTCAAGGGAGACAGGGAGCTACTGGAGAGAGTCCAGTGTAGGGCAACAAAGATGCTGGAGGGATTGGAGCATCTCCCTGGTGAGGAAAGGCTGAGAGAGCTGGGACTCTGGAGCCTGGAGAAGAGAAGGCTGAGGGGAGATGGGATGATCTCGAGAAGGGATCGAGAACTGGGAGAAAGGATGATCTCAAGAGGTCCCTTACAATTCGGGCAATTTTCTGGTTCCGTGATTCCATGAAAGGGACAGCGGAAGGAGCTGTGGGGACAGGAGAGGCAGGAGGATTTCAAGAGAGTGTTCAAGAGCCCCAGCATAGGAGAAGATGCTCCAGGCATGCAAAAAAATGAAGACTAATTAAAATGAATGAGAATTATTTTTATCTCTTTAAACAATTGTACAATCACATTTTAATTAAAATTATTTTTATACCTTTCTTTTTTTCCTTTTTTTTTTTTTTTTTTAATTTTGCTAATGTATATACTCATGCAGTTATCGAAAACAGACAAAGAGACTGTAATGACTTTTTCCTAAAAGGCTTTTAGTGGCAGTAAATTAAGATATATGTATACACAGAAGGATTATAGGCATGAAGTCAGCACTGAGTTATAGAAGGCTCTGTCTGGGTGAGGGTGGGTGGTTTTTTTTTTTCCTCTCCCAGCATTTAACTAGTTTTTGATGTCGCAAAGACATTCTTGCATGTAAAGTTCTTTGCAGCTTGTAGAAACCTTTATTGAAACTTAATTAGAAGCCTGGATCCACTGAGGGAAACAACCGCTTTCTTGGATGCTCTTTGCACCTATCCTGACTTTTTTTGAGAGTTTCTGTGCCCTGTACGGAGGGTAAATTACTGCTCTTACTCTTTCTCTGTGGTTCGGGTAGGAGATGTGGAGTTTGGGGAGGAAGTAAGGATAACCAGAGTGGAGAAAAAAGGGAAACCAGTGGAGAAGATTGGAGGAAGTCCCATTTGCAGCAATGGATAACAGGTCATGTATGTTAAGGCTGAGGAGAAGAGGAGGTGCCTCCATTTCTTCCTCTGTGGAGAGGTCTAGAATTCAGGGAAGCTTTTTCCGTGCCAGCAACCACCATTGTTGTGTTTGATGTACTTTTCATCTCTATTCTGGAGGCTGATATTGAACCCACTGACCAACCCCGTGGTTGCACCCTGTCCCCATCCCTGCCGGGACCACACTCAGTGTCAGGACCCCACCACCAGAAATAGGTGGCCCAAGGACAAACCTGCCACTTGCTTTGGCTCCTTGGTCATTAAGGCTGGATCATATATGTGCCCATGGATTCTGTGCACTGCCTGCCCCAAAGGCATTAGTTTTGTTTTGCCAGATCCAGGCTGAATAAAGCAAAGGTGTGTGTTTCATGCTGCTGGCTGAGAAGGCTTTGAAAGAACTTGGAGAACTATTTGGAAATGTCATATGACGCACATATAGCTTATCACCAGCATGCACAGTTTGGCACAATTATTTCGCTCATTACATTCCATTAAATTGGTTTGAAATTATGTTACTTAAATAAAAAAAATAAAATAATTAAAAAAGCACTACCAGAGAGAGCTAAATGGGGCTGCCTTTGTGAACATGATCAGGTTTAGAAATCCCAAATTGTTGTGCTGAAAAGGAACTAGAAGTTTAAGCCAGCGCTGAGTCAATAAATACTTCAAGAGGTTTGAAGCAGAAAATTCCAGTGCTCTGGATTTTTTTGAAGGTTGGAATGAAAACTTGGTGATTTATTTATTTATTTAGGAGCCATTGCTAAAAAACCCAAACATTTTGGCTCGGGTTTTTTTTTCATACCCCAGAGGAAACCCTGAGCTAGAAATACAATAATTTCTGTAAATAAAGCTGTAGGACTGTAGGCAGCCCAGAAAGGCAGCCCCATCCTGGGCTGCAATAAGAGAAGCGTGACCAGGAGGTCATGGGAAGTGACTCTGCCCCTCTACTCTGTGCTCCTGAGACCCCACATGGAGTCCTGTGTCCAGCTCTGGAGTTCTCAACAGAGANGCCAGTCATGCATATTACATCAAGTATTTATATCAAACGCAGTGATAATTGCATTGAAGCCTCTCTCCAAGAAAGAAAACTGCTCAGGTTTCTTCAGGAGCTGATATTATCATCCACTTTCTGTGAACTGAGCAGCTCTGGGATGAACGAAACTATTTGTTCTCCCCTGTGACACATTTTGTAACCTGTACCTGTGTAATCTGCAGAGCCACATGTGTAATAAAAAGCAGGAAAGAAAACAGAGACATTAAGCAGAGATGATAAATGCCACAAGAGAAGGGGCTTCTCTGGGTGTTGGTTTCATACCAAAGCAGACATTAGCAGAAAGGTTTGGAGCTGATCAGGAGGGAGAAATACTCTGAATATTTCATAGTTTTAACACTGATTCATGGCTAATTGGGAGGAGAGGGGGTTGAATTAGGTGTTTACCAGAACAACTTTCTCCATTGCTGAAAATGAGCGCTTTTCTTAAAAATAGGTAACATAACAAAGAAAAAAGATGTATCTGAACATGAATCACAGAATCAAGGAATTGTCAGAGTTGGAAGGGACCTCCCATCCAACTCCCCTGCTAAAGCAGGATTGCCCAGAGCACATCCCGCAGGACTGCATCCAGGCGGGGCTTGAAGGTCTCCAGAGAAGGGGACTCCACACCCTCCCTGGGCAGCCTCTGCCAGGGCTATGACACCCTCACCCCAAACAAGTTTCTCCTCAGATTCCAGTGGAGCTTTCTGTGTCCCAGCTTGTGCCCGTTGCCCCTTGTCCTGTCCCTTGGAACCACTGAGAACAGTCCGGCTCCATCCTCCTTCAACCTACCCTTCAGATGCTTGTGAGCATGAAGAAGGTCTCCCCTCAGCCTTCTCTTCTCCAGGCTCCAGGGTCCCAGCTCTCTCAGCCTTTCCTCATCAGGAGATGCTCCAGTCCCTCCAGCATCTTTGTTGCCCTTGCTGTCCCCTTGGACCGTGTCGTAGCATCGCATGCTCCTATTCCCCATGACCCATTCCCACATTGCCTGGACCATGGGACCCATGGGTTCAGTCTCTACTTGGGCTTCATCCACCTGGAAGATGAATGGCATGTCCCCTGGTGCTGGCAGAAAATGAAGGAACAGCTTCATCACAAAATTGCTGTGAAATTATTGTATGTCTTTGGCCCTGTTGCCTTCCTGTGAAGATTTTAGGTTTCTTCAAATTTTCTGTGCCAGAGACCCAGCCATCAGATAACTTCTGAACAAAGCGAACATGCCGTATTACTTGAACCATGGAGAAGTAACACTCCACTCACGTCTTTCCATTGATTAACACTGAGTTCATTAAGAAGCGGTAAAGTAAAAGGATGGGAGAGTGAGTGATCTCATTTGGACCAGCAGAATTTGAAGGGCTCCAAAGCCTTATGAACCCATTTCATTAAACGACTGTCTCCTGTGTATATAATTTCAGCTCTGGTTCTTCCTCACTACTTTTCTTTTACTGCCTTGCTTGATCTGAGGCTGTTGATGAGGTTTGGGAACGAAGAGGGTTTTACTGATGGAGATATGACACATCCTGGCACAAATGAACTCATCAGGCACAGAAATGAAATGGTTCTGCCTTCAGATCTTCCCTCTCTGGGCTCAGTGGGTGTCTCCGTTGCAGCAGTGACTTTCCCAGAACGGGGCTAGACCAGCAACAGGTCTGTTGTTTCCCTCACAAGTCCCACGACCCAGATGGAGTGTCGCACCTGAGAGCATCAACAAAGAGAAGGGAGGCAGGGAGAGAGGGAGAAGGTGGCGGGGCGTGAATTATGGTGTATTATTAGATTGCAGTTACTTGTATTGCTGCTGGAGCTGTGGCAGCTGGGGGCTTTAATTACAGAGATTAAAGGGGGAAAAAAAAAAAAGAGAAAAAAATAGAGGAAAAAACCCCACATAGCTGTTTTATGATACATAAAACAAGCAAACTGGCGTTGTGCCTGGGACACCATCTGAGTGGGGCTGTGCCAGCAAACACCAACAGGCAACACCAAAGACAGTGTCCCTTCTGATGAGGAAGACCATGGTCGTCAGCAGTCGCTAGAAAGCAAGAGAGGGGACGATAGAACCCTGAGATGAGGAGAGCGATGCGCCAAGCTCAATGCCCGGATCCTCCTGCTGCAGCTGCCTTGAGAGCTGGAGCACGGAGAAGAAGTTGCAGGGAGAGACATGGGGCAGTCGATGTGTGTTTCGCTGGCAGGAGTCCCTCCTTCAGCTCTTCATCAAGGCGTAGAGCTGTTAATGAGGAGCCCATTTGCTTTCATTTAACTGGAGTGCTTTCTTCCCAGGGCTGGAGCTGGGACATGGGTGCTGTCCACAGCTCCCCTCATCTTCCAGTGCCCTTTGGGCAGCATGGGCAGGGCCAGGGGCTGGCCACTCTCCTGGGCCCATCTCACCCTCTGGACAGGAGCCCTCTTCTCCTGTTTCGAGAAGAAAGAGAGGACAAAGAAGGAATCAATTTGTCAAAAACCTCCTAATGAGCTGTTGAAGACAGCTCAGCCAAGGTACTGGTGACCTCCCAGGTTAATTAACCTGCAGCAAAACCCAATGTCTTTTTGTCATTCTCTCCGTCTAATTTTCTCCTTACAGCCAGCCAGGCTCTCCTTTAACCTGGGTGCTGAGCTGCTCGTTGTGTGACACCTTCATCGGCTTTCATGCCTTCCTCATCCTCTGCCGGCAGATCTGGCACTGAACAGGGGTGCCAGAAGCCAACATCCCTCCCAGCTACCTTCATGCTTCATTTTTCATTGCAACGCGATTGCATCTGGCAGGAGCTCTCTGCCTCCCAGCCTGCTGCCGTCCTGTCTCACAGAACTGCCATCCCAGCCCCTGATGCTGCCATAAAAGTGCCTTCAGGGCCAAACCAGCCCCGGCTCTTTGGCAGGGCAGGGCTGTGTGGGACAGTGACAGAAAGGAGCACGAGGAGCCCCAGGACAGCAATGCCAATGCCAGCAACATGAGGGACTCTTGCAAACTCCATTGAGCCGGTGGCATTTCAGCTTCTTATGGAAAACAGAGCAAGGGCTCAAACGTTGAATCTGCAGGTAGATCTTCCCTGGTATGGACAGATTGAGGTTCCTTCCATCCTACCTTTGAGAAAGCAGGCATGGTAGAAGAGAGCAGAGCCATGGTGTTGTGCAAAGATGGGAGGAGTCAGGTTCCTGAGGGACCTCTGGGACCAGGTAGTGGGTTTGAACCTCTCTAGAGGATCCTCTAGGTCAGACAGACTCCTTGGGACAGTTCCTCGTTTCCAAACGTGCACACAGAGGACTTTTTCCACAGGAAGAGGCTGGGTTTTATGAGTGAATCTAGCACCTGAGGGTGACACCTCTTTGCCAGGGACAGAGACTCTGCTATTTTTAAGCGGCAAGTGTGAATGGAACTGGAGAAGAATATGTACTGCAAAGAGGAACAGAATTGCACCAACTACTTGCTGTTGACAATTTATCTAGCAGCTTCCTCCTCCGTCTCCTCTGCTGCATTGACTGAAAGCCTTCCAGTGCCCAGGAATTTGTTTCTCCTTCATGCCTAGTTGATGTACTCCAGTCAATGTCTGATGTTTGCACAGATAGACCGTGCATAATCAGCCTTTTTTTTTTTTTCCCGCTGGGGGAGAAAGAACAAGTTAAATGATCAGAAACAGGGTGGATTAATTGTTTGGAGCAAGCACCACATCATTTTTGCTCCAATGACAATCACATTCACAGATCTTTTGGATAAAGGACATGGCCAGGTAGGAAAAGGAGAACAGCCCCCCTCCTTGAATAGGAATGAGATTGTGGATAATTAGAATCACAAAATCACAGAATGGTTTGGGTTGGAAGGGACCTCAAAGCCCACCCAGTGCCAACCCCTCCCATGGACAGGGACACCTCCCACTAGACGAAGTTGCTCCAAGCCCCCTCCAACCTGGCCTTGAACCCCTCCAGGGATGGTGCAGCCACAGCTTCTCTGGACAACCTGTTCCAGTGTGTCACCACTCTCACACCGAACTAAGTTCTTCCCCACATCTCATCTAAATCCCCCCTCTTTCAGTGTCAAACCTTTCTTCCTCATTCCATCGCTCCCCTCCCTCATCAAGATTCCCTCCCCAGCTTTTCTTAGGGACTGGAAGGGGCTCTAAAGTCTCCCCGGAGCTTTCCCTTCTCCAGGCTGAACCCTCCAACTCTTTTAGCCTGTCCTCTCAGCAGAGGGACTCCAGCCCTCCCAGCATCTCCGTGGCCTCCTCTGGCCTGGCTCCAACAGGTCTATGCCCTTCTAATGTTGGTGGCCCCAGAGCTGGAGGCAGCACTGGGAGGGGGGTCTCCCCAGAGAGGAGCACAGGGGCAGAATCCCCCACCTTGCCCTGCTGGCCCTGTTGCTGGGGATGCAGCCCAGGGTGCAGGGATCTTTCTGGGCTGCCAGTGCATGTTGCTGGGGCATGTTAAGCTCCTCATCGTCATCTGCAAAGGGTCACCAGGCTGTGCTGTGACAAATTTTGGGTGCCGGCTTTACTCAGACCCTTGAGGGCTGGTGGGGAGTGCCCTGCCACCAAGCCACCAGGTTCAGAGCCTGAGAAGCACAGAGGAAGCAGAGGTCCTCCTCATCCTCACATCCAGCAGCGTTCACAACCTGAGCTCTCCAGTGCAGCAACCCAGGGTCTGCTTCCGGTAGAGCTGATGGAGCCGCTGATCCATCCCCTTTGGACAATGCCAGGGAAGAACCTGCTCCACATGTGCCCCCTTCCCTTGCCCTCCTCCAGCTTCTCTCACAGCTGGCATTTCCTATCCTCCCTCACTGCTACAATCCGTCAGAAAGGAATTTATTTTAATAAAACAAGCTGATTGCCAACTTTTGCTTTCCAGTCAGAATAAATAGACTTTTCAGCAGACCAAAAAAAGTCAAATGGCTGAGTTGTCTCCCTCATCGTTCAGGGTGGCTCAAAAGCTGCCCAGAGCCCATCTCTGTGCAAAGTCAGAGCTTGAGAAACCCTGCCAGTTTTGCCCAGCTCAGAAAGACAAAACTCAGTACTCTAAATGGAAACGGTCATTTTTTTCAGCTTAAAACAAAGAAAATTCCCTAGATGAGGCCTTGGGTCATTCTGAAAAAATGTCTGTTCCTGAAATTTTCTTCAGACGATAATGTCAGTGAAAACAAGAGATGTTAATAACCTACATAGTGTGTTAATTGCTCTTTATTGCATTGCACGTATATTTGTCATTAGCTGTAACAATCAGATAGTAATATTACTGGGTTTTTTTCTTTTAGATAAAAGGTTGGACATCTGCAGTTACTCATAATTATAGCAGTGATCATTACATTATAATTATTGCTACAATTTATAAAACAAGGCCATATATTGTGTTTTGTTGGAGTCAGCTTTTTACACCAAAAACTTTTGTATCTGTAGTTCCTCTGCTTAATTAATCCTGCAGGCTGGGGTGGCAGGAATGGGGCTGTCCCAGCCCCTGATGCCAGCAGTGTTTGCTGGGGACTCACTGCCATCCTGGTCCCACCCCTCCCCAGCCCTTTGGATGGACTTTGGGCATCTCCTTGAGCATCCTCTGAGCAGTGTCCCTGTTGTCACCTCTGCTTAGGAGACACGATCTGGACCAGACTGGACTGGTGAGGGGGGTTTGGAAGGCTGAAAATCATCTTCTGGGCCATGGGATGCCCTGATGTGCTCAGCCTTGTCCCATGGTTTGTGCCATGGGCTTCGCATTCTGTCACTGTGTAAGTTTACAGAAATGACAGAGAAAAATCCCTTTGCCCATTTAGAAGGAGGTGGTGGTGGGTGTTTCTTCTTTTTTTTTTTTGATCTGAAACCAGAGCGTACTAAAACCTGTCCAGGACTCTCATTCTGCAAGCTTCACTTAACAGGGAAATTGTTTTATTTGTGTTTGGGTTTTGAATTGCAGCCTAATGACGTGCAGGGCTGTAGGTTTTCCATTCCATTTTATTTTATTAGCTAAGTGCTGAGCATTTCTCATCACTCCTCAGGACAAAGTGTGCTCCTGTCTCAAGAGAGAGGAGTTCTGGTTTGTCCCATTTGTCCTCTGCCAGCTGCAAAACCCAAATCTGCTTGTATAGTGGCAATGAGCAGATAATTCTCACTGCTCTTGAAGATATGCCAGGGTTCAGGTGCAGACCCTGGACATGTTGGGAGCATGAGAAGGAGAGCCCATAGGATACTGGTGAGGTCCGATCTTGAGGTCTGTGTCCAGTTTTGGGCACCACATGACAGGAAAGACATTTAGGTGCTGGAGTGTATGCAGAGAAGGACAAAGGAGCTGGTGAGGACTCTGGAGCACAAGTCTTATGAGGAGCGGCTGAGGGAGCAGGGGGTGTTCAGCCTGGAGAAATGGAGGCTGAGGAGAGACCTTTTCACTCTCTACAACTCCCTGAAAGGAGGGTGGAGCAGGGGCAGTCGCTTTCTTCTCCCAAGGAACAGGCGATGGGACAGGAGGAAACAGCCTCAAGTTGGGCCAGGGGAGGTTTAGGATGGACATTAGGAAAAAGTTATCCACAAAAAGGTTTATCAAGCCTTGGAATGGGCTGTCCAGGGCAGTGGTGGAGTCCCCATCCTTGGAGGGATTTAAAATCCAGGCAGATGTGGTACTGAAGGACGTGGGTTTGTGGTGGTTTGGGTAGTGATGGGTTGATGGTTGGACTCAATGATCTGAAGGGTCCCTTCCAACTTGGATGATTCTATGATTCTAGTGACTAGGACAGATTTATTTCATTTTCTTGAGCTGGCAAACCTCCCTGCCCAGGAAACACATACGTTCCACATCAGAGGTGATGCAGAGCTGGAGAAGCTATTTCCTCCAGGAACCTGCCCTCCTTTCTGATGTATTGGAGATCTATAGCTGGACCTGAAATCTTCTTAGTTGTCCTCCTTATGATCTTCTGAGGAGTTTGACTGTCCCCATGCTTCAGCGATGGGGAGTAGAGGAGCTGTTGAAGCACCAAGGGTTGGGGGAAGGCATGCCCAAGCTGAAGGAAGGAATGAGGTAGTAACATTACTTTTTCTTCAGTATTACTGAGTCTGAACATGGAGAACTCTTCATTCAGGTCTGCCTGCGTCACACAACTGTTTCCCAGGAGTGTCACCCCAGCCTGGATTCCTGGAAGCACTTTGCCTTGTTGCTGGCCTCTGCTCAGGGAAACAGCCTGAAATTACTCATCCCAGACTCACCTGCTAATTATTACAATCTCTAAAACTTCCAAAGTCACTTTCTAACCAATCTGGAGGTTGTCTTCTGAATTATGTGACTTTTTAAATGGAAAAGGTGTCCAATTCTCATTTTTTTTAACTTACTTCATTAGATTTGATGCTGGAGGGGAGGTGTTATTTTTGACTTGCTGGTTTTTATCAGCAGTGCTGGAAGTTACTGAGTTGAAAGCCGAATCTCATCACACGCCTTCGACTCTTGAAACTTTAATAAAGCCACAGCTACTCCACAGCTTCCCAGGAAACTCGGAGAGGTAATCTCTGCCTACATGAATCACCTCAGGAAGCCTTCTCCTAAATTCTTAAATGTTATTTTTTCTGCCAGTTTTAAGTTTCTCTGGATATCAGGGTCAATCCTGTTAGATAATATTGAGATTTCAGTTCTGTTTGTTGGTCATTGTTATGGTTTGAGAAAACCCGTAACAATTTATTGCCGTGTAGACAATTATTTTGTCACCCGATGACCCCTCCCCACCCAGGAAAGGAGAATCGGGGAATGCAAAGAAACACGAGGGTTGAAATGTAAATAGATTTAATAGAAGAAGATTAAATAACTAACAAAAGTACTAAAGATACAGCATTCATCCCGACACTGATATAAGATTTACAAGAAGTATACTCAGCCAGTTATATCAGCTGGAAGCTGTGCACTCCCAGCAGTGGACAACACATGTCGGATGCTGCGAGTGCAACGGCTTCAGGAGGAAAGGGAGGCCTCAGGGGTCCGGCACCAGGGCAAGGAGTTGTCTGGATCACCGCCATCAAGGGAGAGGGGGCCTATGCAGCAAACTTTTCTGATTTATATTGAATGTGACGTTCATGGTATGAAATAATCCTGTTGACCAGCTTGGGTCAAAACATCCAGGCCTTGTTCCTCCTTGGCCCTGCACCTGGCAAGGCTCGAAAACACTGAGACCTTGAGTCTCACAGAGCCTGGCTGGCCGTAAAGTCAATATTTTCATGAATTCAGACACTAGAATCCTCCAAAAGTGCAATTTTCCCAGCATCAGAAGAAAAGTTAGTCCTGGGCCTCTCAACCCAGGACAGTGATTTAATCCACTTCTTGTAGAAGGAATGTAAAGGGTATAAGCAATGTAAGAATTTTAATATAGTCTTGGAAAGCTCTCATTCTCCAACTCTGAGTGTGAGGAATATGTAATAAGCTCAGTGGTGGACAACTGAGGAGACAGAGATGAGAGGTGAGGGTTTAAACAATTCTTGGCTGGAGTATAAGGTAAATTACAAAAGAATATGGTATCATTTTCATTTTACTGTAAGGAATTGAAGGCACCTGACTTCCAATGTTTTTCCATGGCCTTCCTCTCCCTTCTACAGACACAAACATCCCAGAGCCCCCAGACCCCGCACAGAAACCCTGGGCTTGATGCCTTCACATGTGCAGTGCTTTGGAAGCATGGCCCATCCAATTTCCAGGTTTGGTGCTCGCTATGGAAACACCTCCTCAAAATGATTCTTTGTGCTTCCCAAGCTCCTTTCATCTGAGGATTTCAAAGCACTTTGCAGACATCAAAAGCACCTTCCCACCCACTCTGCAGCTGGTGAACATGACTGCTCAAGAGGATAATCACAGCTAAGCAGAGATCAACTTCTTAACGGGCACAAACTTAAACATGGGAAGTTCCATCAAAACATGAGGAGGAACTTCTTTGCTTTGAGGGTGGTTGAGCCCTGGAAGAGGCTGCACAGAGAGGTGATGGAGTCCCCATGTCTGGAGACATTCAAAACTTGCTTGGACATGTTCCTGTATCACCTGCTCTGGGTGACCCTGCTCTGGCAGGGGGTTGGACTGGATGATCTCCAGAGGTCCCTTCCAACCACAATTCTGTGATTGTGCTTTCTTCTCTGGTGAGGGAATGGGCTGACTTGAACTACCTCCCATGGAGTCTTGAGCTCTGCAGGACCTTCTTGTGGGGAAAAGCCTCCATAGGCCCCTTCTCTCACCTCTCAGAGATGAGAGAAACTGGATCTTGCCCATATTTTTTGACTGTCATTAATAATCTGATCCCCTTATGAGCCTGGAGAAGTCAGTGCATGGACCCTCAATGCCTGGGTGGAGTGTAAGCCCAGCTACAGTTGTCATCTCAGGTATCTTCTGGACAGACACAGCCTAGGTTAGCCCTGCTTGTGGCCTGATGTGGCCTTTGCAACTCAGGCCTGGCTGGCCACGTCACCCCTGTTTCCCTGGGACACATCACAGCCAGCCTGATACTTGCGTGGCTGCTCCTAATTCTTCAGAAACTCAGAGGAAAGCAGGATAAGGAAATACTAAGAAAAGAAACAGAGAAAGAAGATGAAACATGGCATTTCTCTCTTGAGGCAATGCAAGAAATAAAGCAGAGTCCTCCTCCTTCCCCCTCATCGCCCC
>VXBW01007763.1:608549-692074 GCA_013400375.1 Thinocorus orbignyianus
TTTTTTTGTCCCTCTCCTGCAAATGCATCATTTTGTGTAACCACTCACTGGTTACATAAATAGAATCATAGGGTCAGGGTTTGGGGCTAAGTTCTTTCTCCTGGAGCTTGGGCATAAGGAAGCAGGACATGGGTACAGATCAAGATCTGCTTAATACATTTCACGGAAAGACCAAAGCCGTGAGTTTTGTGGTGTGTTGCTCCACAGGAAATGCACAGAGAAAGCTGGAAATGACCCTGCTAAGCCTGGCTCAGCCAGGATGGTTTCATGATGTTGGGAAGTTGGGGGTAGGACAAGGGATAAAGGGCATGAACATTGGTTGATTGTAACAGTCATTAAAATCATAGAAAGTGTTGGCTGGGAGGGATCTCAGGTGGTGTTTGCTGTGCCAAAGGAATGACCATCCACGTTGGTCCCTCCTGAGAGATCCGTGTCTCATCCATTTTCCACAGCTCCAATAATGGTGCAGTGTCATGATTTAATCCCAACTAGCAGCTGGGACCATGCAACTACTCACTCACCATCCCCCGGTGGGATGGGGGAGAGAATCAGAGGAGTAAAAGTGAGAAAATGGGTGAGTTGAGACAGAGACAGTTTAATAAGTGAAGCAGAAGATGTGCACACAAGCAAAGCAAAAGAGGGAATTCATTCACTGCGTCTCATCGGCAGGAGTCTTCAGGATTGCTGGGCTCCATCACATGTGACGGTGACTTGGGAGACAAATACTGCAACTCTGAATGTCCACCTTCCTCCTTCTTCACCCAGCTCCATATGCTGAGCACGATGCCATATGGCATGGAATAGGCTTTGGGTCAGCTGGGGGTCAGCTGTCCCAGCTGTGTCCTATCGCAACTTCTTGTGTACACCCCAGCCCCACTCGCTGCTGGGGTGGCATGAGGAGCAGAAAGGCCCTTGAGAGCTTGACAACAACCTAAGCCACCAGTGTGCTATCACACTGTTCCCATCTCAAACCCCAAACGCGGCGCTGTACCAGTTGCTACTAAAAAAGTTAACTCCATCCCAACTGAAACCGTAATGCATCACTACACCTTTGCCAGGCTATTTATTTCTGTATTTAGTTGGCCTCACTGCAAAAAAAGTTTTCCCTGATGTCTAAGCAAGGCATCCCTCGTCAGAAATTGCTCCAAGTGCTCTTTGTCCTGCCTCAAAGCTCATTTGTGCAGGATGGACCACAGGGACTCCATAACGTGTTGCTTCAGCTTTGTGGGCAAGACCTTTTCCTACAGCCCTGAACTCAATGGGGACTTAATCCTGGCTGATCCTTAGGCATTCTCATAATAAACATGATAAATAACGAGATAACAAATCCCTTTTGCTGCTTTCCTCTGGCAAAAATAAGCCAAAGCGCAGGAACGAGAAGATTTTGCAGCTCTGAGAGAATCAGGGTCCAGATTGCGACTGGGTGTAGGCAAAGAGGCAGCCGCAAGCTGACAACATGCAGCAGCAGATTCTTGGGCTCAGAAATGATGAGACGTCCCTTTTTCTATCAAGGAAATGCACGGAAAATGTCCTCAAGCAGAGACTGCCCTCAGGCTTGGAAAGAGAAGGATTGATTTCTGCTTTCTGCACTTTCCTAAGGAGTACGAAAAGCTGAAATCCCAAATTCATTGCTGACATTGTTCTCCCTTTCTTCACATTTCTCATTTCCTTGCCAAGTTTTGGCACACAAAGGGAAGTCCATTAATATACAAAACCTCCCTGAAAACCCACAAAAACTTCCAGAAAATAGATAAACCCAAATGTGCTCCATTCTGGCCTGACTGGGGTCTCTATTGGCTCCTAAATGCAGTTCCATTGCTCCCTTTCTCAGAGCATCACACATCTATTTACTGCTCCTCTGTGCCCACCGCCTGCGCCGATGCATTGTGCTACTTCTGAAAAGCAGGAGGTCAGATATCTGCCTGACATAAATCGGGGCAAAGGAGTGATTTACAAAGAGCTCTTCCTTCTGAAAATCAGAAGCTGGGTATTGCCAAATGGAGCAAGCAGATGTGTGATTTCATAGAATCATAGAATGGTTAAAGTTGGAAGGGACCCCAAAGATCATCCAGTTCCCCTGGGCAGGGACACCTCCCACCAGAGCAGGTTGCTCCAAGCTCCCTCCAACCTGGCCTTGAACCCCTCCAGGGATGGGGCAGCCACAGCTTCTCTGGGCAACCTGTTCCAGTGCCTCACCATCCTCACAGTAATGAATTTCTTCCTAATATCTCATCTCAATCTCCCCTCTTCCAATTTAAAACCATTACCCCAATTCAAACTATTTCAGTCACATAAATAACCAGTAATTCAGGTAACCCATCTATTTAGGAAGGACTGGAAAGCACCTAAGAGCATCCTCTGTTACAGCCCAGACGCTTCCATCTCTGAAGAACAAATGCAGCTAGTTCCTGTTCATGTTTCTTCTTTCTGCGTAAATAAATCCAGTTTGGCTGGGGACTGGGGGAATCCTTTAAGGCCATGGGTGGAGAGGAGCTTGACCTCCCTGGAGACTGTGGTGTCTTCAGACCAAGTGTCCAGGATCCATTCTTTGTACACAAGGTCCGATTAATAAAAATTATACAGAACGAGACATGTGATGGATGTGACGCACCAGGAGAAAAAAAAAAACTGGTCCTGGAGCAATGGGAAGCAGGAGGTTTGCTGTGATTTTAACTTCCATGAACTTCCTAGAGTGTCAGCAATCCCTTCTCGCCTCAGCCAGACCCTGACTAATCTTTCAGTTTAAGCTTATTGCGTTTGGACTCGAAAACAAAATCCTCCAGAAGGCAAAGATCTGGAGGGAAGAAGCGCTCCCCGGGCAGGTTTTTATGCTTGTCAGACGTGAGTCACTGCCTGCTCAGCATGTGTGGGGCTGCTGGGAGGGGGGACAGGGCTGACAGAGGGTTCCTGTCCCCATCTGTAGCGCTGCTGAGGGATGAAATGATGCCTGCTGTGTCCAAAAGGGTTGTCCAAATTCGGGATGGGGTTATGTTAAAAAAGGCAGACAGTCACGGCAAGGTTTGGGTCATTCCTCCAACTCTGAAGGTGTTTCCCAGCTGTTGAGTTATTCAGGAATAATTTTGGCCAAGGCTAGGGCCCACATTTTCCCACCTGCTCTCTCTCTCTGCTCCCTGGGGTCTCTGCTGACCCTGTGAATTTGTGGGGTACAGCCCCCCTCTGGGTGTTAATCATTCGTTGTCTTCCAGATTTCCTCTTTGCTCAATGTTTTCTCTGTCTTTTCCATGTATTTGGAAGCAGCAAGGAGAGGTGGATGCTGAGGCTGTTAAAATTGGACTGAGCAAAGCTGAGGGACACACAGCACAGCTCAACCGTCTGAACCCATCTCTTTGTGTTCTCCTCTGACTAACGCCAGCTCCAGAAGATGAAATAAATATGTCCTAGGGACTAGAATCATAGAATTGTTATGTTTGGAAGAGACCTCTCATGTCATCAAGTCCAACCATCAACCCAACACTGCCCAAACCACCACTAACCCATGTCCCTCAGCACCACGTCTGCCCGGCTTTTAAATCCCTCCAGAGATGGTGACTCCACCATTGCCCTGGGCAGCCTCTTCCAATGCTTAGTTAACCTTTCAATGAAGAATTTTTTTCTAATATCTATCCTAAACCTCCCTTAGTGCAACATGAGGCAGTTTCTTCTTGTCCCATTCTTCTTGTTCCTTGGGAGACTGACCCCCCCTGGCTACACCCTCCTTTCAGGGAGTTGGAGAGAGCGAGAAGGTCTCTCCTCAGCTTCCTCTTATCCAGGCTGAACTAGTACTTGGCTCTGGATAGCAAGTGCAGAGAAAGAACATGGGGAGGCTCCTCGCAGGGCAGGGGGAGCAGCAGAATGAGATATCACAGTTACTGACGATGTGGCACAAAGTAGCCACAAACCCCAAACTCACACCATTCTGGTGAGGGAAGAGCTGTGGTGGAGAAGCAGAAGAGAGCAAAGGGGAGGACTGAGCCCAGCCTGGGACTGAAGGACACCAGCTGGTTGAGGAGAGGAGGACCCACCTCTGTGCTCCAAGAGCTGCTCCCTGGGGGTGGTTAGGTCCCATATCCGACCTGGTCCCTGGCAGAGGGTGGCAGAGCTCTGTGCTGAGCAGCCAGAGGTTGCAAACCCATCCTGCTTCCAGTAGCCAAGAGCAGGAACCCTGGAGTCTGGAGACCCACAGAGTTGGTGCTGACCTTCTTGCCCTATGCTAAGACAACTCAAAATGTTGCTGGATTCATGGTCTTCAAGAGAGCTTGGTAGTGTAGGATAGTAGAGGAACTAAAATGCAAACCTGATGCCTCACCAGGAGGTGGAAACAGGTGGATCAACACTTTCATCCTGCTGTAGAGGTGCTCAGGCAGCCCTTCTGCAATCCAATCTACAGTAATTAAACAGCTAATCATCCCTCATGGTTCTGGCCCTCCAAAGGTGTTCCTGAAACCTTGGATGTGTGGAGAATGGTCTCTCTCAAGGCCTGCTGGAAAAGGGCAGCGTTACAAAAGGGGAGACAAAATGCAACTCCTGTCTTTGGGGAGGTTCGGTGGTCTGAAATTCATTTTCCTTTCAGATCAGAACGAATAGGGGAATTTAGAAATGCTTCAGCAAGCGGAAATTTCATTTTAGAAATGCCAGAACCCCCCTTCTGGAAATGCTTCAGTCTGTAGTACTGAAGGAGAATGATTTGGAAAAGCAAATGTAATAGATTAATATTAAACACCTGTAAAATATTTAGCACATTCTATATTATTTAAATTCTTATTACACATCACTGTGTTACATTAAAACAGTAGCGTAAAGTTGGCGTTAAATCAAACAAGAAACTGGAAATTAAGTACCTCATTTTGACTACAGATTATCTCCATTTCCAAGGGTGACTCACTCTCATTAGACCTTCCTGTTTTGGAAAAAGGGGTTTTTTTTCATCCTGAAATACTGTTTCAATACACATCCCTCCCAGGTTGTTGCAATAAGTACAGGTCTTCTCAGTGCTCCCAGCGAGAGGTCTCGGAAATGTTCACCCAGGATAGGAAGTTTGTTTTTTTAATTTTAGATATGGGGTGATCAAGGAAAGGAGGAGATGAGGGGAGAGGCTTTTCTCCCTCCTCACTTCAATAACTGCCTTTTAGATTTCCTTGCTTGGAGGTCCTCCGTGGAGACTCCATCACCCATCTTTCTTGAGGAGACCTTTACCACCATAAATCCGGGTACAGGACCCTGCATTTGGCTTGGTTGAACTTCACGTGATTTGCACTAGCCGACCTCTCCAGTCTGTCCAGGTCCCTCTGGGGGGACACACAAAGTCTGTAACAGAAAATGAACCTGGTTTTCCTGCCTTGGTTGTCAGGTCTCACATTAATGCTGCCAAAACCAGGTTTGCATGGTCCTTTCCCGATTCACCGGGCAGTTTGGCAGAATAGAGGTAGCATCACTCAAGTTTAAAGCCTAAAATTATAGTTAAGATTCCAGATCAGTAAGGCTGCTTTTTCTCAGCCCGAGGAAGGCATTTACATCCTTTAAAAACAAGTGTTTTGATTGTGTTTTATGTAGAGTACACATAACCAATTGAAACGTAATAGCCTCTACGTTACCCAGCTCATTTTTGCATTGCTGTGGCTTATGTCTTTATGTCTTTAGGACATTAAATCATCCCTAGGGTCTCGTGTTTTCTTACATCCTCCAGCAGTGTTTCTTTTATGGTAGACTAAGTCTCTGTATGGGAGATTAAGTTTTACAGCGTGATGCGTCAATCCAATTTTGTGTTATCGCTTGCTTGTTCTGGAGACTTCCACATGCACACGGTGTAACCTTGGGCAGGTGGGAACTGCTGACATTGCTCCAGATCATCACGCACCAGCCTCCCTTGCTCTAAAAATGAGCTTTAGTTACAAACAACCAAAGGTGTCTACTGCCCCGTAGCAGGAGGCAGGGCATGGGGAAGATGTGGTGGTGTTTAGGACTTTCTAAAAAGAATAATAATCTGTGTTTAGGGTTTCTATAATCCTCTGAGATCAGGGCTTCTACAGTTGCACTGCCACCCACTTTCTGCATGACTGTGATTTTTTCCGCAGTCACAGACTGGAAATGAAGGCTGTGGCCACCAGGAATTTTTGCAGGGAATTTTCCTTTCTTGACACTGAAAAATGCCACGTGTGGCACCCAGAAGAGGCAGACTGGAAGCCTTGCCTGACTTCAAATTTGTTCCTAGGAAAATGCTGCCAAACTCTAAACATTTTGACTTTTAACTACAGAGCGTCTGGGCATTGAATCAGGGGCTTTCTGGTCAAAAATGCTAATTTATTTAGATTAGAAAAAAAGAAATTGAAAACAAACCAAACCCAATGGCAGCATGCTGATCGATTCTTGCTTGAATCCTTCACCCTGCACTACAGGAAGGGGAATTGCATTGAGTTCATTAAATTCACAACCATTTCTTTTACCACAGAGAAGTGTTCTACTATTACAGAGATCTTCCTGGGACAGACCTGGGTTTCTCCTTTGCCTCCAGTCAATGGAGCTGCCCATCCCCAGGACCTGTCTGAGTCTGTGGAGCATCAGAAGATGTTCAGGCACCAACATATTGGGGCCAGTTAGGTGAGAGGGGTTGTTGTGACCTCTGGTGATTGTGGCAATGTGTACAGGTGTGAGAGGATATCGCCGTGCTCCTGTACACAAGTATGTTGCTTGCTGATCTGTCCTCTTTTTATATCTCTTTGCTTCATTGCCTGTAGCTCTCTAGCTGTCCTGCCAATGCAGTCCTCATTATACAAGTCTCCCAACATATCCGTTTGAAAACAAAACCAAAGAAAAAAACGTATTTAGAATCACAGAATCATAGACTGGTTAGAGTTGGAAGGGACCTTAAAGATCATCCAGTTCCAATCCCCCTGCCATGGGCAGGGACACCTCCCACCAGACCAGGTGCATCTCCCTGATGAGGAAAGGCTGAGAGAGCTGGGACCCTGGAGCCTGGAGAAGAGGAGGCTGAGGGGAGACCTTCTTCATGCTCCTGAGGATCTGAAGAGTGGGTTGAAGGAGGATGGAGCCGGACTCTTCTCAGTGGTTCCAGTGACAGGGCAAGGGGCAACGGGCACAAGATGGGACACGGGAAGTTCCATTCAAATATGAGAAAAATCTTCTTTGGGGTGAGGGTGTCAGAGCCCTGGCAGAGGCTGGCCAGGGAGGGTGTGGAGTCCCCTTCTCTGGAGACCTTCAAGCCCCGCCTGGATGCAGTCCTGTGGGATGTGCTCTGGGCCACCCTGTTTTAGCAGGGGAGTTGGACGGGATGATCTCTGGAGGTCCCTTCCAACTCGGACAATTCCCTGATTCCATGATTCTGTGATCCCCACCAGCACTTCAAGGCCACTCACTGTCTTGTCTGTCTGTCCTCAGTGAAGCTGACGGGGATGGGAGTTTTACGGGAGCAGCTGCAAAACTGTGGGAGTTTCTACTCTGTGACAAATATAAAAAAAATAAAAAAAGGATTGGTTCCAGTTCGATTTGGATCAAGATCAACAAGAAAAAGAAAAAAGAAAAAAAAAAGGAATTTCTTACAAATTTGCTTTTGGCCGTCTCCAGCTAGTGTCTCTCTGCTCAAGGACACGATGAGTGTGTGAATGTTTCATTTTCCACTGGATGCTATAGCATGCTTCTTGAAGCCAAGAAAAAAGCCTGCATAAAAAGAATCTAAAACAAACAATCTTTTTTAGATAAAGCAAAGGGGGAGGAACTTGTGTGGCTTGATCTCAGTGCCCAAGTGGGGATCTGTCTCCTAATGGAAGCTGCTTAACGTAGAAGCTGTGAAAGTTGGTGTTTTTCAGGTGTGGGCTAATTTGTGGGGTATAGGGGAGGAATTTTAAGCATTTTGTTGCTTTTCCATTCATCCTCCAAATTAATACTGTTCAATATGTAACATATTCTAGGTAACATGATGTAATTGTGCTTGTAACCTCTCCGCTTTCCTCAGATCCCAGCTGCATCCCTGCCCGCTTTAAGGCCCTTCAATCTGGGCTGTATTTTGATAGAGCGGATTGAACCCGTCCATCTCGCCCACAGACATTTGCAAGGTGGGCTCTGTTGATCATCAGCTCCCTGCCGGCTCCCCGCGTCCCCCCGCTGAGCAATTTCAGACGCGCTGGCTTTGAAGTGAGCTCAACCTCACAAACACATTCCGAGTGAACAGCTTGGCACAGTCCTTTCAAATTCAAGCTTCAAACTCCACAAGCTGGCTGGAGCATTTCAGCAGGTTTTGTTTTTTTTTTTTTCTTTAGGGGGAGAACACACACCTATGTCTGATTAACTCCTCTCCTAATCTCTCAAGTCATTATGTTCACCGAGAAGTGTAAAACAGATTGGAAAAGTAAACTCAACATAGAAAGGACACAGAACTGTTGGAACGGGTCCAGAGAAGGGCCACCAAGATGCTCAGAGGGCTGGAGAACCTCTGCTGTGAGGACAGGCTGAGAGAGCTGGGGCTGTTCAGCCTGGAGAAGGGAGACCTTGGAGCAGCCTTCCAGGATCTGAAGGGAGCTCCAGAAGAGCTGGAGAGGGACTCTTGGTCAGGGAGTGGAGTGACAGGACAAGGGGGAATGGTTTTAAAATAACAGAAGGGAGATTTAGATGAGATCTTAGGAAGAACTCCTTTGCTGTGAGGGTGGTGAGGCACTGGAAGAGGTTGCCCAGAGAAGCTGTGGCTGCCCCATCCCTGGAGGGGTTCAAGGCCAGGCTGGCTGGGGCTTGGAGCAACGTGGTGTGGTGGGAGGTGTCCCTGCCCAGGGCAGGGGGGTTGGAACTCAAAGATCTTTGATGTCCCTCCAACTCTAACCATTCTGTGATTCTCTGATTTCTCCCTTTGGACAGAATAAGCACTGTGAGGGCATAAAAGAGAGCTGGGACCAAGCTGTTGGTTGGCAGGGTGGCAGCCTCACTTCAAGTGTTTTTAGGGCAGAGGAGGTACCCACAAAATGCTGGTGAGGTGTCCTCTAGGAGTTGGTACAACTGCAGTGTGGTGGAGAGCCCTGTGCTGGGCAACACAAGGAACCAAGAGCAGATGCTGCAGCACAGCATGGAGCAGGGAGGGAAAAGGCGGCAGGCAGCAGAGAAATGCAGTGATTTCAAGCTCTGTTAAGAACAGTGAGGGATAGGAAAGAGAGGATCGATTTCTGACAAAGAAATCAACTCCAGCAGGAGAGACATCTTATTTCAAAGTTGCTCAGAGCTCTCTGGAAGGAGGCATCCAATGTGTTTAAAGCTGACCAAGAGGCTCTTGAGGGTGGTGGCATGACCCCAGTGGCAGGAGGCAATTCAGAGCAATGAGATTTTCTCTAGAAAAAATGAGGATGTAGAGATGAAAATGCACAACAGAAAGGAAAAAAAAAAAAAAGAAAAAAAAAGAAAAAAAAAGAATATTTGGTTCAGGAAGTGTTACACTCCCCAAGAAATTCATCAACATCAATAAACGCTTTTTGAAGCATGCTGAAATTTTATTTACATCCCATCTTCCAGCAGAATAGAATGATTATGATAATTACCCAGAAGGTTTGTTCCTTGGGGAGAGAGGAGGGAAGCTGAAAGTGAGGATTCACCTCTGCAGCTTGCAAACGTCAGTCCCTGTCGCTGAGGACTGATAAGCTTAGGCCATGAAGGTCACTGCAGAAATACCCAGGGATGTTTAACACACTACAGAGTCAGATAAGCAACAAATAGAGTGGACATAAGAAATGATGGGAGGTCATCTCCGTGGCCATGCTGAGCAAATCTTCTGTTTTTTCATGGCTTTTGATCCCAACTCCAAGATGTCTTTTTATCTATTTAATTTAAAAATGAATTGCTTTCTGCCCAGCTCTGAAAAACAAAACCTGCCAGATAAAAGTAAACCACACAGGCCATTAATTTCAGCAGGACTTAGGCTGCTTTCCCCATTCGTTCAGCAGAGAAAGCACATTTGTAATGTATTGAGTGGCAGGAGGAAGCAGGGGAGAACACTGTCTGCAGTTGCTCAGAAATATCTCCTCCATTTACAACATGCCTTTCTGATTTCTTTCCTTGTTCCTTTTGGTTTGTGGGGGTTTTTGCTTGTTTTGCTTTTTTTTTCTAATGCAAGAGGCTCCTGAAGGAAGCAGGCGCAGTCACTGCCCAGGGCATGTTCTTGTACCCTGAGTCAGAGACCACAAGGGGAAAAAACAGCGTGTGAAGATATAATTAATGACTGTTTTTGGGAATAGGTACAAGCCTTGGATTAAGTCACTGGACCCAGTGGCCCTTAACTTGCTCATCTGCTTCTCCAAGCCTGTTTTGTTGAATGGAGGATTTTGTGATGGGGGGAAACACAGACCATCTCTCTGCTTCCTTTTGTACCCCTTCCAAAGCTGTTTTGCTGCAGGAAGAGTAAACCGAGGAGGGACCTTCTAAGAGTTCTTGAATAAGAAAAAGGCAGAGAGCAACGGGATAATCTCATGCCTCTGCCTGGAGAGAAAGTTCAAGGGCTTTGGGCTGAAACTCAGTATCAGCAACAACATTGTTTATTTAACAAGTAGCTAGAGATTTAGCAATTTGAGATATCTACCTAAAAATACTTTTTAAAACCCTACTTTTAAGATGGTGAATCCTTAGTGCTTTTCAAATACTCCTTCCCAGCATCCTTGTGTTCGAATCACCCACAGCAGAGAAATCCAAAATCAAACCAAACCAGTTTTGTTGAGTTTTCTTTGTGAAGAAAATGTCCAGCAAGCTTTAAGAGACCCTGGAAGATTGCTGTGGTGTGACTTTGCTGAGGGAAGAAGAAAAATGTAATTTAGGGCTGACAGTGTAGCTTTTTCATCTATTCCAAAGCTACCTGCAGGGTAAAATTTTCTGGTGCCAATCTCTACAAAGAATTTTGCAAATGTTCCAGGTTAGGCAATGCACTTTTAATGTTTGAAGTGAAACCGCTTGATCCTCTTGCTGTCCCACTCAGCATTTTGGGGGATTCTCCTGAAACCTTTTCATTGCTGGCTGGAAAAACTCCCCAGGTGAAAGAGGCTCACACGTTCCTACGTTCTCTCCTTCAAGCTGGGCACCAAGAGCCAAATCAGCAGATGAGTTTGATGGGTAGAGGATAAACTTGCACTGCGTAATTCTGGTGCTTTCAAGAACTTTTATCTTGAAATCTGTGAATCTTGGACTCTTCTGAGAGACAACTGGCTTCTTTCCTCATGGCATCACAACCCAGGGTACCAGACTCCTGCCTTTGGCCTTTGGCCTGATGCCTCATTACTTCTATCTCTGTAGTATCATGCCTTTTCTTTTCCATTTTAATTTCTTGGGTTTACAGGATGCCTCATTTTTCTTTTTCTTTTTTTTTTTGGCTAATTAAAATAATCCCATCCCTGGAGGGGTTCAANCTCTGTGATTGATTCATCTGGAAGCCTCTGACATGAACTCTTAGCTCAGCTTCCAGGTAAACAGAGCATTTTGTTGAGGCAGTTAAATAAGATGCTCTTGTCATCATCGGCTGAGCTGGTCAGCCAGGGCTACACTCCCTCCATCAACCACTGGCATCAGAGTCAAAATGTGCCCAGTGTGGGGAGGATAAAGATTGCACTGATTTCATTCCAGGGGTTTAGCAGGAGCAGCCCAGGATTCTAGAGGAGGTCAGAGAGAGGATGGAGCAGAGCTCTCCCAGTCGCTCCACCTCTTTGCTCCCCTTGACCAGCTGACCATCACTGAAGGGCCAGGAAGTCTTGGGTTTGCTCTCCAAATTGTCCAGCCTGCTCTTAAGGTGTTTCTTAGTCAGCAGGGCATCTGTCAGTCTCGATGAGATTTGGGTGGCCAAGGGCCAGCAGCTCCAGAGAACACGTCCATCACTTTACCAGTACTTGTCTTTCTGAGGGCTGCTGCCTGCTTTTCCAGCACACGTCCTCCCTCAAACACCAGCAAGGGCTGAATAAAGAACAAGCTTGTTCCACTGTACTGTCAATAAATGCCATCCACAAAACCAGACGGGTTGGTGAGTTCCTCAAACCAGCTAAGACAGAACCTCTGCTCATTTTTTTTTCTATCTAAAGAAGCACTGCAATTAATTTCTTAACCTTCTTTCAAGAGAACTTTAATTGCTGCTGTGGCAACGTAACAAGAGATGCTGTATTCCACCCTATGCTTCATTAACTTGACCCTAATTGGCCAAGTAAACAAAAACAAATTGCTGCTCAATCTTGACTTGGGCTGTGTCTCTTAGAGGAATCTGGATACGAGAGACAGAGAAGGGCTCAGTGCTTGAGATACAAGTTGCACAATAAGCAAGAAATCCCTCAGGTCAAAAATAAACCTGCACCTACTAAAAATAATCAACCGTACGCTTTTGTGTCATGACCAGAAACATTAAGCAAATGGTTGCTTAAATTATACAAGGGCATTTCCCATCCCTCCCTCCCCCGTTTCTTCTATTAATGACGATTGGGACTGTACTAAATGGCTTGGCTGCCCATTTTTCATCCTTAGTGCCCTCAGACGTCTCTGAGAATAAAGCAGCAGACGGAGGGAAAACGGCCATACTGTGTACACACACAGGCTGCTGAAACCTCCGACGTGCTGAAAATCCTTGAAAGCCTGGGAAAGGGCAAAACCAATGGCATCATCCTATATTCAGGGTTAAACTCCGTGCTGTGACTTCTGACCAAGCCCAGAAAGTGTTTTTTCCAGGCAGTTCCTTGCCTGATCACTTGCACAGCCCCTTCATCCATAGGTGGTCCACAGGTGGTTACAGAGAAAAAAAGGAATGACAAATTAAGGTAGTCATCATTTCTCTATTGAACATTGGGTTTTATTCCTCCTGCCCTGAAGGGTCAGAGTCATCTCACATCAAAGCCCCTCCATCACAGACATGTAAGGCTACATCTGCTGGTCTCCCTCAGATGCCTTTATAGACAGTGGGGTTTAGGTGGGAATCAACTGACCAACTGGAGGCATCTACTTCAGGCTGAGATGAGCTGCATCAGACCCCTTAACAGTATTGACTCTGCACTGATTTCTGTTGAGCTTAAAAGAAGCCCTGCTCAGGCAGAGCATCTCTCCTCTAAGCACCCTCCCAGTCCCATCCAAAGCATACTCTTAAATTACCCACTTTTGGAGGACAAAATGCCTGATAAATTAGATATTCCAATTTAATTTGCATGTCATGTCCTGATGGAACTGCAGGTTGAATGGCTTGGGCATCCTGAGTAGCAGGGTCTCTGCCTGTGTCTGCTGCAGGGGGAATATCTGATAACAATTATGTTTCTGTCCTTGTTGGTTTCCTCATTCCTTTTTCCCCCAAATGCCCCCAGGCAATGACAAAAGTCCCATTGACTTCAGCAGAGCCATGATCTTGCCCTTTAAGTCTATAAAAGCTTTCTTGACAGCTGCTGATGGTTTGTTGGGCAAGGGTTAAAGCTGTGTTCAGCTTTGGAGACAGGAAATAAAATGTTTACATCTTGGATCATTAGCTTTTTTCTGGCTGAGTGCATAGCATGAAATTCAAGGGCAATATTTACCAGAGGACAAAAAGGGATTGTAGAGATTGAATTTGTCTCCTTTGTTCATTAAACCTCCACCAAGTCCCAACTTCTAGAAGTCCCCAGTGAACCCCATCCTGCACAGGCACCAAATGGTGCAGAGCTGTTATGATCCAGCTTCCCATCAAAACTCCTCTGCCACTTGAGAGCCTTCATCTGTAACTGTTATTTTTTTCTTATTATTCTTTTGGTTTCTAACATGACTTGAAAATGAGCAGCAGCAGTAAAGCCAAGAAAGGAAAACTGAGGAGAGCAGGGCTTTCCCACGTACCCCGATTACCCAGCACCAGAGTCCTGCTTCTTCATTTGCTCTGTCTTCCTCCTTACGTGAAAAGCTTTTCTTCAAAAGGGGAGATGGGAAAACATCTTCTGTATTTCTGGTAAGAAAGGTATCAGAAAGAACTTCTTTTCCGTGAGGGTGGTGAGACACTGGAAGAGGTTACCCTGAGAAGCTGTGGCTGCCCCATCCCTGGAGGGGTTCAAGGCCAGGCTGGATGGGGCTTGGAGCAACCTGTTCTGGTGGGAGGTGTCTCTACCCATGGTAGGGGGGGTTGGAACTGGATGATCTTTAAGGTCCCTTCCAACTCTAACCATTCTATGATTCTATGAAATGCTGTATAAATTTCACTGAGCAGGAGATGGTCTTGGATTTGTTTCTGCAGGTGTTGGTAGCAGCAGGGGACCCTGGAAAAAGAAGATATTTTCCTGTCTGTACCAAGAAGGGGCCAAAGTGGGCTGAAAACTAGGGTTGGGAGCAGAGAGATACTACTTCAGATGCCCAGGGAACATCATGGTCCAGCACATTGAGGATTAAGCTGAACACCTGGCATTTTCTAATTGCAGTTTTGCATTTGAGGGTCTAAATTTCACCAAGATCCTCCCCGGGCACCTCCACTCTTCACTAATTCTAACTCTGAATGGCTCATGCATCTGTGCCAGGTTGGCAGGAACGACTCCCATGGGCTTCGTGGGTGTTGGATCAAGCCCTGCCTGCAAAACCACTCTGTAACAGGAAAACACATAATGATTTGGAGAAAAAAAAAAAAAAATTCTGTGTTTATGAGCATCATTTATTCCTTTAGAGATTGGCCACTGAAGCAGGGAGGATGGACTGGCCAGGCTTCCCCTGCACTGTAAACTGCTTAATCTCTCTGCACTGTCAACGTTGCCGTCTGTGACTTCTCATCAATTACCCATCAAAAAACCATTCTGGAGTGGCGATGAAAGCTCTCCATTTCCCCAGCACTAATTCCAGACCTGGGGTTTTAATGGCCCAGAGCCTCTAAACGTATGATAGACGGTTTGTACTGAAGCATCTGCAAGGGAAGGGAAGGCGGGATGAGGGAAAAAAAGAGGGGGAGGCGATGGAGGGAGGTTTTATAATGCCCTCATTGCTAAGAAACTTTAGAGGGAGAGTAAACAGTCAGAAACTGCTTGGGAAGGGCCACAGTAAAAGGCCTGCATATGCCTGTGTTTTTTCAAATACGAGGGGGAAAACAAATAAAGAAAATATCTGGGACTTTATTTAGAAGAGCTTTGAGAGCCCCTGGTAAACGCCAGGCATCTGTGTTAGATAGTTGGGATCTAAAATAAATATTTAGTTGCTATTTCGTTCTCCCTTTGCGAGAGGAAAAGGTGAAAAATATTTAGAGTGACCTCCATGGTCCAGCTGTGTTGAGTCAATAGATGCATAGTATAGAAATTCAGAGTGGTGGAAAAAATCTCTTGATGTCAAAGAGACCTGTCATTGGGGAAAACACTAAATCCCAGAGATGAAATCTGTAAAATAAACCCCAAACAACTCCCCCAGCACAAACAAATTAACAAACAACGCACACACACAACCCCCCCAGTTCATCCCTGGAGGCTGAAACCAATGAATAACCAAAAATTAAACAAACTGTTGTGAACAGGGAGATTACCAGGCATTAAACAGCAACTGCCCAGCCCAGGCATCATCCCAAGAACTGACCTCTTTGACCGTGTGGCTTCTGGTACAACTGGGAAGCACTGTCTGGGAAATGCCACGGAATTATTAGTAGACACCACTCGTCTGCATTTTCCATTTCTGTCCTTGCCAGTAGCCTCTGGGGAAGGGTTTTCATCTGGTTTTGATGAAAGCAAAATCAAAGTAATCATAACAAAAGCATATCTGACTGTATCCCAGCCAGTGAGGAGGAGGAGGGAGAGAAGAACCCTACGCTCCTCATGGAGCTGTGCTGCCCACGTGGCTCACTTCTGGATAGGCATCTAGGGTGGCAAAAAACTTAAGGTATTAGGCCGAAGTATGATTATTCTGCTTCCATGAAAAGGCAAAACCACATTTGCAGCTTCACTGTAATGCAGAAGCAGAATCACTGAGTCTGAAAAAGCAGAGTTACCCCCGGGTTTTGCTGGTGTAAACCAGAGGAGGGTCATGTCTGTGGGTTCATGGAGCCAGAGTCTCCTCTCTCTTGGGCTACTCTGTTGTTCATGTGTCTGACAAGAAGAGAAAATCTGTCAGCCTTGGATAAAAATCATGTTTTGGGGAAAGTTGTTAAAGCACTTTTAGCTGCGTCCAGATGATCATGTAGGTTCTTCCTTATTAGACGTTTCTTCCTGGTGAGTAGAGCCTGTCGTTGCTTCTTGCCTTCAGGATTCAATTCTTGAATAGCAGGAGCTTCTTGTTCCTTCTGCAATGAGTGCTGGTTGTGTGCTTCCACCTCACAATTTCATAGAATCATAGAATCACAGAATGATCAGAGTTGGAAGGGACCGGCAAGATTATACAGTTCCAACCCCCCTGCGCTGGGCAGGGACACTGCCCACCACACCAGGTTGCTCCAAGCCCCATCCAGCCTGGCCTTGAACCCCTCCAGGGATGGGGCAGCCACAGCTTCTCTGGGCAACCTGTTCCAGTGCCTCACCACCCTCACACCAAAGAAGTTCTTCCTAAGATCTCATCTCAGTCTCCCCTCTTCCAATTTAAAACCGTTCCCCCTTGTCCTGTCACCCCAGTCCCTGACAAATAGTCCCTCTCCAGGTCTCCTGCTTTTCTCCATCGCCTCCCTCTTCTCTCCAAGCCCTCAAACACAAAGAAATCCCCCCAACCCAGCTGAAATGCTGTTTTTCTGCATTACCATTTAGATAGTTATGTCTTACATGTTACTTTAGATAAAAATTCTTTTGCACAGGGCCAAATCTTAACCCACACGGGGCTGTTCATGGTGGATTTGGGGACCTGGGGACATGTCAGGGCTGTGGGAAAGCTTGAAACAAAAGTTCTGGTGATGCCCAGCAGATTTTGTTTCTAGGAGAACATTTCCCTCCTGGCAGGAGAGGACAACTGCAGCTGAATCGGGCCCATGAGTGGGAGGAGCTGGGGTACCAGGCTGCAGAGAGCGCCTGGAAGGCCCAAGCCCACAAGCAGGACGCTCCACAACCACTTCAGATGCAATAAGAATTAAAGGAGTGAGATTCAAGCCACTCTGATGCCTGCTAGGGGTCTTATTTTGCCTTCCACGTTCTTTCGGGGGGTATATCTCCCTTCCCAAACCTTAAAGACCAGACTTTCAAAGACGTTCTTGTTCCATAGCAGCTTTGAACAGCTGGCCCAAAGCCTTCAATCAGGGGCTACTGGAGGCAAGAGAAGAAAATATGTTCTTTCTGCAGGGGATGTGCTAAAAAAGCAAAACAAAACAAAATGAAATAATAAATCACCTTGTGTTTGCTCTGCTCTTCTGAGCAAATGAAGTGTTGTCTCTTGAAACAGAAGCGTGGAGGGAGGCAGGGCTGGGCCGGGCAGAGGGGTGGAAAGGGAGGAGCGGGATGTGGAGGGAAGGTTACAGATCTGATAGCACTGGCAGCACGCCCCTAACCCAGCTCCCACACATGAAAGAGGATTATATCCGGCTTGAACTCATTGCCTGCAGCCTCAGTGTAGCTCATGCGGATTAATGGCTTGAAATTAAACCTCTGCTCATGCAAAAGAGCGGTGTGAGTTTCCAGCAGAATATTTTCTCTCCTGGCAGGACAAGGCAACTGCTGTGTGGCATTTGCAGAGGGGGCTGCTGGTGGGCAGGCATCTCCGGCAGAGAAACTCAATCATTCCTTTCCCAGCTGCAGTAATATTTCTCTCCACTGCAATCACACCCTGGGCTGCATCAAAAGATGTGTTGCTAGCAGATCCAGAGAGGGAATTCTGCCACTTTGCTCTGGTGAGACCCCACCTGGAGTCCTGGGTACAGGGCTGGAGCCCTCAATATAGGAAGGACATGGATCTGACGGAGCGGGTCCAGTGGAGGGCCGTGAAGATGATCAGGGAGTTGGAGCACCTCTGCTACGAAGATAGGCTGAGGGATCTGGGGTTGTTCAGCCTGGAGAAGAGGAGGATCCGAGGAGACCTATTGGCTCTGGCCAATAGGATGATCTCCAGAGGTCACTTCCAACTCTGATAATTCTGTGATTAGTGCATGGAAAGGTCCATGCAACTGCTTCAGTGGGTTGAGTATGTTCCTTCTCCTGCCTGTGCTAGTCCTGCTGGCTCTTTCTCGAGCTCCTAACTCTTCTTCCAAGCCGCAGCCTGGAAGACTGTCCTCCTCTTTAACGCAGTTAAATTTCCCCTTTCCTCTTTCATTTGCATAACGATAGCTTTGGGGTTTATTTTGTTTGTAAGGGAGCAGCAGACTAACCTGCTTTCTGGTTTAGCGATAACTCCAAAGAAGTCATTAGAGTTGCAGTAAGAGCAAAAGGCTGGGCTTCGAATTTTGCTAGTTCCTGCATAAAAACCTCTCTCGTACATTTTAATAGGGCTGAAAGACCTAATAAAAGAGAAAAAGGCTGCAGAAAAGCATTTCTGACCTTGAGATATTTGCAGTACATCTCTCAGGTCTGTCAGCTGTGTAGGTTTAGTGGAGGGCTGGCTGGGCTGGGCCGTGGGTTTTTCCGTGCTGATGAGGATTTATCTCTCACTTCAAGATTTAGGGCTAAATCAGACTCTGGAAAGCGACAGTTTGAGCAAGGATTTACACAGTGCATCTGTTATCTATCCCAGTTGCATTTCAAGGGAGTCTCTGATCCAGGGAAACCCCTGGATAATAAAAACAGCTTTGTGACAGTCTTTCTGTGGGAACCCCCCACCTCCCAGTATAACCTGGGGGGGGACAGCAGGCAGGGGAGGAAGGGCCACAGAGATGCTGCTGGAGCCCCTCTGCTGTGAGGACAGTCTGAGAGAGCAGGGGCTGTTCAGCCTGGAGAAGAGAAGACTCCGGGGAGATCTTCCAGTCCTGAAAGGGGCTCCAGGAAAGCTGTGGAGGGTCTCTTGATGAGGAAGGGGAGCCCTAGGACCAGGGGGAAGGGTTTGACACTGAAAGAGGGGAGATTGAGGTGAGATCTGGGGAAGGAATTCTCTGCTGTGAGGTTAGTGAGACCCTGGCCCAGGCTGCCCAGAGAAGCTGTGGCTGCCCCATCCCTGGAGGGGTTAAAGGCCAGGCTGGATGGGGCTTGGAGCAACCTGATGTGGTGGGAGGTGTCCCTGCCCAAGGTAGAGGGTGAGACTGGATGGGCTTTAAGGTCCCTTCTAAACCAAACCATTCTATGATTCTAAAAATGTCTCCTGAAGGTCAGGCAGGAGAGCTTCCCTGCCTGACCCCATGGATATAGAGGTGATTTACAGCCACCGTTGCAAGAGGTGAGCACTACCTTGGTCCGTGTGGCTCCCAGAAGCCGTTCCTCAAAGCTGTGCTGCTAAAACCCTGGTGGAGTTATTCCCAGGGTCACTGTGGCTGCACTGCCACCTAGACCTGAGCAACATTTATCATTTGTCAACCTAAAAGAGCCAACAGCCACACCAGCAATTGGTGTTACCCCTTTGCCTGTGCTGGTGGAAGAATGACAGCTCTCTTCAGACCACAACCTTGAGTTAATAGGATGTATTTCTAACTTGTTTCAGCTGCAAAAGCAGCTGTCAGAGCCTACCAAATCATTTGCTTTTGGCTATTTTGCAATGAGCAAAGCAGGGTCGCTCTCATTGCCTGTTTGCTGTGCCTGCAGCTGCCCCAATTTGGGGAAAAGCATGATATATTCAAACTGACTGTTCTTTATAGAGGGATCTTCTCATGCTGTTTGAGCCTCCTAAGTGTCTGCTTACAGATGGTGTCAGAAAGCAGAGGGGACCAGTGTCACCTGAAGGATTTTTGCAGGAAAGGTTGACCTTTGTTTTTTGCTTTCTTGTTTTTCCTTTCTTCTTGCCCATTGAGACATTTCTGGTATTCACAGTCTAAAATGAAACACTTTCATTGACAGCTCTTGGCCCTGAGTTATCAAAGACAGGAGGCTCCAAAGCCTGGCACTGTCTCAATTCCTTTGTGAGCTTGGATGCAAACTGGAGTCAGGAACCTGTGCTGTAGTGTCTGGCAGAAAACATATTGAAAGAAGCTGGAGACAGAATGGGGCTAAACTGAACCCATTCCTTCACGTGCAAGGAAGAAGCCAACTGTCACCTAGCAGAAGGCTTGGTGAGACACTGGCCCAGGTTGCCCAGAGAAGCTGCGGCTGCCCCATCCCTGGAGGGGTTCAAGGCCAGGGTGGATGAGGCTTGGAGCAACCTGGTGTGGTGGGAGGTGTCCCTGCCCAGGTAAAGCCCACTGGATGGGCTTTAACTCAAGCTGTTCTGTGATTCTATGACTTGTGAAGGCTTATGGTTGGTTCAGACCTCCTCTTGAAAGATGGACAGAAGGTTCCTGCCCGAGAACAGTTGCCTAGGGCCACTCCACTGCTGTCCCTGCAAGGATGGAGAAGGCAGCCCATGGAGCATGGAAGGAGCCCCATTCAGCTGCCATCCCTGAAAGGAGTTGCTGTGAAATGTGGTCCAGTGGGCTGGACAAAGCAAACCCCCAGGGACTGAAAAGACTCTCTAGTTCTTCTTTGTTTGCAGGCGCAGTTTGACTCACTCGCTGCTGCGGTTAACGACAAGGCTAAATGATGGTCATTGTGTGCTTTATGATTGCTGATAACTCCTCTTTTATGCCATAGAAACCATACTGCATGATGGATCGTGAAATCATTTTTAATGTGCTTTATATACTAAAGAAAAGCTTTCAAAACCATCTTAATGACAGCTAGTCATATTCATTTGCCTTTGACCATTAGAGATTATTAGCTAATTAGTATCTCATTCTCATGCAGCGCAGCCTCCTTTTTTGATTCCAGAGGTCTGGGGCCAAACCTAGAGATGTGATACCATGTGTGGTTGTGGAAAACATTGCCTTCTTTAGTGAAAGAGCATCAGGACTTAAACCAGGATTAAGTTGAGGAGGAGGGATTTCTGATCAGGCTTCCGTACAGCCCCTGGGGAGGCTGCACCTCCCGGGGGAGGCACATTGGCAGAGGGGTGCCTCCAGGGTGTGGGGGCTGTAGGAATTATTTTCTCCAACAAACTGGACAGAATTCATAATTCCTGTCCTGTTGGAAGCATAGGCATTTTAGGAGAAGCCTTCTGAATCCCACAAGAGGGAAACATTAAAGGATTTTCTTTGAAGAGGGAGCTGATGTTCTGTTGTGATTAAAATTAATGTCGGGTACGTCTGAGCCCGTGAGCTCAGACAAAGCTCTGATCAGTTCCAGACCCCCGGCTAGCTGGTACTCACCCTGCAGACCCCTGTGAAATAATCCCCTTCTGAAGTTAAACAGGGACTGCGTGAGTCACTGCAGGGGCAGTGGGAGGGGTGCTTGGAGACCCTGTTCCTTCTAATGAGCTACGATCCACAGTCTGCACAGGATTGTCCCTCATGGCATAGAAGTGTTACCCCTCAAATTGTTCCAGCTCTAGGAGGTGTACATCAATATATGACCATTTCAGGTGTCATTTGTGTATCAGGTGGCATCCCTGGTACAGTTCTGTTTGTACCAAGGTGATGAATAATACAGCATCAGGGCACCAGCACCCATTGTAAAGCACTGGGTTCCTTTTCATATTCTCTCCCACCCCTCACCCCCAGGAGGCTGGGATGGTCCAAATTGTGGAGACAATGGCAGAAAAGTCCATCATCTCTCTAATAAAATATTCTTAACACAATGAGATGATTTCTGATGTGACCACGAGCATGTGTGAGTGAGGCACAGATGGAAGAGACACGTGTCTCACCAGGACAGTCAGGACCTCTGTTCTGTCTCATAGCCTTTGCCCGGCTGTGAAACTGTGTCCTGAAAGGGCACAGCATCTGCAGCTCTGGGCAGAAGAACCTAAATTAAGATGTTCTGCAGAAATATGATGGCAATATCTCCCTAGCTTTTGACAGAACTGGGTATCAAGGTGGGGCTGCATTTGTAGAGCACCCCTGGGGTGTTCGTGTTGGGGAAGGGAGGAAAAGAAGGTGCTGTCATCATTTTTGTAGCATATCTTTTGAGCTCTGCACTGGCAAAATCTGGTTTCTCCAGTCTAAGGAATAAGCTATAGGACCAGCTATTCACACTCAGCACCCCATCTCCAGCAGTGGCCACCAACAGGATAAAATCCTTATCCCAGTTATCCCCTCACAACTCCAAACTTGAAGCGCTATCAACTAGCAGATGCTCCAGTCCATCTTTCCGAAAGCTTTGGAGCTGCAGAAATTGCCAAAGGCTCCAAACGCAAATTCACAAACAGTTTTTAATGGACTCCACAATATATTTGTTCGAGGCAAGTGTACTCCAAAGCAAATTTGCCCAACACTGAACTGGTGTTAGCGAAACTGTCAGCAAGGCTGTTATCAATCACAGCTCCAGCAGGCGAGAAGAATTCTTAAGTACAAATACACATGTGAGGGAAAAGGAAAAAAAAAAAAGAATATATTTAACATTTATATCTTCACTTTATTACGGCAAATGTATTTTATGTCCAGTAGATGAAATATATAGCGCCAGTCAAATTTCTTGTTTTGAGTAACATTCATTATGAGCCATTTTTGTTTAGTAAATCATTTGCAAGCCAATCCTGATGGCGTTGTATATGATTCATAAATCTTAGCTGAATAGCTTCTTTCCAGATAGTCAGCTTTTGCAAGAAACTACATCTTCGTATTTACAGATTGGTAAACTCGATAGAGGGGGGGGAAAAAATAAATTCCATAACTTGAATTACACTGTACTGAGGATCCACTGGTAAGGCTGCTACCGTTTCAATATGTGAATCCGTAGAGATGTGCTAGTCCCAACTGTCAAACCTCAAGGAACAAAGGAATTGTCCGAGTTGGAAGGGACCTCCAGAGATCATCGCGTCTAACTCCCCTGCTAAAGCAGGATTGCCCAGAGCACATCCCTCTGGATTGCATCCAGGCAGGGCTTGAAGGTCTCCAGAGAAGGGGACTCCACACCCTTCCTGGCCAGCATCTGTCAGGGCTCTGACACCCTCACCCCAAACAAGTTTCTCCTCAGATTCCAATGGAACCTCCCATGTTCCAGCTTGTGCCCATTGTCCCTCATCCTGTCACTGGGAACCACTGAGAAGAGTCCGGCTCCATCCTCCTTCAGATCCTTGGGAGCATGAAGAAGGTTTCCCCTAATCCTTCTCCTCTCCAGGCTCCAGAGTCCCAGCTCTCTCAGCCTTTCCTCATCAGGGAGATGCTCCAATCCCTCCAGAATCCTTGTTGTCCTACATTGGACTCTCTCCAGCAGTTCCCTGTCTCTCTTGAACTGGGGAGCCCAGCACTGGAGGCAGGATTGCAGTTGTGGCCTCCCCAGTGCAGAGCCGGGGCAGAATGACCTCCCTCCCTCCACCTCCTGGCCACACTCTTCCCTACGCAGCTGAGAATTCCATTGGCCTCTTGGCCCCCAGGGCACATTGCTGGCTCATGGAGAGTTTACTGTCTCCCAGGAGCCCCAGATCCTTCTCCTCAGAAGTGCTTTCCAGCAGGTCTGCCCTGAACCTATATCAGTGCCCAGAATTCTTCCTCTCCAGGTGCAGGACCTTACCCTTGCACTTCTTGTCCCCAGGTGCTGGACACAGCTCAAATATTTTCCAACGTGGCAAATCAGAGCCTCATATGAACGTGTGGCACAGGTCATGCTCCCAGCGCTGAAGCTGCAAAGACACAACACCACCTTAAAACTTTTCAGTGCGTTCCCATGTAGTTAAATCTGGATAAGTTAATTTGCATGTGGAATATAAATGTATTATCCAGCTCTCCCCCTCCCCCAGCTTCACCCCCCACAGCAGCGGCTCAAGCTGATTTCAGCCACTGCAGAGGTCATCAAAGGGATGGGGACCTTTGATCACTTCAATTACTGCTGCCGCATTACAGCTCTCTCCTGTGTGCTGTTGAGAAGGGCTGTTTATTAAAAAATGTTGTGACCAATTTACTGAGCTTTTAATTAAGCTGTCATGTTGAAGCAGAACTGTCTCTTGGGAGGTGAACACACATTTTATGGTCATTTAATTTTTGCTTAGGATTTTAGAATTTACTTCTGGCGTACTTAGAATTATTAAGATTCAGGGATTCTTGCCCGTTTGTGGCAATTACAATGCATAAATCATTAGGCTTAATGAGGGTGGGAAGCAAATTGCAAAGCTGGATTTTTCTGTAGCACTTAGGTTTGCCTTTAAACATTTTTTTTTTTTTTTTTTTTGGGCAAATACATACAGGTTGGGGACAGAGTTAATAGACATCTGTGGGAGTGGGCAGGTGCGAGGGCACAGGGAGAATCTCAGCACCTGAGATGAGAAGATGGTTGTTCACAAAGGCAAATTTTAGCTTTGTTGGAAGAACCTCAATCAGAACATGTAGGAAAAAGCCTTTGTAAGGCACAGACTAAACCTGTGGAAAACCAGACTCATTCTGCCAAGTATTCATTTGCAAGGGACAGTAAGACTGTTCTTCTTCACTTAACACCTCTCCTCCTGCCTGATTCCTTATCTTCTCTTTTTGCACTCATCTAACCTCTCCTATTGTCTTCCTTCTTTCTGGGAACTTCTAAGCAGCCAAAAAGGGGCTGGCACTGTCCCAGCAGAGGAGCTAAGGTCAGATGTACACAGCCAGATGCTCCAGGACTCTACTGTCTGCTCTAAGTCAGGAGCATCTGGAGAATGTCTCAGCATGACGCTGGCATGTAGGAGGTGGCTCTGATGTTCTGGCTACTGCCGTTGACACTCCCCAGATGTCCTTTGGGAGTGTGTGGGGGGCACGACACACTTCTGGCAGGTAAAACTGTTCAGCCTGTGAATTACCTGCCAGCATCATGGCCAAGACAGGCACCACGAGGGCTCTGACAAGTAATAGGTTCCTCCACAGGGATAATTTTTTGGCATAAGAAAGGCCAACCTCCAGTCAAGCAGTCACTGGAGCAAGGACATGTGTCAGATATGGTGAAAAATGACTCGCTGTGTTCATGGAGGAGAACAGCAGGGCTCTGTTTCCTTACACGTATTCCACGGTCATTTCACAGCACCTTTGTCTTTAAGCACAGGTTTGCCAATCCCCATCCTTATTGACTGTTCCTTCACACTACTAAAAAGTAAAATAGTTTAATACTTCTCTTGCGGGTGTGTGTGTGTGAGGCTTGCTTAGCTAATGACTAAAAAGAGCTGTGAGAGCTTTTGTTGAAAAACACTTTAGAAGGGAGAAGTAAAACTATTGACATTTTCCATTAGTAGCGTCCTGCTACTAATACTGCTTGAAGATCATTTTGTGTTTCCCTACTCTCAGTTAGACACAACCGTTGTCATTATAATTCCCTTCTAGATAACACAAGTGCATGTCAGATGCTCCAGAACATAAAAGGACGTGTTATCAGCCCCCCATGCAGTCCTACTGCTTAGAAGGCTGCTCTCTGTGCTGGAGTTATTTTATCAGATAACCAGAAGAGCCTGCACATCCATGTTCCCACCAGCACAGAATTATCTTCTTTGCCTATTAGCATTGAAGTGTCCAGCTCATAAGTGGAACCTGTACTCCCAAGGTCAGGACATTGCTGGGGAGTCACAGAATCATGGAATGATTCTATGGGTTGGGTTGGAAGGGACCTAAAAGATCATCCAGTTCCAACCCCCCCACCATGGGCAGGGACACCTCCCACCACACCAGGTTGCTCCAGGCCCCAGCCAGCCTGGCCTTGAGCCCCTCCAGGGATGGGGTGGTGAGGCCCTGAAACAGGTTTCCCAGAGAAGCTGTGGCTGCCCCATCCCTGGAGGGGTTCAAGGCCAGGCTGGATGGGGCTTGGAGCAACCTAGTCTGATGGGCAGCATCCCTGCCTAAGGCAGGGGGTGTCACTGGATAGGCCTTAAGGTCCTTTCCAACCCAAACTGTTCTATGAATCTATCAATCTGTATAACAGAGTTTGCAGTTGCAACTGGGAAAGACATTGCATCTTTATCTGTAGTTTACTATACTGTAATTTGATGGACAGAAAATAGATAGAAGTGAGCTGCTTTAGGGGTAATCACTGCCTTAAAAACACTTGGAGACCCTTTCTGTAAGGCACAGTGTGCCAGAGATCCCACTCAGATACCTAGATCTCTTCCACTTGGCCTGAGTGGAAAGATCTCCAGGGTGGTTCTGTCCATAGCTGCCTGATGCCTTCCTCGACTTGAAAGAGCTCAGCCTGTGCCTCCCTCCCCTTTCCCCCCATTCTGGACGGCATGGGCATTACTGTACAGAAGAAATGCAAGATTTCTAGGGCCAACACACAGAGGGACCTGACTGCCCTGATGTGCACAGCATCCTTCGTGCCAAGCCCTGCTCCACGGACTAGCCACTCTTTCCCTCTATCAAACTATATACAAACTATAGCGGCTGGAAACAAAGGATTCCTTCTCATCAGCTTCAGAAGTGACCAAATATTTCACCTGATAAGTGACATTTGACATTTCCAAATTGAAATCATTTTGATACTCTGTTCCGCAAAGGAAAATAGAACATTGTAATTCCAATTCCCCTTCCCGTCATTTGGGACAAAAACCAATACTGTAATGTCTCAATTCATCCCTAGGTAGAAATCCATGAGTGCTTAATTCTGTTATTAGGAACGTTTTTGGGTTTATATTTCCCATCCATCAAGTGAAGAACAGAGCATGGTCTATGAGTGACTCTGACGCCGCCGCAGAGGGACAAACCAGCAATTTTTCTGACAAGCACAAGATTAAATCTCTGAGAACTACAGCACGTGAGAAGTACAAGTATCTGAAATGTTCACTTCAGCGATTCTGCCGCGGTAAGAAGTGCCCTCGACATCTACATGCAGTCTGGCAATCTCCGCGCATCAAAATGTTACTTGCATTTTAGATACCCCTTAATCAAGAGTTTGTGATGAGAATGTTTCAAAAATCATAGAATCATAGGACCCTATGACAGTGTAAAACTGGGGCTCAGCCCAAACCAGCCATGGAACTGGCTTCTTGCAGAAAGTCTGGACTGCTCTGGAGGCAGGGAAATCAGGAAAAATCATCACTTTATGCAGGTTCTCCAGCTAGTGGCAAAGAAATCAAGGGCTGCACTTACACCTGTAGCTGGGTGTCCCATCAGAGCAAGACCTTCTCATCCCACCCAGGGCTTCAAAAAAACTATGTTCTCTCTGCAGCCACAATCGCTTCCCTAAAGGATCTCCTGCCTGTGCACTGACTGAGACAAAACTGTTGCAAACCAGTTAATATCCAGTTGTACAGTAACAGGCATGCAGAGGGAAGCAAGAATGAAGTTGCCCTGTTGACTCCATGCAGGTAGCTCCTAATTTCTGGATCTTGAAAGTGCATCTTTTGTATTTTAATTGCTGAATGCTCTCACTGTCTTAGGAGACGTGAGAGCTCTGGATGGACACAGATGTGACACGGACGAGAGGGTTGAGTTAGGACAGAGCAGCCCAATGTGTTTTACACTATGGCTACACCCACAGGTATCACAACATGTTGAGGATGTTGGTGTCCTGGAGTGTGTAGCTGAATGAGTGGCTTGAACAGGAATGGAAAGGGAACAGGAATGGGAATGGGAATGGGCAGCAACTCTTTGGCCTGGCTTCCTTCCCAAAGCAGGAATGGGAATGGGAATGCGAATGGGAACGGGCAGCAACTCTTTGGTTTGGATTCCTTCCCAAAGCCAAATATATCCTAAAGCAACAGTTTCTCCCTGACTTCAGACTGTCGACTTTGGTGTGTTAAAAATTACATTCCTAGCTGGATCTCTGCATCCAAAATGAATGTGGCACAGTCATGGAGCTAAAATGATTGTAACAGCCCTGATGGTCATTGACCTGTAGGCAATAAGCACGGCTACAAAGTGCTGTTGGCTTGTAGCCACTCTTCTGCAAATAGTTTGTGCTAAAAGACTGCTGCTGACCTCAGTGGTCACGACCCCAGCCCTGGATTTGTAGGAGGTGAAGGTCTGGGGAATGGGAGGGCCAGAAGGATGGGCAAATTTAGCTGAGTCTTCACATCCATCAGTGAGTGTTCATTCCCATTGGTTTCTGCATAGCTGATATTAAGAAAATTACTGCTAATTTCCAGCTGCTGGCTAACAGTTAGGAATTCTGCAGAGACTTCATATTGCCAGGGCTTGGACAGGTGGTTGATGACAAATGAAGAGGCCGAGGAGCCCCGGTGAGGCTCAGACCGAGCTGTCTGAAAGCAAAGAGGCGACACGAAGCGCAGCTGGTGGGGGATGCATCATGACCATCCAAATGGTGCCAGCAGCCAGACAGCTCACCCTGAACCTGTGGGAACAGGGGGTCTGAAACATAAGAGTCAGGAGAGAGAAGGACTGGGTGTGTCAAAACACTCAAAACACAAGGCCAAGATGGTTTCATTTCATGAAAGAAATGTGAAAAAGCCCATTGTGAATAATATCCAGATTTAGAGAAATTGTAAAAAAAACAACCCACCGCTTTAAGAAAATACCTCTTTTGAAGATGGTTTCATAGTAGGATTGATCTGAACAGTTTGCTCTTATAAAATCTGCCTTTTCTGCTGATGCTGATATTGCTGATATTTACTGTTAATCATATTCTTTTACTGGTATATATTTGTAAAACGGCATAGCAAAATAAGAGTATTCCAAAATAAGAAATTGAAATGTTCCATTATGATACTGTCATAATGTTTCGACATCATCAAAATGCTTTGCCTTCCCCCTTAAAAAACCCCAACATATAGTATATAATGATACCTTTCCCCAAAGCTTTTCAGTGAAATACAGTTTTCAACATACAAACACTCAGCCTGCATTTTTCTCACCCAGTTCCAGTATTTAGCTAGTTCCGGGGATGGATTAATCACAAACACTAAGGAGGTGACGTTTCCACCCCAATAGCATCAGACACAAAGTGGTTTTTGTCACGTGGAGGGGTTTCAGCCACACAACCCCACACTCCAGGGCATAACTACGTCCAGCCCAGACACGCAGAGATGGTCTTGGCTCTATTGCCTGGAAGGATGTGAGTATCCAGAGGCTGTGAAAGCGTTTCTAGAACAGATCGATCAATTTTTTTGCCAAAAAGTAATTGTTTTCAGATCTTTTGAGCACCCAGGGACTTCAGTGACAGCGTTCACATGCTCTCAACTTGGAATAATCAAGCTGTAAAATCCCAAGTGGGATCTTCTAAGGGAAAAAAGAGCTGGGAGCCCTCCATGCAGCAGAAAAAGTTCCCAGACTGTGGAGTTACCTCCCAGAAGGGGTGGGTAGGAGCCTGGGGGCTTGAAAAAAGATTAAAATTGGATGGGAAAATAGAACTCGTTAACATATGGGAACATGTGGACTGGTATTTCAGGTCTTTTTCCACTTCTAACATTTAGATTTTCATGAACTGTCAAAAATTTGCACCCAAGTTTGTCCATACTGGACAGTTGGTGGGAGCTGAAGCTCTTAGCTGCCAGATGTGCCCACAAATCTCTTCTGCTTCCTTGTGATAGGACATTCCAGGGTCCTTTCCTGATGGTATCAACTGGGAGATGTCATCAAGGAAGGCTTCAGAAGGTATGATAGCAAAGACCTTGAGGTGACCTCACTCCAGAATAGGTAGTTTTTTTCCTTAGGTTCCTTTCCACATCCCTAAGCTTATAGGCAGACACGGGTTCAAAGGGAAACAGTCTAGTACTGGAGGGCTCTGAATAAGTGGAATTGGCAGAGAAAGAAGGGAAACGGTAAAACATATGTAGAAACACAAGTGAAGACTTCAGGGTAGGCATATTGGAGAGCCAGCTTGAGGACACGGTGATGAAGTGTCTTTCACAAGTAGTCTGCTCCAGCAAAGCTTAAATCAAGCAGTTCTGAAGTTCATGCTGAGAGACCCTGGGCTTCATTTGTCTGGAAATTTAACACTTCCAAGGGCATTTGACTTGAAAAATGGGAGCACTTACTGTGATTCAAGCCTGGTGTGACATGCAGGCTGGGTTTTTTTCCTGTATGTCTGGGGCTTTTCAAGAAAACAAAACTTCTACTTTAGGAGATTTTCCCTGTTCCCAGAAGTTGGGATGGATTATTTCGTGGATGAAGTGATTAATTACCTGCAGAGTTTTCCAAAAAGTAGGACGCAGCTTCTTTTTCTAAAATTGTTGCAGATGAAATTAAATAAGACATTGTTTATTTCTCTCTGTGACGTACCCTAAAGAGTACTTCCAGCTTCTTTTTCAGTATGCAGATGGACAAGGCCTCTAGTTAATCTTTAACCAAGCTATTAACACAAGGAATAGTGCCATTAGATAAAAATTAAGAATATGCTCCCTACCTTTGAGAGAGTTTGTGATAGATTTCCTCATTTTATAATCTCATTCACTGCAATGTTCTCTCTTCAATCCTTTTCCCTGCATCTCAATTGAGATTTTGATGACTCATAAAATTAATCCTCTCTTAGCAGCAAATCTTTTCTTTTCCAAACTTTAATGTGAGGAGCTGTGTTTTCTGGTGCCACGTGCTCATGTTCTACCTCGGTTGCGTGTGCTCTTCAAGCAGGGACCAAGCTCTGCTAGCCCCTAGAGTCCACCCAAAGACTTGTTTTCCATGTGGGTAGAAACCATCCTCTGTGTATTTCGAGCTGCACATTGATTCCTTATTGGAATCTAATTTGTTAGGTGGAAAAAGCAGGAATGGGATCACTGCCATCAGGGACCTCACTGCAAGCTCTTGAGATGGCCCTTCACATCTCTTGTCTGTCTTTAGGAGAGACAAGTGGGAAGGTGCTTCTTGGCTATGAATCTCCACCTGTGGTGGAGAAATAAGTCATACAAATAAAGAGAAATGGAGAAAATGTAGTCTTTTTTCAGTGGTGCAGATTAATGTTTGAGGATCTTCAGGTGTAGTAAGTCTTTTAAGAATCCTCATGTACCTGTAGTAGATACGCCTGCACTGGATCAAATAATTCATTTTGATATGGCCAAGCATCACAACCAGCTGCCTTTGGGGTCCTTCTCCCTGAGTCTCCACTTGGTCCCATGGGTCCCCCAAGTCACCTCTCTCCTCTGCATATGGTGGTGCCCAGTGAAACGGGCACAAACTTGAACCTAAGAAGCTCCATCTCAACCTGAGGAGGAACTTCTTCCCTGTGAGGGTGGCAGAGCCTTGGCAGGGGCTGCCCAGAGAGGTGGTGGAGTCTCCATCTCAGGAGACATTCAAACCCCGCCTGGACACGTTCCTGTGGGACCTACTCTGGGTGACCCTACTCTGGCAGGGGGTTGATCTCCAGAGATCCCTTCCAACCGCATAGCCTTCTATGATTCTGTGAAAAGCAAAACCGATTTGTGGGTGTTGCCCTTTCAAGAGCATGTTTTCCAGGGAAAAAAATAATTCTTCAGATGAAGAAATGACAAAACGGACTCTTTAAAACCCACCCTGAACCTATGATTAAAAACATGAGGCAAGGCAGACATCAGCAGCTAAAAATGCCTGCAGTTTTAATAAGAGCTGAAAAGCTCTGGGGAGAGGGTTTGATTCTGTCACCCACAGCAGGAGAGAGGCAGCCGAGGCCCCTGCATGGCATTGACAATCATTGCACCAAGGAGGGAGGATTAGTCTCCAAATCCAAATTTGCTACTAAGGGAAAAAAAGAAAAAAAGAAAAAAAAAAGAAGAAAAAAGTTTATTTTAATATTTCCTCTCTGTGAAACTCAATGACAGCTACATCTAAGAAACTTTTAGAAATAACTCCAAAAATGCCATTTCTAAGTTCCATGAATCTCTCTGAAAGCAATTTCTAAGGAGGTGATTTTTGGCAATTTTTAAGGCAGCACCAGCTTCTCCAGCCTGAAGTGGCCTCAACATGAAAGTGCCTTCCTGACCTTTTGCAAATGAGCAGGATAGGAGGGAGAAATGCATTCTCATTAAAAATAATATATCATTTTTGAAAGGGGTAATTAGACAAGTTAGCGGTGGCAGCGGCTCATGTTGATCGTTCAGAGACAAGAGCTTTGTTACTGGGTGGGAATGATTATTTCCGTGTGCTGGGGACGGACTCGCTTGGCAGGTTTTGTTGTTTGCTTTAAATCAGTTCTCAATTTCCAAAGGAGTCTTTTCAAGTGTTGTGCGAGCAAAGGCTTTTATAACATTACTCATTATATAGATGGATGCCGAACAAAAAGAGTTTTGCTTTAGATAGAGGCACATCCGCAAAATTGATTTCACTAGGATTTAATTAGGATTTATTTTGGCAAAGTTGTGGAGCCAAGTAACATGATGTATTTATTTTTAAACTTGTTTTCTTCCTGAAATTAATTGTCTTCCATCATTCCATAAAACAATTCATTGTTTTATTGGGAATGTCTGTTCTAGAGGGTCCCTGGAGACTGACTACCTTTTGATCACCAGTCTAGTACCTGAGTTATTTCATTTCCTTCCATGGAGTTACCTTTGATCCAAGTAGAATCATAGAATCATAGAATGGGTAAAGCTGGAAGGGACCTTCAAGATCATCCAGTTCCAATCCCCTGCCCTGGGCAGGGACACCTCCCACCACACCAGGTTGCTCCAAGCTCCATCCAGCCTGGCCTTGAATCCCTCCAGGGATGGGGCAGCCACAGCTTCTCTTGGCAACCTGGGCCAGTGTCTCAGTAAGTGAGACCAGAATTACATTCCTTTGTGATGAAAAGCTGCATTCAGGAGGCAGAGAGTCCTGAAAGCCCCTGAACACCTACAGAGAGGAGGAGCAGCCTCCAAGGCAGCAGAAATTGCTCTTAGAAGAACACGTGTCCTGAGCCAAGGTCAGAAATGTCTTTCCATGTGTTCTGTCATGCTCAACAAGAACAGGTTTTTCCAAACTTCCCCATCCTGACCTGTGCCACTACTCTTCCTTCTGACAGATGAGTTTTCCAAAACTCACTGATGCCACTAAATTTCAGCTAAAATGTCTTTCTTCTGACAAAAAGTCTCCTTAAGTAGCGCCTAGTGAGGCTCACACTGCAGTGTGCCGCCACAGCAATTCTCCAACCTCTCCTTGCTGTGACCCTCCTGAATGGACAGTCACCCACTGGGATAGAACCATCCCATTCCCTTAATCTCCTGAACTGGTTGGGGAAACACCTCCTAATTAGCACCCCATTCGCCAGTAAACCACTTCCTTGAAAATACATCTCTCCCCCACAGGGTGATTTTATGTATCTGGCTTTTGGTCTTCCACTAAAGGTTTTGGTCTTCCACTAGAGCTTGTTATTGTTAGGTCCTCGCAGTTATCAAGCACTGAGTGGAGTTTGTGACTGAAAAAATTCCCAGGTTAAATCTCTGCTGCACCCATGCCTCAAATAATAGAAGAAATTAGACCTGGGGGTGCCACTGTTCCCTCCTGATACAGTGCATCTGTGGTGCTGAATCAGAAATGCAACTACCACCTCTTCTGCCACTAAATTTGAGTCAGCAATGTGCCCTGGAGGCCAAGAGGCCAATGGAATTTTCAGCTGCGTAGGGAAGAGTGTGGCCAGGAGGTGGAGGGAGGTCATTCTCCCCCTCTGCTCTGCACTGGGGAGGCCACAGCTAAAATCCTGCCTCCGGTTCTGTGCTCCCCAGTTCAAGAGAGACAGGGAACTACTGGAAAGACTCCAGCATATGGCAACAAAGATGCTGGAGGGATTGGAGCATCTCCCTGATGAGGAAAGGCTGAGAGAGCTGGGACTCTGAGCCTGGAGAAGAGAAGGCTGAGGGGAGACCTTCTTCATGCTCCCAAGGATCTGAAGGGTGGGTTGAAGGAGGATGGAGCCGGACTCTTCTCAGTGGTTCCCAGTGACAGGATGAGGGGCAGCGGGCACAAGCTGGGACACGGGAAGTTCCATTCAAATATAAGAAAAATCTTCTTTGGGGTGAGGGTGGCAGAGCCCTGGCAGAGGCTGGCCAGAGCGGGTGTGGAGCCCCCTTCTCTGAAGACCTTCAAGCCGTGCCTGGATGCAGTCCTGCAGGATGTGCTCTGGGCAATCCTGTTTTAGCAGGGGAGTTGGACGGGATGATCTCTGGAGGTCCCTTCCAACTCGGACAATTCCATGATTCCATGAAATTAGATTAGCTCCTATTTCATAATGCTCCTGAAACATGTACTTTTAGTGTAGGTAACAAAGACACAGTAGCCAAAGTCTAGAGGCAGTAATATTTCATCAACTAACTGAAAATAGTAAAGCATATGCAAGGGAGAAAAAGCTGTAAATAAACAAAACCACAATCTGCTCTTATAAAAATATATTTGAATACTATGTGCATAACAGACTGGGTTCCCCTCAGGGCGTTTCCAACATTTCTGAGGGTTTGAATGGGTAACAGCTCTGAAATGTGACATATTTTCAGCCCTAAAAAGCTCCGAGTCATAGTAATTACTAACTCTTTTCTTGAAGTAGGGCTCTATTGGCAGAGGATTATATTTTAAATTATTTTAAAATACCAGTAGCACAGTGGCAGTTTCAGCTGCTTATTTTGGGAAGGAAGGAGGTTTTAAAGGAGGTTGTAGGAAAGGTGATGCTGGCACTGACAGTACCAGGATTGTGATGGGTGGAATGTAGCCTCATCTCTGCCTAAATCCAAATGGGGTGGGCTATGCTGTGTCTTTCAGGTTTCTGTGATAGCGAGCCAGGGCAACAGAAATTATTAGAATTAACCTCCAGAAGATGCCTGGGGTAATTCTGTTTGCAGTAGCAGTGAGGCTCCACCTAACCTGCTGTTTGCAGTCACTGCAATAAGTGATGATTAATTGAAAATAAAAATCAAAAACCCAATAGAGAAATGGAGTCAGATGCTCTAAGGGACACACTCAGTTACGACTAAATTACAATACTAATTTTTTAATAAGTATGCAAAATATGTACACTGCAAGGAGGGACTGGAAAGCCAATTCAAGGAGCTCTAACTAGGGATAACGCAGTAATGCTAAGAAAAGGAGCGTCTTCACCGAATGCCAGGGAGAATTGCATGACAGTGAACTGTATTTCCATAAATTAATTTTTCACAGAAAACCACAGAAACTCCATTACTGAGGTGCTGAGAAGGAGCCTGTACCAAGCGAGCAGCAAGATGTTGGGCACACCTCTGTGTCCCAGCCATAGGGACAGGTTGTGCCCTGACAGGGGACTCCCCACAGGGGATTTGGGCAAATATCATCTTCATCAGGAAATGCAGGTTCACAAAATACAGAAACTTGACTTTCTTCTTCCTTTCAACTGGGAACATGTTGGGTTTTCTAAAAATATCCTCAAGTCCCGCATGAGGTTTGGAGGGAAAATCTCCGACCAGAAATTTTCCCAGTGGTTATGGCTTTCTCTGGGACCACCATGGTTCAACCCGTTGTGTGGTTGCATTTGGAGTAACACTCAAAATTCAGGGTTTGCAGGTTAACATTGCCATCATAAAATCATTCTTTTCCCCCTTAAACCAAAGCCCATGATGTCTGGGTGTCATCCTTTTCTTTTGACAAAGCTCACTCAGCTCTTGGCTGTTTCAACCCGCTAACACTGCTGATGCTGAGGGAAGTTTATCATCTGAATAAACAAAATTCTTAATATAGCAGTGTGCGTGCTGTACTGGGGAATCATGTCCTCTCAGAAAATGATTAATGCAATCAGAGCCTCTTCCCATTAAGATTTTTGAGCGAAGTGTTCCCGTGTGCTAAGCATCCCTGGATGGAGACCAGGCTGAGGAACTTGCTGCGATACAGCATGACCTGGACAGGCCGGAGAGCTAGGCAGAGAAGAACATCATGAAGTTCAACAAGAGCAAGGGTAGGGTGGCACTGGATGGGCTTTAAGGTGCTTTCCAAACCAAACCAGTCTATGCTTCTGTGATTCTATGAAACCACACTGATGGACTCCAGAGCTAGTGCCTTTTCTCAAGTGCCCTCCCTGGCTGTATTAAAGGGAGGAGAGGGATGAGTTTTATTAGCAAATAGTGGAAAACAGGAAAAGAAAGTGCCTAATGAAGAGGGAAGGCGGCAGTGTGGCTAGCAGGCACCCTTAGGCTCTCTCCCCAGGTCCTTCTTGCCACCCCAAGCCTTTCTCTTCAAGTGAGAAGATATGGTCTACATTGAAAAACACATTAAAGAAGATACCTATTTCCATGCCCTCTTCGGATTTTGTAAGCTGAAGCTCTTGTCAAGGTAAAAAGTGAGTGAATATAAAGAAATAGTTTTTCTGTGGCAGAGCCCTGATTCCTATTCTGCTGCTGCCTAGTGCGGCGGAGAGCTGTTTTGGGCATTAACATGCTTTAAGCATTCCTGGAAGCCTGGGTGAGCAGAAGGGTCAGGGAGAGAGCAGCGGTAATACCTGGTGGAAATTACAAGAATTTCAGTGTGATTTTTTTCTCCTCAAGATTATTGCAAGGCGCTGACTCATTGAGGAGCTCTGAGGAGGTGGGGAGATAATCCAGGGCTGAGTTTTCACCAGTTTACCCCAGGCTCCATCTTTGGAGTTCAGAAATATCCCAGGGCCAGCAGGAACAAATGCACAATGGTGTAGTGCCTTTTGCTGGGACCTTTCTAGCCTCTGCCAAGGATGCCAGCAATGGATTAAATCATAGAATCCCTGAATTCTTTGGGTTGGAAGGAACCTTAAAAATCATCCAGTGCCACCCCCTGCTCTGGGCAGGGATGCTGCCCATCAGACCAGGTTGCTCCAAGCCCCATCCAGCCTGGCCTTGAACCCCTCCAGGGATGGGGCAGCCACAGCTTCTCTGGGCAACCTGGGCCAGGGTCTCACCACCCTCACACCAAAGTTCTTCCCCACATTTCATCTCAATCTCCCCTCTTTAAGTGTCATACCCTTCCCCCTCATCCTATGGCTCCCTTCCCTCATCAAGGATCCCGTCCCAGCTTTCCTGGAGCCCCTTTAGGGACTGGAAGGGGCTGGAAGTTCTCCCTGGAGCCTTCTCTTCTCCAGGCTGAACCCCCCCAACTGTCTCAGCCTGTCCTCACAGCAGAGGTGCTCCAGCCCTCCCAGCATCTCTATGGCCTCCTCTGACACTGCTCCAACAGGTCCATGTCCTTGTAATGCTGGTAGCCCCAGAGCTGGATGCAGCACTAAGGGGGTTCTCCCCAGAGAATGGCTAGGGATTGTGCCCCACACCAAGCACCACATGAAAATATAAATAAATTCAGGTATTCTTGTCTCCTATTTCCTTCCTGATGCCTTTCAAAGCAGCAAGGAGGCGATCAGATATGCCCAGAGGAGGACATCCCCTCCAGCCCCGGCTCAGGTGGCACAAATGTCAGCAGAGAATGAGCAAAACCAGAGCAGAGCTCAGGGAAGGATCTACTGCTGGAGGAAACCTGGTGGAAGGTGATGCCAGGAAGGAGGGTGCCAGGCGAAGGAGGACAGGAGGGTGTTCACAGGGAAGACATGGGCGGGACAGATGGTGCCAAGCTGAGAGAAGGAAGCGTGGAGGAGGGAAAGCACCATATGGGAGAAGTGGGTGAAGTAGGGACAAAGGAGTGACATTGTTTTCGGGTTTTTTTAGCTGTCCAGGAGCTATGAAATATGCGTTGCATTGTCCATGGTTTCATTGTTTCTTAGCACTGGATTGTGTCCGAGTACATCTTCTCCCACTTTAAATCCCTGTTTCCTGGAGTCACGTGAATATGGGGACGTGTCAGGCAATCAAATTCAGCGAGCCGTTAATGACCTCCTACACATTTAGCACATCTCTTGTTTACTAGAGAGCTGGGAAATCTCCAGCTAAATGCTTTCTGGCCAGGAATTATTGTTTTTGTAGAAACTTAGTGTGTTGAATTTTTGGACCTCTGGAAATAAAGCTTCTTGAGAAGAAGTCTCTAACGAACCAGTGCTTCCCATTTCACGTTTATGGAGCAAGGGATGGCTTTTCAGCTGAGACACTTCACTTTCACCTAACTGCTTCCTGAAAGGGAAATGCAAATATCAACTTTCCCTAGAATCATTCAGGTCAGAAAAGACCCCTGGCATCATCGAGTCCAACTATCAACCCTACTCTACAAAGTTCTCCCCTACACCGTATCCTCCAACACCACACCTCAATGACTCTTCAACACGTTCAGGGATGGGGACTCAACCACCTCCCTGGGCAGCCTATTCATGTCCGACCACTCGTTCTGGGAAGAATTTTCTCCTAATGGCTGGTCTAAACCTACCCTCTTGCAGCTTTAAGCCATTCCCTCTTGTTCTTTCATGCTGATAGAGCAGCCATGCCCCAGGCTGGATCTGGGTGAGGATTTTGACTGCTCTGATGTTCAAGATAAATGGCCTTCACTGATGCAAGGCTGTGCTCAGCCATAGGTCACCAAGCTACCTGCTGCCCCAGGGACACGTGCGTTAGGTAGCTCAGGCTTTTCAGGTCAAGGCTGCTTCGTTTTACTCAGAGCTTTATTCCAGAGATCCTTACACCAGGTTTCCAACACCCAGAGCATCTCCTGTAGAGAACAGCTTAGGATGGAGCTGAAGCAGAGGAAGGCTCTGCGTGGCAGCGGTCCCTGGGCTGCTGTGGGCTCCATCCCAGGTGAATCACACACACTGAGCTGCCACAGGGACAAGGCGTCTTTGGGCAGCATTTTGCTTCCAGTTTCCACTGAATGACTAATCGATACTTGGATTAGAGAGATTACCCTGGCCTGTCTCCTCTGATCTGAGGACTGCAGAAATTCAATGAAAAGAAAAGAACCCCAAGCCCCGGAGAGTCATTTAAAGGAGTGCTTGATCAGTTAGCACTGAATAATGGCTTGATTGGAGTATGGAGTAATTACAGGACTTCATCTTTCTTGTAGCTGAGGTTGTCTTTTGCTTGGCACTTGCATAGTAACTTCTACAGTAAGATCTTAGTCTGTGACTGGGCTCTAATATGCTAAAAAATTGCCATCACCTGTGGCTATTAAAAATGAGACTGATTGTGTTGGAAACAACACTTCTGACTTCAGCAGCTGCTATTAAAGCATCCTCCTCCTGCAAGGAAAATCTTGCGTCTTATTTTCTGCCCAGCAGGCTAGAAATAGCCACAGAAATGTAAGGTTTTTTCAGTTCCACTAAGTCAACAGCAACTTTTCGTGCAACTTCAGACGTGGGATGTAGCACTAAGGATCCCATGTGCTGATTCTTTGCTCCTCTGAGGTGCTCTATGGTGATCATGCATCTACAAAGCAAAGCTTAATCCATATTTAAATCACATACCACCAATTCATCTCAGTTTAAGGGGAACAGACCATTAGATACATGCTGGCACACTGATTGCAAAATTATTATTATTATTATTAATGAAAGTGTTTGTTTTCCTCCTTGCTGCACTTATTAGAATGATGTTACTATTGTCTATGCTCAGACAGATTTTTTTTCCCCCAAATATTTGTTCTAAATCTCTTGCCTTAGCTCACAATAGGTGACAATATGGGCTGTGTGTACCCACCTTACCCCTCTGGAAAAGGCAGCTTCACACAGGGTCTGTGAGCACTGGGATTTGTGCAGGTAAAGCAAAGATAACTTGGCAAAAATAATTTATAGTCATGCCTAGCAGACTAGGGGGTTTCTGACTTTTGAAGGAAAATTCACCCATGAACAATTTTAAAGGTTGTCCTGAGAATCCCCAAATGCTCGTACAGTTCCAATTCTTGTTAGAGTCCTTTGTGTAGTCAGTTCCCTGCTTGGACATCTTTAAATAAGGAAGGTACTAGTAGTAAGTAAAGCAAGCAAAGCACTGTGCACTTGTATTATCAAGGCTTCTAATTGTAAGCTGTGGAGAAAAAGTCATGCAATTCAATTTGGGGAGGATTTACTGTACTGGCAAACTGGCTGGACTGAAACACAAAGTGATGCTTCAACGCTCCAGAAATGCCACAGGAGCATTTGAAAACATGACAAAGCCATTTCCCAGAAGTGGATCCACTTTTATCAGAGGTGCACAGGATGGGGAGCATCTACAATGAAAGAAGAGTTGTGGTGCCAAGCAAGAGAATAAAAATACACATGTGAAAACATAGTCTCTGGGCTGAAGTTGTGCATGGGAGACGGAGTAAGGAATCCCATCCTGCTGCTTCAGGGACAGCTGTTCCCATCCATAGGGTTTGGCTGGATTTAATGGGACATGCTGCCACATGGGCAGTGGCTGGGAATTTCAGGAGTGCCTGATGTATTTGTCAAGGTACTTTTGGACCAGCTCAACCTGGTCCAAGCTCAATAAATAACCACAGCAGGAATGAGATACATGGGAAAACACCTCCCAGGGCACTGCTCCTCTTTCCTTGGAAAGCTGCTGTGCTGTGTAGTATTGCCACAGGATCCGAGAGATACCAGTGTGGCAATCTGTGGCTTTGCAAGCTTACCAAAGTCCATTCGGAGCCAACTGGTGACTTCATCTAATGTGAACCCAGCCACAGAACAGGGGACAGGAGGTGACAAACGCAGCACAGCCTGGGGACAGGCTGGCGCTAATGTTACCAGGCTGTATCAGTAGCTGGAGAACCGTCCACAGCTGTGTTGTGGTACTCAAAATAAATCTTCAGGTGAGGACTAACTTGAAGCAAAGAGTTTCTGGGGCCACGTTGTGGCTGACTTGATGTGACCCCATGCTTCTGGTTTCCTTGTTAACTCTGCACAGCATTTCTTTTTCCTCTGGAAAAATCATTTCCATGGTTGTTTAATCCAAGGCATCCACTTGGAAATGCCACAAGCCCCAGACAACATCTAGGTGACACCCCAAGGTGAGGAGATAAGGCAGGGTGTGATATTAGGGTTCATCCTGTGCAAAGAAGCAACTGGTTTGAAAAAAGCAATTGTCATTGAGATAGAGCAAAAATTATCCTAGGCTCAGTAACGTAGACAGCTGTAGAACTAGTTTCAGATTTTGCGATCCTTCTTGTATTACATTTCCAAAGCTGTTTTTGTGTCCAAGGGGCAGCTGTCATTTTAACACGACAAACACACTGTGCTCACTCATGCAGAAATCGGTGTTTTATTCTTTCACCTGGCAGCTGTTTTCCTTTGACTGTAGCAAAGGCTGCTCAGGCTTAAAAGGTAAAACATGTGACATGAAAATGAGGAAAACCCACGACTTTTTCTTGAAAGTTGTTGCAAAACTGCAATTTGAATGTTTTGGGGCCAAAATAGCAAAACCTGAACAGTGAACAAATGAAAAATATTCCTTCAAAAAGGTGTGATGCTTCCTTGTAAAGCCTGGGGTCCAAACAGTATGTGCTGTCCCTTGGTTGGGCTGTCCCTTGGTCAGGGTGTCTCTCAGACAAGGTATCTCTTGGTTGGGGTGTCCCTCTTTCAAGCTGTCCCTCTCTTGGGCTGTTCCTTGATCGGGTTGTCCCTCAGTCAGGCCGTCTTTTGGTCGTGTTCCTTGGTCAGGCTATCCCTTGTTCAGGATATCCCTTGGTCAGGGTGTCCCTCAGTCAGAGCTGAGCTTCTCCCCGAGCACATCAATCCTTTCTCCTTCGCTACATCCCTCTGCGGGGCTGTGACTCAGTTTCCCCAGATTGCTGGGAGACGTTGCTATTGGATTGAAATGCAAAAACAAACTTGTGAGTGTTGGATGGCTCTGAGGTTCGTAGGCTTAAATGCTCTCAACAGGGTAAATGTATTTTTTGCTAGCAAGACTTTGGTGCTACAAAGTCCTTCTTGAATGGAGATGAATTTTATCCTCATAGTTATTCTCACAAAACAAACAAAACACAGATTTTTTTTTTCAGCTGACTGAAATCCAAAGGTGTTTGAGTTCTGTCTCGAGGTGCACAAAGCCAGATACGCCTCCCGTGGGATACGAGTGTCAAGCTGTGTCTGTAAAGAATAAATGAAAGGTTTTATTCTCCATAATCTTGCTGGAGCTTTGCTTAGGAGGAGGGGAAGTCCCCCCTTGGGACAGCGTGAGAGGCAGAGCTAGAGAAGTAACAAAAACCTCTGGCAGAGGTCTGCGTTTGGATGCCTGCCTGCAAAACTCTCTGCAAAGGCTGAGTGATTTGACCCCAATCTCAAAACAGACTCTTCCTTTAAAGCCAGGCTGTATTAAAGCAGTCGGGAGGAAGAGAGCACCAGCAGCATCCACTGCGGCTCCAAAAGGCAGCCCCCCTGAGGGGTTTAAAAAAAATAAAAAGAAATAAAGGACTGTTTTGCAATGTTTAGATGGCAATAAGTTCCCCGAGGTGTTTGGTCACCTCAAAACTCTGCGTTACTGGAGTAGCTTTTATCTTTTTCCCTCTCTCTCTCTCTCTATATATATATATCTATCTCTACATATACATATACATACATATATATATATATACAATGGCAGGCTTGTCAGGCTTTTCAAGTCCAGGCTGGATGGGGCTTGGAGCAACCTGGTCTGGTGGGAGGTGTCCCTGCCCATGGTAGGGGGGTTGGAACTCAATGATCTTGAAGGTGCCTTCCAACTCTAACCACTCAATGATTCTATGATATATATGTGTGTGTGTGTAAATAAATAATATATATGCAGATATATGTATAAGTGCACATATATATGTATGGCAAGAAACACCTCAACTTGGAAAGAGATTAAACTGATCTAAGCAATTTTTGTCTTTGCCATCACACAGTCCATCTTCATTCCTGCTGACAAGGGAGGACTATGGCTCCTGTACCATGAGAGGAAGGCAAAAACGCCAGTGCCTAATCAAGCCGTTCTTTTGTCCCCTTGCAAAATGTGCTTCACATTCTGGGTGTAAGATTATTTACCATCCTTGTTGTGGCAGGGAAAGAAGAGGACAAAGGATCCCCGCATAATGCAAAGCCCCTTGTTACTGAATACAAAACAAACCCTGGATGTTGCAAATGGGATTCTTATTTGCAGCGTTTGTGAGAAATGGGTTTTTAACCTCTGAGGCTGCGTGTGCTGATGGTTGTGAGTGTGCGCTTGTGCCATACGCTGCGCGGGCAACATTTAACACTAATGAGAAGCAAAGGATTCCTGCAATCTCCGACAGCAGTGAGCGAGCTCAATTAGGTGTCTGGCTGGCTGCAGGAAACATTCCATTTTCTTTGTTCTGGATAGAAACCAGAGCCTTTGTCCCATCTAAACACAGGGATGTGCGAGGCAATCTGCTTCCCAGCCAGGAAGAATTGGACTATAATACGCTATTATCCAGGAACGTCATTCTTCATCTGTAAAGTTATCGATAATAAAATCCGCCTTCCCCTACCATTATTCCTAATACCATTCTTGTTATTTTTATTATTGCTGTAATGCGTGTGTTATGAAAGGTCCACTCATTACCGTGCTGGCAGGTGTCCCTTTGTAGCTCAGGAAAAAGTCGTATCCTCAAAAACTTGTAGTCTTTCCCAAGAGGAGACCAGGCGGGGCTGTTTGTACCTCTCCCCTGCCCATGGGACAGATCGGGATGGAGGGGACATGGCATGATGTGCCACAAAGAGGTGGTTGTTCTGGTTTTATAGAGGGTGCATTCTCCCAGGCGATGCTGAAGGGATGGTGAGGCAGGAGCTTGGGGCAACGGGGTGATCAGGTTTCTTCTGCATCCAGCAGAGAGGTTCAGAGGGGCAGGAGAGGGGCTTTGCTGGACTGGGCATTGGGAGAAGCGGCATGTGGGGTGGGACACAGGATTGCTGTAGGTTGGGTTAATATATCCTGGACACAATGTCACCTGTTACGAGAATTGGGCTGGCAACAGGTCTGAGAAGGAGAAGGAAAATGGGATAAGGAATGAAGAAGATTCATGAGAGCCCTTTTGGGCTGAGCTTTAGCACAGATGGAGGGAGGCAGAAAAATGTGGTGGTAAAGATGAGAAACTGTCACAGGGGCAAGCTGAGACCCCAGTGGACAAGAAGGAGCTGGAGTGGTCACCTGCAGGGCTGTCTGCAGTTGCAATGTCTCTGGACTTGCTCATAACTTGTTTCTTTTTAAAGCAGGGAGTCCTTCATGTCACAGCCAGTGTAGGGAGAACAGCGCTGGGAACAAACCTGAGACCTTTATGCGTGACATAAAATGACTTCCCCATATTGACAAGGCAGACAAAGAGGGAAGGAGCAATCAGTCAGCCATAGCACCAGAGCAGCTGAGATGAGCCAAAATAATTATTCTGGAATAAGGAAAGGCCTCTGATGTTGAAGGACAAGGGAGAGACATTTGCTCTGCTGCCAGCTGGGCTGAGATCTAGGGAAATCAAAGGGACTGTGATGGCTTGGCTTTGCTTGACATCCAAGTAACACCCGTGGAGGAAATGCAGATGCAATGACAGAGACCATACTGACCTTTGGAAAAAAGGTTCTGTGCTTCTTTTCCCTTAGGACTTACCCAGTGAATGAGGAAAGAATAAGTGCAGGGGCTGGTATAGAAAAAGGAGTTGCTCTGCCAGTCATGGTGGAGAGGTTGAGGGTCTCATGGTGAACCTCAGTGCATGGCCCACCCTCTGCAAAAGGGTGATCAGACAGCATCTGGGGTTTGCAACACACTCTTTGGTTTAGGGAGGATGAAGAAGCTGGGCCATGTTCTCTATAAATAACTATTATTATAGCAAAATACAGAAATCTTGAAATACTGCTCTTGAGAACAAAGGGCTTTTCCAGCCTTGAAGGACAGGTTCTCTTCTAGGGATGGTGCTGTTGTCATAACACAAATGTTGCCAGTGCATTGTTTCCTATTGAAAGTGAGCAAAACCAAACTCATAAGAAAAAAAAAATAATAAAAGTTTCAAACTGAAATGCTCGTTTTGCTGTACTCAAAAAATTAATATTTTATGTTTTTCCCACTGAACTGGGAGGAGAGGTGGGCAAGAGGAGGGTGAGGAGAGAGGAGCCACATCCTCTTTGTCATGGGAACGGGTCCAGCGGAGGGCCACCAAGATGCTCAGAGGGCTGGAGCACCTCTGCTGTGAGGACAGGCTGAGAGAGCTGGGGCTGTTCAGCCTGGAGAAGAGAAGACTGCAGGGAGACCTTGGAGCAGCCTTGCAGGATGTGAAGGGAGCTCCAGGAGAGCTGGAAAGGGACTTTTGGTCAGGAAGCCTAGTAACAGGACAAGGGGGAATGGTTTTAAATGGGAAGAGGGGAGATTTAGATGAGATATTAGGAAGAATTTGTTTGCTGTGAGGGTGGTGAGACCCTGGCCCAGGTTGCCCAGAGAAGCTGTGGCTGTCCCATCCCTGGAGGGGTTCAAGGTCATGCTGGATGGGGCTTGGAGCAACCTGTTCTGGTGGGAGGTGCCCCTGCCCAGGGCAGGAGGTTGGAACTGGATGATCTTTGGGGTCCCCTCCAACCCTGACCATTCTGTGATTCTATGGTTCTATTGTTTTCTCTTTCCCACATTTTCACATGTGAATAAAGGACCAGTGAGATGTATAACTCCTCAGTTGTTTCCCCATCCAACCCTACAGCCCTATTCCACATCCCTTCCCCTGCCCAGCAGCATCTCATCACCCCCAGCTCACCCTCAGCCCTCTTTCCTCAGGCAATCCAAGAGCCCTGGTAAGAACTGGACTAGCAAGACCGGGCATGATCACTGAATCTTTGGGGAACCTAAAGGGACCGAGAGACAAGGATGAAGCTTTTCCAACTTGGAGAATGAGACTTGCTGCCTTTAAATAAGCAAGAAGCACAGTCTCATCCCACACAGACAGCTGGCAGGGAACAATTACAGCGCAATTATGGCTGTGTGCTCTCGCTGGAAGGTAATTCAAAACACCGCTAACAGTCTTTTCAGCACTCGGGATTCAACCATAATACGCATGTCCAAGAACATGATCTGCTGGAGCAGAAACCAACGTGCTGTAAGGGGAAGCAGAGAACCACTTAGAAAGCGAAACACTTGTAATTATCGTATGCAAATCAGCCTGACTACAGGTTGCACTGGGTGCGTGTGCATCGCCTGGTTAATTTGGAAACAGTTCAGTAGTTAAAAGTGAACTATAAGGTTCTCATTATGCAATTAGGACTTTAGCGAAGGACTCATTAATCTGAAATGCAATTAGTGGGGCTGCTGCCGCACAGAGTTCAAAAGTGATTTTGTTGGGTGGTGACTTTGCTGTTCATGTAACGTTGGATGAGATATCTCCAAATGCTTTGATAGGATCTCCTCGTTTCAGGCTTACATAGACTCAGCTGGAAATGATACAAACATGAAAAGAGTGAGGATTTGGTTAATTTTAAGCTGTCAGCGGCTCTCTTACATCTGAATTTTCTGTTTCTTCTAATGTCTGCTATTTGTCCCTGTGGGGAAGATTTATATCTAGTGCTTAGAAACAAGAGTTGCTGGGGGAGGTGATTCTCCCACTCTACTCTGCACTCATGAGATCCCACCTGGGGTATTGTGTCCAGCTCTGGAGTCCTCAAAATAGGAAGGACATGGACTTGGTGGAACAGGTTCAGCAGAGGGCCACCAAGATGCTCAGAAGGATGGAGCACCTCTGCTGTGAAGACAGGCTGAGAGAGCTGGGGCTATTCAGCCTGGAGAAGAGAAGGAAGACCTTGGAGCAGCATTCCAGGATCTGAAGGGAGCTCCAGGAGAGCTGGGGAGGGACTCTTGGTCGGGGAGGGGAGCCATAGGACAAGGGGGAAGGGTTTTAAACTGGCAGAGGGGAGATTTAGATGAGATCTTAGGAAGAACTTGTTTGCTGTGAGGGTGGTGAGACCCTGGCCCAGGTTTCCCAGAGAAGCTGTGGCTGCCCCATCCCTGGAGGGGTTCAAGGCCAGGCTGGATGGGGCTTGGAGCAACCTGGTGTGGTGAGAGGTGTCCCTGCCCAGGGCAGGGGGGTTGGAACTTGGTGTTCTTTGAGGTCCCTTCCAACTGTAACCATTCTTTGATTCTATGATTCTATGTAATGGCACTCGGATATCACAGTAAACATTAATTCTAAGAAACGTGTAACCAAGTCAGGGCTCTTGGGGTCAGTTATCAGCCCCACCAGAGGCTCTTGGCATGACCTTCAAAAAGACCAGCCCAAGTGTGTTATCTTGGGGAAAGAGTAGAAGGATCAGCACCATCACTGCACCAGGCACACTTTCTCCCCCAAAAACTGAATTAGAGATTACAGAGGCTTGTTAGATCGTAAGGGTCCGAGCATTTGGTTTTACAGTGTTGTTGAAGCAAATCATTCCTTTCAGGTCCTTCAGGAGTCCTTATCGTGAAGCTGAAACTGCACAAAATCTCCGTATTGCACTCTAAGGCCTTTCCTACAGGAGGAAAATCAAGGTTCCTGTTACTTCTGTCCTGGCTTATCCACAAATAGCCCCTGGGCTGGCTTCCTGCCCAGGGCAGGTTTCACCTCCTTTGCCCACAGGTAAACTAGGTATTTTAATACGTCCCAAGTCTATTGGATAAAAGGTGATTTGAAAAGATAAGAGAAAAGGTTCTTAAAGAGCTACAGCTTCACCTGGGTGAGATATTTTGCCAAATCCTTTTGTCTCGGGAAGAAGAGAAATTCAGCAGCAGCAGCAAACAGTTCCCTGGATGGATTTCAGCCTTGCAGAATTGCCTGTGACACACACAAGTAAAACATCAGAGAAAAAAATAACGTAGCAAATAAACATACCTTGCTTATAAACTTCTTGAGGTTATATTTACATTGTTATGAAAGAAAATACTTGGCTTCAAAATGGAACATTTTATATAAGGGCAAACAAAGGGCAAACCCAAAGTTCATTTTTTCCAACTTTCTGATTGACCAAAAAAAGAATTTCAGGGATTTAAATTTCAAGTTGACCCAAAGCAATTTTTTGTTTGTTTGTTTGTTTGTTTGAAATTGCCAGTGAAGCAAAAAAAATCAATTATTTACACTGTCCTACCTAGGATGTGCCTACCTAAAATGTGTGATAAACATTTTGCTTGACTGGCTACTGCCAGGGAATGCGAAATCCTGCTGCAAAGGGTGACCAATGTCGGCCTGGTTGGTGGGGCTGTAGAAGCCTGAAGCTGCTGGTGTTCCAGATGAGACCTTATCTGGAAGTCACCGTCTCCTAATTGTGGTCCTATAAGTGCCCTCAGTTTCCCATTCTAAACCAAATAGGTATAATAAGTCGAATTCAGTCAGCAATGGTAATAAGATTCACGTATCAAAAGCCTGGATCCTGTCTCTGGTAATGCCTCATAGAGGATGCATAGGGTGAGCGTGTACATAGAGGTCAAGCGTATAAAAATGCTAATACCTCCCTCCCTCGGCGCCTGAAGCTCAAAGAACGTTCTGAGCTAAAGGTTGCAGAGGTCGTGGAGGTCAGTGCAAATTAAGGTAGGGCAGTTTTGATCACCTTCAGCAGAGGTTTAATTAATCTGCTTGATTCTGCCCTGAAACACATCAGGAAAACATACACAGCTTATTCAGCGGTGCTTGAGGTTTTTCTTAGCTGAGGGCAGTAAAAAGCAACCTAGGGCACTAATTTTTTATATCTTTTTCAGTGCAGAAGACAAATATATGTGCCCTTATTCTCTCTTAGATGTCTGCACAGGTACTTCAGACACTGACACACAAAAAAGACCCAACTTGGGTAAGGTAACTTGAGTGGAGGTACTTAGCCCAGCTATGGAGCTGGGATTCATCTGAGGAAGGGTGACAAGCTCCCTCAGGGGAATCAAACCTCAGGTCCATTTTATGGAATCATAAAATCATAGAATAGTTTGGGTTGGAAGGGACCTGCCCTGGGCAGGGACACCTCCCACCACACCACGTTGCTCCAAGCCCCGTCCAGCCTGGCCTTGAACCCCTCCAGGGATGGGGCAACCACAGCTTCTCTGGACAACCTGGGCCAGTGTCCCACCACCTTCACAGCAAACAAGTTCTTCCTAAGATCTAATCTATATCTCCCCTCTTTCTGCGTCAAACTGTTCCCCCTTGTCCTATGGCTCCCCTCCCTGACAACGAGTCCTTCCCCTTGCTGGTCCAGAGCAGATGTCCATTGATTGCAACCACAATGAGCTGGTTTCACATGCTATAATCAACAGCAAAAGCTGTTTCTCTCTAATGGCCTCCAGCCACAAGTGATGAAGAACACGCCATTGCCCAGTGAGGACACCTGTAGCCTCAAAGCCCAACAAATCCTCTTTGCTATCCTTATTTGTGTTTGTGTTTGGTTAGCTCTTTGCTTATGAATGCTTCAGGGGTTTTCAGCAGGGTGAGTATAAGTAGGGAAGGAAGGAATTCAAATTCTAGGCAGAAAAAAACCCCCACTTTTCATTAAATTGGAAAGCCTGAGATCTCTTCAGTCTCACAACGGAGACAAGCTTTGTTTCACAACACCGTGTCCCTGAGGTGGTTTAGGCTTAGCACTCAGGCATACAAGTGATTTCCCCTTTGCAACAGAGCTTGGAAACGGGGGTTTCTCCAAAGCCAGTCACATCTGCAGCTGGGATGCTGGATGCTGCATGGACAGTTCAAACTGGGAGGAAGGTCCCTCTTCAGAATTTTAATCACCTGAAATATCGATAGGTGATGGAAGCTAAACTGAGGAATTAGCTCTCCCAAGGGAGCTTCAGCTCCCTTTTCCCATGTGGCTGCATTTGGTTGTGTTGAGTGACTCTTTGGAGATGCCAGTCTGTGCAGAACGAACATGCTGACCTTGCTGAGCCCCCATCCAAGTGTTGGTGGCTGAACCCCATGAAGCCATGGCTTCTGGTTGTACCAAAACCCCAACCAAAATAGATCTAGCACTTTGCTCAGATGTCACTTTGGGTGGAATCAGGGCTGTCTTGGATTGTCTCCTCCAACACTGGCCCCACCTGTTGGCACTATTTAATGAGGAGACAGCCACCAGCTGCAGCATCCTGCATCCACCCCACGTCTCTGCTGTCTGTGGGCAAGAAAGGGCTCTGCCCAAGGGGACAAACTTGTTAAGATTGGACTTAACAAGCCTTTCACCAAAGGTCTTGGGCCATCCCTTGGAACAATCTCTCTCCCACACTTCCATTACCAAGCAGCTGCAGCTGGGCCTTGAAGAGATGTTATTTCATGTTGTATTATTTCAATAGCACCTTGGAGCTACAAGAAGATTGAAATCGCCTTTATGTTTCCTCCCCAAATGTCAGGCACCTCAGTGCGTACACATGGTGTGGCTGTGACCTCTCAGCTCAGTGCTCTCCTGGGAGAGCAGATGTGATTTAAAGGTCAGCACAGGAGTATAATTGCTAAGTAGAGTCCACAACGTGAAAGCTGTTTCTGCAGAGGGATGGGGAATTGATTACGGGTGTCTTAAAGTTTCCTGGTACGTCAGCATCGTCTCCTGGAGAACAGGGTCCTTTTTCATAACCCAAAGCTGCAGAGTGAAGGGTCAGTAAGTTGGAAGGGCAACACTCTGCTCCTCCGAGATACCTCCTGGGCGGATGGTGAGGACAAGGACAGGGACAAAGGCATCTTCCCTGGGGCACTCAGGACCCACATGCTGTGTGGCTGCTGTAGGGGTCACCCACTGCTCCCATAGACTGCCAGAAAGCATTCTGCAGGGAGCTGATGACAGGACCACATCCAGGAGCTCCAGCAACTGCAGCAACACAGATGCCAGCTTTGATAATAACCATGACACAAACCAAAACCAGCCTCCACTGGCTGGAGAGAGCCATGACTGAGTAGGCAAGCAATGGAGGCATTCAGATGTCCAGTGCTCCCTGCTCACCCCCCTCCATGTCACTGCAGAGTCTGGTGGCTTTATCCATCCCTGCCTGATGGAGCCATGTGGTAGGGGAGTGGGAGAGGACCTCTTGCTTTTTTTTTTTTTTCCTTCTATATTAAGCTTTTGACCCTCTGTATTGTTCAAATGTGATCTGCATTCATCCTCCAAGATTCAGAAGCCAAATGACAAGGAAATAAATATTTGCACATGTATATAAGAATGTCTCATGATAGTATTGTAATGTTTGGCCGGTATCACCACCCAGGAGAAAAAGGGAGTTACGATCTTCTGACTCTTGTGTTTGGCTTTACCATGTCTGGATCAGCTGCAATTGCTTGTGAGATGGGTTTTTTGCATGCGCTAATTGAGCATTCCTTGCCTCATTATTAAACAATCTTCTTAATTTGTGCTCCTTCCAAACTACCCATCGATCAATAATGTTCTCCAGTTTTCCCTGGAGATTCTTTGCCCTTTGCAAATGGCAGTTCTGCTCTTGCTCTTTACAATCAATGTCATTTTTGCTTTGCAAGTGTCCTTTTTTTTGCTTTTATAGCAGCACCCCTCCCTTTCCCCCTTGCAGCCCAGGAACTTTGCTCATGTTATACCCAGTGGAGAGCCTACATGTGTCACTGGTGGAAATTAAAATTCAGGGTTGCTTCCTTGCTGAGGCCAATAGAGAATTGCCTATTGCCACCTCTTGGTAGGAGTAAAGAATGGCAAGTGAATCCTGTCCCCTCAGCGGAGAAGGGTGAGATTTAGAGACCTCCCATGAATGTGATTCCCTGTTTCCCTCCTCCCCCAGGAGCGGCAGCGTGGCAGCAATGAAATCCAGCACGACATTTCAAGGCATTGTTGTCCTTGGGCATAGGCAGCTCCATAACACTGGTGTCTGAAAGTCTCCAGTGGTTTACACAGAGCCATGTACCGAAGTAGCATTGACATTTGCCGTCTACTGCAACCTGAACTCTTGGAGGACTCTTGGAGAAGCCTTGGAGGACTCTTGGAGGTGGTTGGAGGCTGTTCTGTTGTTATAAGGAGGTCAGTTATCTCCCCGATTGGTGGATAGCATGTACCCAATGTGCTGGTGCAACACTTGCCTCATGCTGAGAGAAGTAACTCTACCCAAGGGGAGAAATCTCTTCTTACAGGCTCCTTAAGCACGATTTTCCTAAAGACATTCAGTTATGTTGAGGGACCTAGACATGGAGTGAGTGTTTAGTTGCAGCTGATCAGCCTAAATAAAACCACCTTTAGCAGAAGTTCAAGCCGCCAAAACACTGAACTACACCTTTCCCTTAAACACCTCCCATGAGTTTCTATGAATGAATAAATCATGGACTGTGAGTGAGAGCTGGAAGGAAGGGCTGTGCGTGCGTGTGATTGTATACCTGTGCAAGCGAGAGGTGAACCGACGGGGAAGGAAACTCCTGTGCTTTACTCCTGGGGACAAGTGTGAAGAAATAAATGGAGCTCAGGGGAGATCTCTGGCACCACTGCTGAAGTGGTACCTTCTGATTTCAGTCCTCAGGGAATAACACTATATGATAATAGACAGTAACGCCCAAGGAAGTCTTCCTTTTGCCTCTTTTTCTCCCTTTAAGCTTAAAAAGTCTTCAAGTCTGCCTTCAGACATGGAAGGAGAAGGGTTGTATCTACAGCTGCATCTTGAGGTTTCTAGCAGAAAATCTAAGGGTGATTTTTTCCCCTTCAGGCAGAGTCAGAGCTTGGTCTGGCTGCCTCATGGTCACCAGAAGCCAAATCCTCCCCGATTTAATCTCCACCAGCTTTGAGGGCTGTGTCTAGTTCCTGGTGTCTAGTGCTTCATAAGCCCTGATGATGCAGTTGCTCTTGAATCTGGGAATTTCACCAATTCCAGAGATTCCATTTTTCTAAATTTTTTTTTTACCAATTCCAAAGATTTCCATATTTTGGGGTGGTAGGGCTTTAAAATGGCAGTGTATCAGACCTGCAGAAAAACAAAGAGGAGACGTGTCTTTGGAAATCCCAGTCCCTTTGTATGAGTCAGATCAGCCAAATGCTATGGGTAGCGACTTGCTTTGAATGTGACGAGAGCGAATCTTAGCTGAGGTATTTCAAATTAAGTATTTCAGGCTCAACAAATTGGCTTCTCATCTGACCAACCCCATCCTCAACTCCAGGCTAGAACAGCTCCAACATGAGCCTGCTGGGTAACAGCAGTGGCAACGGGGGTTTGGGCTGTTAAAATTCCTTTGTGTGAACAGCTCGAGGATGGACATCCAAAATGGACCCTTGCCCAGACGAAGCAAATTCATTTGAAACGATGAATGAACATTTGCAGAAAATTAATTGCCTGCCTTCTCCCCACCCTGGAAAGGATAATGTACTTGTTCATCCTCTTGGGACACGCAGAAACTCACACCCATTTAGAGTTGATTTTTATTTAAGAAGAGGTTTTATTTTGGGCTATATAGAGAGCGAAACAGCAGCAGCAGTCTTCCATGCCTGGTTTTACTGACAAAACACATTTCTCAAGGACTCTGAACCTTTGTTCCCTCTTCCTCATGTGTGCAGGTTATGTGTGTGTGTGTGCATTCCCTCTGCATCAGAGACCCCGCTTCCCCTTTGCCTCTATATATGATGAATTCATCTGCCATTCTGGGGCTGATTCTTTGCAAGTCCTTGAATTCTCAGAGTTAGCAGTGAGGGGCTGACAGCATCCACTAGTGGATCCCTTTCTCCTTGCCCTCCACTCCTGGGACAGTGCCACTGCCCACTCTGCAGGCTTTTGCTGTTTGACGGTGCTTTGGAGGTTGCATTTCTTTATGGATGAGAGAGAAATTCAAGGGAAAGTAGCCATTCTTCCAGCAAGTCTAGTGGCAATTTCCTTCTCCTGTATCATCCTTAGGAGTTTTAGTGCTCCTTAGTCAGCTAGGCAGGATTTGGTAGCTCTCATGTAGGTGTTTAGTGCCATTGTGGATGTCCAGGTTCTGTTTCAGATGCTTCCTGGCCTCCGGCTTCTGGAGGTCCTCTGTGTGATCGGGCAGACCCATGGCTGGCTGGGATACCTTGGGGCTTGCTAAACATTCCTAGGCACCATGTTCAGGCAGCTGAAGCCCACCCTGTCCACCCGCAGCCCCACAGACACGTGCACACGCAGATGGACAGACACACAGACCCACTCCTGCGCAAGCAAGGACAGAGCTCAGCCCAGCTAGAGAAAAAATAGCCAGTGTTATCTCTTTCCTAAGCCTTCCTGGACCTTGTCAGGCTGTGAAAACATCCAGATGAAATGACGGAATATCAATTCTTATTTCTAGCGAGGAACAAAAAAGAGAGGAAAGGACAAATCCTCTGAGAATGAAGCCATCTCTGGACGATGCCGATTACAAGACACACTGAGCACTCACGTGTCCCTCTGACCCCCAGCTGTTCGTCTCAGCCGTGACTCCCACTAATTTCATAGAATCATAGAATGGCTAGAGTTGGAAGGGACCTTAAAGATCATCCAGTTACAACCCCCCCCTGCCCTGGGCAGGGACACCTCCCACCACTCCACATTGCTCCAAGCTCCATCCAGCCTGGCCTTGAACCCCTCCAGGGATGGGGCAGCCACAGCTTCTCTGGGCAACCTGTTCCAGTGCCTCACCACCCTCACAGCAAAGAAGTTCTTCCTAAGATCTCATATCAATCTCCCCTCTGCCAATTTAAAACCGTTTCCCCTTGTCTTGTCCCTCCACTCCCTGACCAAGAGTCCCTCTCCAGCTCTCCAAGAGTTTCTTCTCAGCTCTCCTGGAGCTCCCTTCACATCCTGGAAGGCTGCTCCAAGGTCTCCCCACAGCCTTCTCTTCTCCAGGCTGAACAGCCCCTGCTCTCTCAGCCTGTCTTCATAGGAGAGATAAAATTATGGCTTTTGGGAAGCTGTCTCCACTCTCAGCTCAAGCATCTCTGAATTCTATTCCCCGGTGGTTGGTGGCGTATGACAAGTGTGTCACCCAGCCTGTGAGAGAGGGGGTGGCCAAGCCACCTGGTGCTAACCCCCCAGGTATTCACCAGCATGCCAGGCACGGGGACAAGTGACAGCACAAAGATCATCCCGCGACAGAAGGGATCAGGGACGTTTTCCAAGAGTCATTCTGCTTGAAAGGATGGCACGCGGTGTTAATTGTGCCTTTTTAATTGGAACAAGTGGTGCCAGTCATACCCACCGAAGGACTTTGCTCGCTGCGGTGAAGTTCATTAGCAGCAGACAGCGAGATAATAGCAGTTCCCTCCGCGAGCGGCGAGAAGTGTCACTTTGATGAAGACGTGTAACCGTGGGCACAGTGGGCCAGCACCAGCATCTCTGCTATGCTCTTCACGGCATCGCTCCACTGACTCTGGTGGATCTCCCCTTTCTCCTTGCCTTTTAAATGAGTCCTAAGTCCTCCCAGGGCGAATTGCTGACGAGTAGGAACAGAGCTGGGGAACCCAAATGGAGATCATCGGCAGAGCAATAGGGGTAAGCTGGAAAGAAAAGCATCCCCTTTCCCCACTTTCAGCCATCACATCCCAATTCTGCTCCCCAAAGTGATGAAAGAGTTACAGCCTGGGAATAACATTGATCCGATGCATCCACTGGGCACGCTGCCCCGGGCTTGTACACACCAAGGACAAGACATGAAAATGCAGCCAAGTCTTGAAGTTCAGGGTAATATTTACTAGAAGTCTCTCTGCTCCTGGACTTCTCCCAAGTCGATGCTCATCATTTCCAAACTCGTTTTGTGCCCGTGGACTAATCACTATGCGCCAGGCTGCCCTGCAAAGAAGTTGGCTCCATACCTGCAGGGCTCTGGAGAAGTAGCGAGGAGGATGTGCCTTTTGGATCTGGAGTCTTTGCTTTTTTGCTGCTCCCCAGTTAAACCAGTAGAAGGTGACCTTGAAGCAGCAGGGATCCAGTAAGAAAAGAAAACCCAACATGTTGGCTTTTGAGGAGAAAATCCTGCCCCAGATGAGCTCACAGGAGAACCTCAAAATGCTTCTCTTGCTCCTGAGGTCATGCCTGTAAAGGCAGTGGTGATGCTTTGTCGCTGCAGCCCAGGTTCGTGCAATGCTGGGATGGGGAGAAGGCACTAAAAAGAGCTCAGGGTCATGTCCGGATGAATTTACTGGCTAGGAAATCCAACACAGAGCAAAGCAATCTTCAAGTGCACAGTGACAAATCTGTCACCCTGGGCTGGAGGTAGCCGGGGGTCCTGAGCACTACCCAGACAATGACAGTGGAGTGGATTAGTTCTGTGTGGGGATTGCTCACTGCACACAGGAGCAAATTCTAAACTGGCTGTGTACCCGAGGGTGAGAAAAGCACTGATATAGATCTGGGCAGCTCAGGTTCCTCAAAGGCAAGGAGAAAAAGGTGATTTCTGCCCCCAAAACCTTGTGGCGTGTCCCCACAGGGAGGACTTTATGCAGCAGCTAGAACTTCAGTCTCAGAGAAACATTTAGTGAAAGCAATTTCTTATTTAGCACAGCCTGGAAAGAATCATAGAATGGTTAGAGTTGGAAGGGACCTTCAAGATCATCCACTTCCAAGCCCCTGCCCTGGGCAGGGACACCTCCCACCACACCACGTTGCTCCAAGACCCATCCAGCCTGGCCTTGAATCCCTCCAGGGATGGGGCAGCCACAGCTTCTCTGGGCAGCCTGGTCCAGTGTCCCACAACCTTCACAGGCAAGAATTTCTTTCTGGTACTGTGAGGGTGGTGAGGCCACGAAGTCCTTCTCCTCTGGCAGCCCAGAGCTGCAAATAGCCATGCTCTCCCCTGCTCCCTTGAGCATTCACCTTTATGACCATCTATTGACAACGACTCCTCAGTCCTCTCTCTTGGTGACTGGCCTCAAACCTCCTCCTCAACCAGCTCCTCCGAGGAGCATCTCAAAGATAAACTTGGAGTAAAGAGCACGCAAAGACATTTATGCTGCACGGGCCCTCCAGCCAGCTTTTCTCTTGCAAAGCAATTTATGATAAATGCTACAGGTAAATGAAAGTCCCATTAAAGATCTGACATGTATTGAACAAATCAAATGCATTCAGTTTCTCTGCATGACTAATAGAAGGAGGACTGACCTTCTCCTAACTTCTTCTTTCTTGGTGGTACGCTGAATGCTTATTAGGTGCTTAAATATTGTGTTTACAAGGAGATACATCTGCCTGCGATACCTCTGCTTGTGCCTTGAATTCTGTTTTTAATTATGATGGCTATTTTTAGCACGGACTCATGGCCTGGTGGATTCCCATTATAGACATGAGCTGTGGAAGGCCCTCGTCTCAGGCTGTCTTGAAATAAGGACGTCCAATATGCTGTCAGCCGTGCTCCCTAATTAGCACAGCATGGTGTAGACTTATTTATTACTGCTTGCTTTAGAATAGTATCCAGAGACACCGCCTGAGTCAAACACACCCCCGCACACCAGAGCACAACACAGAGACGGGCACAAACACACGAGGAGAGCTTTTAGTGGCTAGAAAATAAACACAGGTAGTAGTGGGAATGAAGAGAGAGTACTAAAATGGGCTTTGAAACGTGGGATTTTTTTTTTTTTTGGATGGTGCTCAAAACCATGAGCTGGAAAGCTTGTGCTCATTTGCCACTTCATCTCACTCCAGGTTTTAATGGGAAGGTCATGGGACCTACACTGGTGCCTGGTGGGGACCCCAAGGTGGGATGAGGAGAAAAAATGCCAGGAAGAGTAATGCAAAAAAAAACAAAGGAGGCAAAAAGCCCTTTCATGTATGCGCTGGAACTGCCTTGCCTGGATTCACTCATGCAGATGCTGCCATTCATGGAGGGTTTCTCCAGCCCTGGCTTCGCCAAGGCAATATCCATGCCCACCAGGCAATGGTGATGCCACCCTCACCTGGCAGCCCCATGGTTGGTAGGAGATGGGCTTCCTTTGGACACAGCTCCCCAGTGACGTGGTGTCTGGTCTGCTGATTTGCTCTGAAGTGAACTTTCAGCCCAGAGGAAAATTTGTGGAAGAAACACAAAGGTGGCAAGGTAGAGAGGATGCTGGTGTGAGGAGCACGTGTCAAACAGAAGCCCAGCCTTGTCCCCTGCCTGCTCATAAAATCATAGAACGGTTTGTGTTCGAAGGGACCTTAAACATCATCCAGTTGCACCCCCTGCCCTGGGCAGGGACACCTCCCACCACACCACATTGCTCCAAGCCCCAGCCAGCCTGGCCTGGAACCCCTCCAGGGATGGGGCAGCCACAGCTTCTCTGGGCAGCCTGGGCCAGGGTCTCACCCCCTCACAGCAGAGAATTCCTTTCTAATAGCTAATCTAAATCTCCCCTCTTTCTGTTTAAAGTCATTACCTCCCATCCTATCACTACATGCCCTTGTAAAAAGTCCCTCTCCAGCTTCTGCCAGCCTTTCTCCTTACCCCCATCAGCACAGTTTAGCAAGCAGGCCTATTTTTTTCTTTTATTTATTTACCCTTTATTTCTTTCTAAGCATCCAAAAACACAATGCTCTGGCAGTATCTTTTAACAGGGACTGTATCAAGCGAAGCCTTGGAGACAGGAGGCTAATTGAGAGCTTCCTGAGGGACGTTTTAGCTGGCTGTAAGCGGCAGGAATATCTTTCAGCCTCTATTTATGCTGCAGCATTAACAGGTGGGTTGATTTGCATTCCCTGCCTTGGCAGCTGGGGAAAGCAAGGGGGATTTTATGGGCTGCTTGTTGTGTTTATTAACCCTCCAGCCCCAGCACTGGGGCTCGAGGCTTCTGTTTCCAGCTTGCAAGTAGTTCTTCCACAACCCCCCTTGTCTTCTAAATTAAACACTGGGTAGATCCCAGCTGGCTCTGCTAAAGAGGGAGGCAAGTGTCCCTGCACTTATAACATTTACACAGGGCAAAGCCATTCCCCAGTCCTGTCTAGATGAGTATTTTTAAAAGCTGAGCTTTGTGTCAAGCTCTGTCGCGTCCCATCGCAACCTTCAGGGGAGGACGCTGAGAAATTGTCAGCGACAGCAAGTCCTCCAGGGCCCCAAAGGCACAGAGGCACACTGAGGACTGCAGGGAAAAGGAGGAAAATATTTTTATTGTATATATGTTATATCTATATAGTGTTTCCTCTGATATATCACTCAGAAAACCTCCAGAGGAAATACAATTGTCCCTGAATTTGTTACTGGGACATCTTCATAATAAAACATTTCACCGAAGCCAGAAGAAATTTAAAGTGGGAAGTACTCAGACTTCACAACAAGCAGTTGAGTGGCCATGGATCAGTTCCTCAGCTGTCAGCAGAGCAAGCTCCTCACCATTCCACCCTGCTGCTTCCCTGTCCCCGTGTGCTACTGCGAGCAACCAGCCATCCCTGCTGTGCCCCCACCCGGCTCCTGGGGACAGGAGCCACCTACTCTGACCGTCCCTCACGGAATATGCCTCCACTCAGAGGTGGGTTTGAGGATTGTATTTTTGGGGGGCAAAACTACTGACTGACATGAATTCAGTAAAAGCCTTGGTGTTGCCAAGTCACCTCCTGTACCAAAGAAGGTTTCAGACGAAACTTGTTCCCCAGCTGAGATTTAATCAGTGCAATAACTCAACTTCAAACTTCAGTGTTACCAAAACCAGGCATTCCTATAAATCCTTTGTCCAGAATTATTGGTGCCCTAACAGCTAACTGGGACTGGAAAAGCTTCTCACTGCTGGTTTGGTAAATATTCTGTCCCCGGGGGTGCAGGTTGATTAGGGGATGGCTTTTTTCTCCCATTAGCGCCTCAAGACCAGCAGGTGATGAGTCCTCCTAAGTTCCTGCACAATTAAGAAGATATTTGGAGAACTGCAAAGGAAGCTCTGGGAGGTGGGAGCCTGACTCTGAAGATTTAGTCCTTAACCCTTGAGGCTGGTCATCTGAAAGGAGTGTGTCCCAAAACCACTTAGGGCACCTGAAGATTAAAGAAATTAGTGTGGTCTCTGCATAGACCGGGGAGCAGATGAGAAAGCAGCTCTTTTCCCATTTCAGATGAAGCCTCTTTAGTCCAGAATCCTTCAAACAGGAGAGGGGTGTTTTCTGTAACATCACTTTCCAGAGCAGAGCTGTTTTTCCAATACGACTGTTTCTAGTGCATCAGCAACAAGCCTAAAACCATGTGATTAAAAGCAAAAAAAAAAACCCAACAACCCTGGTGTTAAATTAGTATGGACTACCTTATAATTAATTTAAGATTAATGGGAACAACTGAGTTAAGATTCTGTAACGATAATTAGTGAGCAAATTACAATAAAAGAGAAGGGAGAAACAAAAAGTAATTATAGTGTACATACACTAAGATCCCGAACCGCCTGGCAAAATAGCATGTGCCTTGAGGTAACAACACTGCCTTAACAGCACAAACCAGGGGGGTATCAACAGCTTAGGGGTTCCTCTAGCACCACTGCTGGAGTCGTGTGGTTCCTGCATCTCCTCTTGGTTACCCTTTGCGCCATTAAATATAAACCTGAGTTCGGCAGGCAGAGGTAGTACAAAGCTGGGAAGAAAAAAAAGAAGAGAATTTCATTAAAGCCGCAAAATGAAAGGGTTTGGGTACGGGGAGCAGAAGATACGCTCTGCACTCTTCATTCATCATTTCCACTCTTCACCTCTCATGTGAGTTATGATAATGTCTTTATTTTCATGAGTTCACACTGCTTTCAGGAAGACTCCTCTCTCTACCAGGCAAGGATGGACAGGGCTCATTTAAAGAGAGTAGATTTGCTACCTTGCTTCTGTTATTATCATAAAATCATAGAATGCTTAGAGTTGGAAGGGACCTGAAAGATCATCCAGTTCCAGCCCCCTGCCCTGGGCAGGGACACCTCCCACCACACCAGGTTGCTCCAAGCCCCATCCAGCCTGGCCTTGAACCCCTCCAGGGATGAGGCAGCCACAGAGGGGTCTACCTCTGTATTTAGTTGGACTCACTGGGATCTAGAGCAAAGCTCTTCACCTCCTTTGTCACTTTTCAGCAGTAGAAAACCCTTCTTGGTGCTTTCCTCTCCATGCCACAGCTCAATAAAGCCCCACAAACCGGGACGCTGGGTGCGTGTCCCCATCCTGACCCTGGGGCACTAGAGAAGGGTGGCACATTTCCCACCGCTGCCCGATGGGAGCAGGACTGAGTCCTCTCCCCTTCTTTCCCCCACACAGCGGTGTCAGGAGATGACAAAGCATCAAATTGGCTTCAGATTTGCAAATTACAACTTTGGGTGCAGCTGAGCAGAACCGCGACGCATTGACAAATGAGTAAGTGGCTGATGTTACGGCACAGGTCATTTGTTAGAAAAGAAGGCTTCTCCCCTTACCCTCTCCCCATGGTTTTGTGTATGTATATATATATATATAAAAAAAAATTTATTTTTTTTTTGTTTAACATTTCAGATCTTTGATTCATCGACTCAGACCACTTGAGGTACAGACAACAGCGAGAGTTGCATTTTAACGAGGCAAACAGAGCTGTTCTAGGAGTGGCCTCTCTTCAGAGGTTAATATTATAAATGCATCTTAAATGTCTAATACATAATCAAATGCCATAAAAATGGAAATGTTATGAGTATTGAAGCCCAGAGAACAAAAATCATTGCTCATTGCTCTTGCCACCAAAGAATTCAACTGTGAATACAAGCTGCAGAATTGCCTAGAGTCATATTCCTGGAAATACCATGACAGAGTGAAAAAACTGAAGGGGCCATGACCAGCTTTCCCCCACGGTTTTAGAACCGCGATTAATTGCAAAGCAGAACCTCCAGGTCTTAATCATAAACCCCGTAGGTTTTTATAACCCAAGGTTGTGGGGGTTTTAGGGTTTCTCCAAGGTCCATACCACCACCTTCTTTCCAAGTCCTGGAGAGCAGTACCACCAGCTTCTTCCCTGTCCCCTTGATGTGGGAAAAGGGTTTGGAATCCATAAGGAGCAAGGCAGGTCCCACCAAGGGGAAGGATAGCTGCTTAGTGTTTGCATAAGTAATAAACTGTCTAGAAAGTGCATGATGAAGGAAGATAGCCCATAGATGAGCATGTGAGATATTGCATAAGGAGCTGATTACACCTCTACAGAGGAGAGCTCTAGCTTGGATAATTGAGTTTCAAGCTGATGGACAGCTGTTCCTGCTGTGTCACCTTCTGATCAATGGTGAAGCAGGGTTACGCCTGCCCTAATAAAGAAATGCTGGTGATGGATGGAGTGTTGACACAGGACTCTCCAGCACAGTTAGGGCGAGCCTTCTTGTGACAGCTCAAGTCTTTTGCCAGCTGAGCCTCTCCCAGAGGGAATGTGTGGGACCCAAAAATGTCCTTGTACCACCCGCCAAGCGTTGTCTAGAAATAGTAGTCAACAAAATGTTGAGCTCAATCACTATCTTTGCTCTGCTGCCATGGATTTTGAGATGTTTCAGGATATCTTCTTAAGCTGCCTGCTATTGTTTATGCTTAGCAGACCCAAACAAGGCATTTCTTGTGGCCTGATAGTGTAAGATTTTGGTCATTTCTTACAATAGAATTAAAGATATCATAGAATCACAGAATAGTTTAGGTTGGAAGAGACCTTCAAGCCCATCCTTAAAGCGCATACTCAAGGCTCCTCTTGCTCAGCTTTTGGTAAACCCTTAACATGGTCATATGGAGGGTGGAAGCAGCAGTGATGGCAGGGGTTAGACACTGTAACACTCAACCAACAGGGCTGTGATGTGTTATAGGGAGGTCTGCTGGGGTGTTATTCTACCTGGCTGGAATCACAGAGTCACTGAATGTTTTGGGTTAGAAGGAACTGTTAAGCCCGTTCAGTGCTACTGCCTGCCCTGGGCAACGACACCTCCCACCAGACCAGATTGCTCCAAGCCCCAGCCAGCCTGGCCTTGAACCCCCCAGGGATGGGGCAGCCACAGCTTCTTGGGGCAACCTGTTCCAAGGTCTCACCACCCTCACAGCAAAGAAGTTCTTCCCCAGATCTCATCTCAATCTCCCCTCTTTAAGTGTCAAACCCTTCCCCCTTGTCCTAAGGCTCCACTCCCTCATCAAGAGTCCCTCCCCAGCTTTCCTGGAGGCCCTTGAGGGACTGGAAGGGGTGCTGAGGTCTCCCCGGAGCCTTCTTTTCTCCAGGCTGAACCCCTCAACTCTCTCAGCCTGTCCTCACAGCAGAGGTGCTCCAGCCCTCCCAGAATCTTCATGGCTTCCTCAGACTCTGCTCAAACAGGTCCATGTCCTTGTGATGTTGGTGGCCCCAGAGTTGGAGGTAGCACTGGACAAGGGGTCTCCCCAGAGAGGAGCAGAAAGGCAGAATCCTCCCCCCCCTCCCCGCCCCTTGCCCTGCTGGCCACGCTGCTGGGGATGCAGCCCAGGATGGGGGTGACACAACACACCATCCTGTTCCAGAGACCTGTCACCACATGCCATGCACAAGCATTTTGGCTGGTGCTGGGTGGGCAGAATAATCTGCTGGAGCCTGAGTGCCCCTAGGCCACCTGTCCTTACACCCTACAGAAGCACGTGGCTCTGCACACAAATTTGCACCACACATTCATGTCTCATTCTCTAGCCTTACTTTTGAGGGGACTGACTGTCCCCCCAGAAGCCCCCACGCTTTAAAAGCCAGAAGTTTTTTAGCCATTGACCATTGCAAAAATGCCTCTGGAACACAGGATTTTCCACAGTAGCATGAGATTCAGCATCGCCACACCAAGACCTGCCAACTGAGGCTATTTGGATGAAGTTTTTCACTAAAAATGTCATTAATCTCACTAAAGTGGCTTGTAGAGAAGGGTTGGAGCCAACCACTCTCCCACCCCAAGGACAGTTTGGGCAGAGAGAGAGGAGGCAGCAACAGAATTTGCATGATTTCAATGCCCAGTTTGCCGTTTTCAGAGTAAAAAGTGGAAGTATGAAGTGTTGGTTGTTTTTTTTTAAATAAAAAATGAAAAACATTATATGCATCCAATGACTACTTGGGAAGGAGAAAAAAAAAAGAAGTTAAATTTCAAAGTTGAAGCCAAACACATCAATGTTATCCAAATGCAGCATTGAGGGTGACAGGAGCTGGGTTCAGCTGCCTCCTTAGCTGGTTTCTGGTTTCATTTTTATTAAAACCAGTTCAGTTTGGGACAACCTTTGCAAAAACCAGCACCCTGTAAACACTACAGGTACCTTTGTAAAAAAGGTCAGATGGAACTCCTCCCTGACCCCTGGTTTCATCTTTCCCGAAGCGCAAGAATCCATAACCCCCCCTTCACTCCGTCTCCTACCAGCTGCACCCCCTCCCCACCCAGTTTCCCCCAGACCCTTCTGGCAGACATCAGCCTTTGGTGAAGGCATCATCTGGGGTGATTTATGGGCTCCACCCCCAGAAGTTTGCTGTCATCAGAACAGAAGGCGGCTCCCGGCAGGCAGCACCTCCAGCTCCTCTCATGCGTGCAGCCACCTTCCAGAGAGAACAAATATTAGGGGGTGGTGGTGGGGCAGCAGTTTTAAAGGAGACGAGTCAATCCTGACTTATTGTTATTATCCCCTAATAGTTTACGCTGCATTATTCTATAATTACTCTGTGAATCACGCTGACAGCTTGCCTGGTCTCTGCTCCTGTGAGTTACTCCCCTGCCTGCTGCTGAAGGCATCCTCGCTCTTCTCCTGCAGAGGTGCTGGCCCCGGTGGGTCGTGTCACAGGGTGTTCCTGTCACCTGCCACCCTGGGTGCGCACAGAGACACAATTTTCTTGGCTTTAGTATCAGTTCCTCATCCCTGCAAATAATTCCTTGCTAATTACGCTCCGACTGGCTGGGACTTATTGTGCAGCCCCATGAATAATAGAATGGGGAGTAAATCCCCGGTTTTAATGAAGCCAAGAAATATTTCATTCAGCCACCGTGCACTAAATTAAACAAGCCTTTACCAAAGTGGCTGAGAGATGGAGCCTCGTCTCCTGCAGGGATTGCTTTGTCACTGTCTTTCTTTAGGCCACTGACATTTTTCTTCTGCCAATGTGGACTTTGCTGATGCCTCTTTCACTGCTTTGCCCTGGGAGACCATCAAGTCCTGCAGTGACGGTGGCTGCAAAAAAAGGGCAGTTTCTCTGCGATGCTCAAAAAGCTGCTGATAAAACATAGGGGTTCATGGTGAAACTCCTCTTTCTGAGCCTCCCTCTCCTCTCATTCCTTTCAGTGGCGTCTGCTTTAGCTTTGCAGCCAAACTGTTTTTTGCCACATAGTGCAGAGGCCAGCTATGGGCACATCATCACAGGGCAGCTCTTAGCTTTGTTTTTACTGAAACTGCTCTTTTTCTTGCTAGAGTTCCCTGGTTATACTTTACCAAGTGCCAAGAGACACTGATCTACTACCCTCGTCTGGACCCCACCACGCTTCGTCTCCTGAGGTGTGTGCTGGTCTTGGACATGGACACACAGAGCTGGGTCCTGCTTTTTGCTGGTGCCCAGAGAAGCTGATAGCAAAGAAGTTTGGGGATGTGGATGGCATCCGAGAGCCCAGTGTGCACAGGCTGGGCTCTACTGGCTTTCCACAGCCCTGCTTTTACCCATTGCTGGTGGGATGTAATCTGTTGCATCACCTGAAAGGAGGATGTAGAGAGTTGGAGGTCCATATGTTCTCCCAAGGAACGGGCAATGGGACAAGAGGAAACAGCCTCAAGTTGCACCAGGGGATGTTTAGGATAGATGTCAGGAAAATTTTCTTCACTGAAAGGGTTACCAAGCCTTGGAAGAGGCTGCCCAGGGCAGTGGTGGAGTCCCTCAGTCCCTGGAGGGATTGAAAGCTGGGCAGACGTGGTGCTGAGGGACATGGGTCAGTGGTGGTTTGGGCAGCATTGGGTTGATGATTGGACTCAGTGATCTGAAAGGTCCCTTCCAACCTCAACGATTCTATGAATCTCACTACTCAATTTTCTTCATCAGCATTTCCTGGTTCATTGTGACTTTTCCTACGTGCCAGGTGAGCATTCCTTTTTCACTGGGCTTTACCTTGCTGTCTGGACAGAGGGCTTTGCTGCAGTTGTTAAAACAGCTCAACCAGAATGACTCAGGAGCTCCCTGCTAATTGCACATGTTTTTCTTGCCTAATTGTGTCTTTCTGATGTAACACTGAGCTCCTGCTCGCCCGTGCTCCAGGGGAGAGCAGCGGCAGCAGTTTGCTGAGCATGGTATGAACAATTTGGCCACAGCACCCTCGAGCTTCTCACCTGGATGTAATTGGGTTAGCAGCGTGCTCTGTACCTTTTTTTTGCAAAGGTATCAGTGGTCTCTGCTCTGTTCTGGCCAGTCCCCACTGTCACAGAAGGACCAAGCCCAGGAGATTCAGCTTTTCCAGCTACAATTTCATGTCAGCTCCCACTTCGCAAAGCTGCAAACTGGTCCTGACTGGGCCATGCCCAAAGCAAAAGCAGTCCCTCACTCCTGGCTCTTCTTCAGTGCCCCCATCTCAAAAACTTGCCCCGGTAAATGTAACTGCTGGTGCCACTGGTGGCATGCAGACTTCCTCACAATAACGAGCAGGTTAAATATGCCCATGACAAGAGGAGAGAGGTGATGCTCTCTGAAGTCACTCAGCAGCTGAAATCCCATAGAAAATTCCATTGGCTGGCATGGCTCTAAAGGTGGGGCTTTGCCTGGGGGGGGTTCAGTCCAGATCCATAGGGTCCTCCTTGGACTTTTAAAATTAACTACTAGTTTTACCCTCTGTGGACCATCCCCTTTTCCAGGGAGTTCTGTCTGCTCCCAGGCAGGGTTGGGCATCCCGCTGAGAGTTTCAGAGGTGTCTGGTCTCAGTACCCTCCTCCCCATTCAGTTCATACCTCTTTGAGGGCACCACCTTGTCTAACATTACGTTCATGCATCTGCAGCTGGTTTTAGTAGCTGACAAATAGTGTGGTTTGAAGCATCTCACTTGCAAAGAAAAACAAAATCTGCTGGTATTTGATCTTGCTGTTTTATTTCCTATGGCAGAGCCGTCTCTCTTCCCATTGTGGATTGGGAAATACCAATCTACCCCATGCCACTCCTCTTTCTCAGCAGGGGTTTCTCCTGGAGAGCAGCGAGCATGCGAATGTAATGCAGTTATATAAAAGTTTGCATTTCAGCAGATGCACATCTATTTATTTAAATTGTTTAAACTAGAAGGCACTCGCAGAATTAACGATTATTTATGACCACAAGTCACGCCGCCTTCAAGTGCTGCGGCGCTCTAACCAAACACAGACAAAACAAGAGTATGACAAAGAGTCCAAAAGTAAAGGAAATCTTTGATTTCGATCCATCTCATTTCCACCTCCAGCCTCCTGGGGCGAAGCAGCCAACTGCTCCTGAAAGCCACTGCACTGATGGCACACGTCTGTGAGTGTGAGATGTGGCTCTGGGACATGTCCCACTCCTGGGAGCCCCCTCGAAGGGGCTGATCCTGAATCCCAGCCCCACACACCGCCTCCTTCCCCTCCTCTCCCAGTGGGCTGGAAAAAAGCCATGGGTTTCCCCCAGTCCCTGTGCATGGGTACAAGGCAAGGCAAGGTGTAATTAAGAGTTGCTTCCGTAGTCAATCAAGATATCGGTGATGGAGAACCCTTCCTGTGCAGGGACGTTGCTGGGGGACACACGTGGCAGGAGCAGGGGAGATTGTAGGTGAGAGAAGCAGCAACAACAACAGCCCAACTTATCATGGCACACTGATGTGACCACATGAAGGTGTGTGGTTCTCCCAAACCCAGGCTCCACAAAAAAGCCAGGAGCAGTGTGTGTGGCCACCCATAGGTGCATGCAAACACACTGATCCCAAACTGGAAGTGTTATTTTAAATAGGAGCTATATTTATAGCATGAGAAGTGATTTCCCATCCAACCCTGCCTGCTCTTCTCCATCCTTAGTGATGCCTGACCTTGTGATGATGTAACTCCTGATTTCAAAAAGGTTGAGCCACCAAGTCACCTGCTGAAGCCCAGCGGTTTTGGGGTGCTTAGGAATGTGCTGAGCTGTGGTTTAGCATCTGCCTTTTAACAGGGTAAAGCCCTGATACTGGGAAAGCAAAAGAGGGTGTCATCACTGATTCTGAGAGGCCGTGGTGGGATCCTTAACACTGCTCCAGTGGAGCAACCTGGGATTCCTCCTGGTACATGGCAACTGGAAAAAAAGAGGTTTAATTTTGAGTTATTGTAAACACCTGTCCCTCACATCATGGGGTTTGTCCCTTTTTTTTTGGCTGAGGGCTTTGGTTCTCTGGGAGGTTGTAACCGCTGCAGGTGGGGAAATCCTTCTTTTTGCCCCTCTTCTGCCTTTGTTGAGGCTTTTTCAACGCAGCGCGGTGGGAAGCATCAAGTTGTTCTCCAGGAACCAACTCTTCTGTTTGAAAGGTCATGCCTCAGGCTAGATCTGGGCATGTTTAGTTTGGAGGAGGCTGAGGGGAGACCTCCTTGTCCTCTACAGCTCCTTGAAAGGAGGTTGCAGAGAAGTGGGTGGTGGCCTCTTCTCCCAAGGGAATAATGACAGGACCAGAGGAAATGGTCTGAAGTTGCAGAAGGGGAGGTTCAGACTGGATAATAGGAAGAATGACTTCAGTGAGAGGGTGGTCAGGCACTGGAACGGCTTGCCAGGGAGGTGGTGGAGTCACCATCCCTGAAGGTATTTCAGAAATGTGTAGATGTGGCACTTCAGGGCATCTCTAGTGGCCCAGATTGTTGGGTTGGGTGATTTGTTTTGTGGGGTTCATGTTTTTTGTGGTGGGTTGTGTTTGTTTTTTGGTGTGTATATGGTTGGACTCAATGATCTCAGAGGTCCCTTCCAACTACGAAAATTCTGTGATTCTGTGATCTTCACTGACCAACCTTTCTTCTGAGCTTTCCCCACTAGTTGAACATCTGCATAATGCTTCTGAATTCAGTGTTCCTTATCCAGCTTAGCAGTGGGTAGATCTCAGCTCCTAATCAGGCTTGTATTGTTTTATCACCAAACAGAGGAATCTGCTCAGACTATCACCCTTAAGGCAATGACTGTTTGTTAGACAACTGAGAGATTATAATTATTATAAAAGCCAGCTTGGCGTGTGTACACAAACTGAACTCTCGAGAAGCGTGGATGAATCTGAGGCGGATACGCCACTGCCTGGATATGGAAGCCTTGAGTTATTCTGGTGACTGGTTCAGTCCCTTTCACAGAATCACAGAATCATCACAGAATCTTCATGGTTGGGTGAGACCTCTGAGATCATCGAGTCCAACCATACACACACCAGAAAAAAAGAAAAAACAAAACCAAAACCAACAACAACAAAAAACCAACCGACCGACCAAAAAACCCCACAACCAAAAAAACCCCACCCCTGGAGGGGTTTAAAACCAGACTGGATGGGGCTTGGAGCAACCTGGTTTGGTGGGAGGTGTCCCTGTCCAGGGCAGGGGGTTGGAACTTGGTGATCTTTAAAGTCTCTTCCAACTCTAACCATTCTATGATTCCATGATTTCTGACTCCTCGCCCCACTGCTCCTGGTGTTGCATGAGCTCTGCGCTCTGCCTGCTCTGGCTCCTTAACCCAGTACACCCAGTAAAGCAGAAAGCTTTCACTGGGCTGCTGTGGGTGATTACCTGGCAGAGATATAAGCAGGTAACAAGCAGTTGATTCGTGGCATTTCTGACACAAGTCATTATAATGTATCCTTTTACAATATCAATTGAAAATTACACAGATCTTTATAATGTTGAAACAGTGTGATTGATACTGGGTTATTCAGAAACACTCTGTTCATGCCTCTGCCTGTGCATCCCCTTCCCAGTCTGCTTAAAATACCACAAACATGTCGGGAGTTGTGCTCGTCCTCTGCTCCTGCCCAAGCCCCTCTTGCGCTCTGTTGCAAGTGGAACGGCAGCCTTGGCAAACACTGTGACCCTCGGGTTTAGGGGTGCAGAGGATGTCCCTGGGCACCCAGTTTGTGGTGCAGAGAAATGCTGCTTCGTCCTGTTTTCACTAAGCTACCATTGAGCTGAAACCCATGTGTTTTCCAGCAGCCTAATGAGAACCTGCCTAGGAAAGAGTGTGGCTGGGAGGTAGCGGGAGGTCATTCTCCCGCTCTGTTCTGCGCTTGGGAGGCCACAACTAAAATCCTGCCTCCAGTGCTGGGCTCCCCAGTTCAAGGGAGACAGGGACCTGCTGGAGAGTCCAGCGTAGGGCAACCAAGATGCTGGAGAGCTTGGAGCAACCCCCTGATGAGAAAAGGCTGAGAGAGCTGGGACTCTGGAGCCTGGAGAAGAGAAGGCTGAGGGGGGACCTTCTTCGTGCTCCCACGGATCTAAAGGGTAGGTTGAAGGAGGATGGAGCCGGACTCTTCTCGGTAGTTCCCAGTGACAGGACGAGGGTCAACGGGCACAAGCTGGGACACGGGAAGTTCCATTGGAATCTGAGGAGAAACTTGTTTGGGGTGAGGGTGTCAGAGCCCTGGCAGAGGCTGCCCAGGGAGGGTGTGGAGTCCCCTTCTCTGGAGACCTGCAAGCCTGAGGGATGTTCTATGGGCAATCCTGCTTTAGCAGGGGAGTTGGACGGGATGATCTCTGGAGGTCCCTTTCAACTCTGACAATTCCCTGATTCCGTGATTCAGGCACGTCTCTCTTTGCAAAGGCTGAAGCTTGTCAGGAGCAAGCTGAGTAACGTAAGAGTATGCGAGTAACTGTATTAAATCAGACTGAGAGTCTGACTTCTCCAATATCCTGTCTCTGATAATAAGGTAGACCTCAAGAATAGGATAAGAGCAAGGACAGTGTGTAACACCGCTACCCAACCTGCTCGGCTAGTCTCGATGAGCCTGGGGTCAGCCTGTCAACGCCAGAGGTGTATTTTGGTATTAACAACCCTCAGCCTCTTGTTGGCAGTGCCTGATGTGGAGCAGTACACTATACTGCCTGATTTGATACCTATCTATGAATTTAATTTGATGTTCTGGGTGCACCTCAGGCCCTGGGTGCCCTCAGGAGGGATGCTAGTATGCATTGGCCAGAGAAGATACACTGGTGATACTGGTACCCAAACCAACCTTTTGCTGAGCCCTGAGAAGCAATAAGAAAATATAGAAGTAAACTTCCCTGGAGAAGGGGAAAAAGGGAGGATCAACTGAGCGGGACTGTCAGGGAGACTTGCACCCCCTAGGCTGGCAACCAGTGTGGTGGCCAGGCTGATGGCCAAAAGGCAGATTGCAGCCCAACACCAGTTTGGTGCCCAAAAGCTGGGTGTCTGCACCAGGGCTTGTGGAGAGCAATGCAAATGGTCCCAGGATAAGATCTCCCCAAGCACGGGATGCCAATTTTCCCTTTAACTTGGCTCTGAGATCAATATTTGGAATTCTTCCTTCGTTTTCTAAGGTCAGCATCAGGTGTTTCCAATTATCACAAAGAAGCGCCACATTACTTCATCCGGAAGAGCAGGAGAAAATAAATTGGAAATACTGATTATTTGTCTTGTGCAATTATTCTGGGAACAGTTCCCTGGGGACTTATTGCATAATGTGATGTCAACAAACGTGAGGGAAAAAAAACAACGTCTATTGTCATGACAAGCACCCACCGTAGGGAATATATTCAAGGTTTTTGAGTGTCCACATGGAAATGTCTCTTCTTGGTCCCTTTCTGTCCATCTCAGAGATGTGATAAACCCAATGTGTCACTGTCTCCAGGGCCTAAATGGGGGATGTGGGAGGATGCTTCATCATATTTAGGACTAGCTGGAAGGAAAATAAAAGTCCTGCTCTTCCTCTATTTCACAGAAGGTTTGAGGAGGCTTTTTTGGAGCATAATATGCAAACTGGTAGACGTCCAGCTGCCGATTCCCCTTTATTTGAAGACCCCTGACTCCCATCACCTTTCATTACACCAAGACATTGGTCCTGGCAAAGGGAGGTAAAAATACGGGGATTATTCCCCAGGATTTAAAGCCCGGTATGTTGGCACAAGAGTAACTGCTTCCTTGGAGGATCTTGTTTAGAAGATTAATAGCAAAATTAAAACGACTCATGTGATGATGTTAAAACAGCTCCTATTCTCAGAGATATAAAGGAGAAAGCGGAGAGGACTGCTCAAAAGCAGGGCGCGGAGGAGATCGGAAAGCAGTTTAGGTGCATTTCCAAGCAACCTTTCTCAATTCTCCATGGAGGTTTAATACCTTCAGGTAGATTGTTTTAAAACATCAATGCAGACACAAAAAAAAAAACAAACAAAGAAGTCCCCCACCAACAAACAAGTAAAAATCCTTGACAAGAAAAAAACATTGGCATGCCATCTCGGAGAATCATCCAGTCCATTAAGCATCGCTCCGAGAAGCACCGAGGCACCACGTGCCCCCTCCTCGCACTCACCCAGCCACATCCAACGGCTCCGGGAGCGAGAGAGGGGAATTCTGAATATCAACGTCCGCTCTATTTATGGGCACTGCTATAGAGGGAAATAAAAAAGACCAGGAAATGTCACCTTTGTGCCTTATTATATAGCTTGAGGCATTATATACCTTCTCTTGGAGGGGTAGGAGAATCAATTCAGACCTTCCCAAAAAGCACTGGGGACATTTCTTCGGGGAAACTAATTCTGACAGCATCTTTCTTTGTGTCAAGGCAGATTCAGCCCATACGTCCCTTCTGGAGGAACCTTCTTTCTACTGCAGTTTCATTTCTTTGGGGCTTTTTCCAACTAAGAGCTCCCTTCATTTTGGCTTCCCATGGGATTATATTGAAGAAGAAATGATGTATTATTAATAATAAAATTATCAAAAAAAGACATCAGCCTTCAGCTGAGGCAAATGCTGGAGCCTACAGGGAAGCTTTAATAAAAGAGTCCCATCTGGCTAGGATGGGAGAGGGGACAACTTGCCAGGAGAGAGGCCAGGCTTGGTCTGAACCAAGTCCCATTGTCTTTTGTGATGCACCAGCCAGTGCCTGGAAACTTGCTGGAGAGTTTCCTTGCAGGGAAACTGAAGCAGGGAACAAGTTGTCCAGCTTCCCATCTCAGAGCAGGAGTGACACCCTCAGTGTCCTTTCCATGTGCCTGGGAGGCAGCTCACAGCCCAACAAGGGGGTTCCAGCAGGGTCCTGTGAGTGCAGTGGGGGTTTGGGTGTGCTCTCCTGCCTCCCCCCCAGCCTTGAGCACAGCCAAGGAACCAGGGATGGGGGTGGCACATTAGCTGACAGCCCTGTTGGCCATCCAACCATCTGCAGCTCCTCCATGTACCATCATCGTTCTTTCTAACCTCTGCCACCAGCTCTCCCCTAGAAGCAAGTCCCAAAGCCAGATCCAGTTGAGATCTGAGCTAAAAGTCCCTCAGGCATCTTCCAAAGCTCTTCGGGAGCTGCAGAGGAGGCTTTGCAAGAGGATTAGTGTGATGCTGGGACACTGCCACAACCCTGCAAGTTGCAACCCCCTCCATCCATCCTGCTCTGCATTGAGTCACCATCCTTGGAAGTGTTTAAGAGTCATTTAGATGTGGAGTTGGGGGGTATGGTGTAGGAGAGAACTTTGTAGAGTTGGGTAGATGGTTGGACTCCATGATCCCAAGGGTCTCTTCCAACCTAGATGATTCTATGATTCTATGCCAGTCAGCAGAGAAACAGCAGGCGCAGGGAATGTTGGTTGGATACAAAGTGCAGACCCTTCCCTGAGGGTGACGGCTCAGGCCCTTTTCCCTGTGCAGCACCAGTGGCATTTAGAAAATATTAAGGGTGTGGGGTCAAATCCTGAGCCTCATTCAAGTGTATAAGGCCAGGTTGCATGGGACTTTGAGCAACCTGCTCTGGTGGGAGGTGTCCCTGCCCAGGGCAGGGGGGTTGGAACTGGGTGATCTTTAAGGTCCCTTCCAACTCTAGCCATTCTATGATTCCTTTTCCTGGAAATATGTGCTGAATTCCCCCCAGAATTCATGGGGAGGGATAGAAAGAAACTTTCCGTACTGACAGGGAGAGCAGAATCCAGCCCTAAGTGTTCAAAGTTTCCCAGTGTTGGGTTTTGTTGGGGCTTTTTTCTTTTTCTTTTTTTTTTTTTTTAAATCAATGTCATTTTAAAATTATATAACTGCAAAAAAGCATCAGAAAAACGTAGGGCTGGTGCTTCTATTTTATCAAACCTTTTCTCCATTAATCTTCCCACACAACTGCTGTCACCCATTAGCCTGCCAAAGAAGCATTAGATGGATCGGTTCTGTTTGGCAGCTCGGCAGGTAGCACTTACCTGTCCCGCTTGCATCCTGCCCAGCATCCCTGTGGATGGGCTTTACCTGCGCCAAGGGAAATGGGAATATTAGCAGGGACAGCCTTATCACACCAGCCCAGTGTCCTCTAGTCCTGGCCAAATCACATAAAAGAAAGTAAAAGCCCCCAAACTCTCCTTCTGAAGTTCAACCAAGCCAAACGCAGGGCCCTACACCTGGGACGTGGCAATCCCAGGCACAAATACAGGTTGGGTGGAGAATGGCTGGAGAGCAGCCCTGAGGAGAAGGACTTGGGAGTGCTCCTGGATAACAAGCTCAACATGAGCCGGCAGTGCGCGCTGGCAGCCCAGAAACCAACCCCAGCCTGGGCTGCATCAGAAGAAACGCAATATTCCCATTGAATAGGAAAGGAATTGGAGTGACTTTGGGGCTTTCAACATTTTTCCTTTGAAATAGTTTTTGACGGGAATTCACGGGTTTTTTTGATGGAGGGGAAGAGTCTGTTCCTTGTTCACAAAGGACTTTTTTCCCTTGGGAAATATCACTGAACACGCTCCCTAAACCCCCCGCCCCAAATGGTTGCAAACAGGGTTTATCCCCCCGAGGTCTCCACGTGCCTTCGCTCTGTGGCACCGTGGGGCAAACGTGCTGGGAACAGAATGAAGTCAACATCAAATCTGCTGGAGACTTGGCCTTGTGCACTTCCAGCCTCATCCCTTGGGTACACCAGCAATTTTTATCATAATTGCCTTTATTGATTTCTTCCAATGTGACCTCCGTGCTCAGCTGGAGCACAGGGAGAGGGTGCGAGCGAGCCCCCAGGGCGGTGCGTGCAGAGGTGAGACACCATTCTCAAACACCAGTCCACCCACAGGACCCTCCCCAGTCCTTGAGACATCTACCCCCAGGTGACTGTTCACACTGGGGACCTCCGATGCCTGCTCCCAAACAAATAAAATAAACCCTAAACTAGATTTTTTTTTCAGTATTAAATTATCATGCAACTCTTTATGCCACGTATCACCCCCAGCAGCAACTAGATTTGGGGACGGGGAGGTTTCAGTGGTGGCTTTGGGGAACAGATTCGGGCTGTGGGACCTCTCCAAGGTTGCTTAATCCTTAAAACTCTGGCTGAGACCTCTGTGGGGAGCCCCTAGACTGGCCCAGATGGTGAAAACTCACCCAGCAGACGACCCGGCACATAAAGCAGCAGCTTTCATAGAATCTTGAATCATAGAATGGTTAGAGTTGGAAGGGACCTTAAAGATCATCCAGTTCCATCTCTCCTGCTTTGGACAGGGACACCTCCCACCAGAACAGGNGATGCAGCCCAGGATGGGGTTGGCTTTATTTCCACACACGGCCCCTGGTGCTGCAAGACAAGCTGATGGTGCCTCACACAAGAGGTGATTGTCCCCTTTTATCCCAGCCGAGCTGCTCTGGCGTGTCAGCATCTGCAGCCTGCTTTTCCCTGCTTCTATCCCTGCTGCAATAAAGCATGGGGCTGTGGCATCCTCTTTGCCTTCACTTGTGTTTGAAATAGCAGCAACAGGTTTAAGAGGAGGAAGGGCTATCTCCCACCTGGCTCCCAGAAGAGCCTGCTAGTAACTAGGAAAGACAAAGAATAAATATTAACTTAAGAAATTGCTCCCTTAACTTGATTTAAAAGCAAACCTCCCTGGGAGAGAAATAATTTGCAGTCCCCTTCAGCATCTAAATACCGAGCAGCTTTCCTCTGTATTTGCTGGGTCCAGTAAATTTTAACCTGAGAGAAAAGGGTTCAGCAGAGACAGGAAGGCTGAAATTAAGACAGCGGGGGAGTTTTCTCTCCAGACACAGGAGATGACGTGAAATATTCACCAGGACTCCTTTGAGGCATCCTAGTGTGACCACCGGGGCTGGTGTGTTGGTACCACAAACATGTCCTGGGAAGCTCCAGGTTTCCCTTTTCCAGGAATTTCCCTGGAATATGAGATTTGAGGTCATGTCCAGAAGAGCCTCCAGACCCACTTTCCCACTCCAGGCTTATGGCCACGTAGTATCCGGAATTATCCTCTCAAGACAGGGGAGCCGGGATCCTGCTTCCCACCACTGCATCCTGGTAGCACATACAAAGGTGTAGGGGACATCTGTTCCCCCTGTGGACCAGCTCATGACCATGCAGCCCAGGACCAAAGCCTGACCATCATTGCTAGTTGTGCTGGTGCCACATTCAGCCCCAAACATCTGCTGGGAAGCTCCAGGCTTCCCTTTTAAAGGAATTTCCTTGGAATATGAGATTTGAGGTCAGGTCCAGAAGAACCTCCAGACTTTTCCACTCCAGGCTTATGCGTACGTAGTATCCAGAATTATCCCCTCAGGACAGAGAAGCCAGGATCCCTGCTTCCCACCACTGCATCCCAGTAGCACATAGGAAAGTGTAGTTGATATTTGTTCCCTGTGTGGACCAGCTCATGGTCACACAGCCCAGGACCAAAGCACTGAATTACACAGCTTTGAGCAGTAAAGCAAGCTTGGAGGGTTGGTTGGTTGGTTGCTGTTTGGTGGGTTTTTTTTTCTTTCCCTGGATTCTTTTTTAATTAAGGCAGAACGTCTCCCGTGGCGGTGTACACAAAGCGGTAAAATGCTTTGGAGCGTGATTAAACACCCAAGTGAAGCAGCGACAACATCGCTCCGGCTCCCGCGCTGCACAGCCCATCAGAAATAAGGATGTGAGCTAAAATAGCAGTGAAATGCCAGGCAACTCCCAGCAAACTTCAGTCCTTTAGATGCAGGGGAGAGAAAAAAAAAAAATTAAAAAAAGAGAGAAAGAAAGAAAAATAAATGACAACACAAATCCACAGCTGCAGCACCACTCTGAGAAGAGCTGCCCCAAGGCTCTGGATTTCAGAGACACAGGCTCTCTCTCAAAAAAGGAGATAATATTCCATTCTCGCTTTTGTCTTCCCAGAGATGGAATATTTCTCCAGCTTGTGGTCATGCCACATGCTTTCCCTCCTTTCCTGCAGTCTGGCAGGCCTCCTTTTTATAGAATCGTAGAATCATTCAGGTTGAAAAAAGACCCTTGGGATCATGGAGTCCAACCATCAACCCCACTCTACAAAGGTCTCCCCTGCACCAGGTCCCCCAACACCGCATCTAAATGACTCTTAAATACATTCAGGAATGAGGACTCCACCATCTCCCTGGGCAGCCTATTCCAGTGTCTGACCACTCTTTCTGGGAAGGATTTTTTCCNATAACTCCAGCAGGGCCAGTTAAGGTGGGAGAAGTGCACTAAAAGCTGGGAATGTTGGGTACCAGCCTTCTCTTCTCTCTGTCCCTCTCCATGTCCTTACAGCTCTCTGCCCTGAGAGAGCAACAGGGATTTGTTCCCACTTACAGGGTGCTACCTGGTCCTCTCCTGCCCAGCACCACCATGTGATGTGGCATCCTGGGGCTACCCAGGGATGGGGAGGGAGCCTCCTGGCCAGCACTCACAGCTCTGGCCAGCAGGACAGTGGCCAAAGGGCCACCAAAATGAGTGGCGAGCGTTGCAGCAGGAGGTGGGTTGTCCCCACACTCCATGGTAGGTACAAGATGCCCCGTGCTTGGCCATGGATTGGAGTGGAAGAGAAAAAGCGTGTACGGATATTAAGAGGCTGTGAAAACTTTGCTTTTTAATTTGCTCACAAGAATTCATGTTAAAATTAGTTCTTAATATACTCCAGAGGTATTTTCATTTGTTTCACTCCCTTTCCTCTTTTCTTCAGTGGTGAAATGGAAAACAGGAAAGAAAAAAAAAAGAAATAATTGGGAGGATGCCAGCTGAGAAGTTTAAAATAGATTAAAATCATTCCTCTCTTCTACCTGCAGAAGAAAAAAATATATGCATATATATATATATATGTACAAAGGCATATATATATTTATATATATATAACCATTTTGTTTCTTTACGGAGAGTTAGTGAATAATGATTATGCCAGGAAATGCCAATTTAACTGGACTCTGTGAATGGGACATGAGACATGGGCGCTGCACAGGACCTTTGAAAATCTATGGTAGTTTGGACCAGCCCTTTCCAGCCACATGTCTCGATGTCCCCTCCAAAAAACTGGGACAAAGGAAGAGCAAATCCTTTCAAACATGCAGGGATGGAGGACACCCCGCCCACAGGTACATCCCAGCTGATGTCAAGGCAAATGTGACACCACTACAGGGGGCTCAACAGCCGCCCACCCCAGCTGAGATGTGACTCCTCCTAAAGTCTTTCTAATTAATCCTTAGGAGCCTCCTGCATCGCCCTAGAAAACCCCACTTTTATTAGCTTTTTGCACACTGCGTAATCCCCAGAAGAGCAGCAGCATCTTCACTCGCTTGGGCATTCATTTGATCTCTCTTGGGTTGGGTTTGGGTTTGCTGTTTTTTTTTTCCTTATCCACACATGAGGCATAGAAAATGAGATATCAAAACTTTCCCTATTTCTGGATCTGAAAGCAGAGTTGTAAAATGCAAACTGTTTTACTACTCTTCTGATGCCAGAATGCATGTGGCAGATTAAGAAATAGGCTACTGACATATTATTTATGTGCCTTCAATATTTTATGATGGATCAAGTATTTCACCTCCCTACATGAAAAACACACAGCCCTGAAATGCTGCAGACCCAGAAAAAATTCCCTGTAACAGATGTAGTGGAGGGCTGTACCTGGGAGGGTTCTGCTCTGCAAATCCTCAATTAATTCAGAGAATTTCACAGCTGGATGCCCAATTATTTCCATTCAAGGAAAATAAAACAAAACCAAAAAAAGAAAAACCCCAAAACACACCACCCCAGGCCCTCTTTTGGAATCAAGGTGGTGTTTGTGAGGGGACAGTACCCAAAGCTGCTCTGGCCTTGGATCTGGGGTGGGTTTGTCACATACTCTGGGATTTGAGGCAGCCGTGATAGAATTTAGGCTGAGATGGCAGCTTCCATGGAAACCCCTATTTCCAAGTGTTTTATGACTTTCTTATAACATGGTGGCTTCAGCGGGAGTTGTTTTCGCAGTGCTTAGGCAAAGCAGAGAATTCTTCTGGAAGGATGGTTGTTTGCAGAAGGCGGCAGAGGAGGACGTGCGTTTTCTTCTCTAAAATACCCCACCTGGGGCAGCTCAGTGGGGATTGGTGACCAAATCCTCTCCCAGCCGAGCCGATGGCTTTGCAGGCTGCCCACTCTCAGACTTTGCTCTCCACACCAGCAGCTCCAGTAGCACGGGGAGATGCTTCTGTGCAACAAATGATGGTCCTTTTCCTGACCAACAGAGACTTGAACCTCCTGCCTGGGGGCAACCAACCTTTCTGTATCTGAACCCTGTTCTCCTTGGCTTAAGTTTGCAAGAGCTAAAATCAAGCCATTTGCAAGGTGGAGATCAGAGTCCTGCACCCTTTGACCCCATCCCTGAAATCTCATCTGCTGATTTTAGGGACCAAACCCACTATAAACCAGAGGATATCACAGCTTTTGCAAAGCTGATCTCCATCCTGGACATATTTACCACCAACCCATAACTCATCATGGTGCTGAACGGGGTATAAATCAGGAATTGTTCTGCAGAACTGAGCAATGGAGTAAACTCCATAAATCCCCTGGTATGCACTAACTCCTGGTCATAGGGATGGAGCAAAGCTACAGGCCTGCAAGCCAAACCCTGAAACCTCAGAAACTTCTGTCAAATTCACATCCCATCAAATCACAAAATGGTTTGGGTTGGAAGGGACCTTAAAAACCACCCAGTGCCACCCCCTCCCCTGGCCAGGGACACCTCCCACCAGACCATGTTGCTCCAAGCCCCATCCAGCCTGGCCTTGAACCTCTCAGGAATGGGGCATCCACAGCTTCTCTGGGTAACCTCTCCCAGTGCTTCACCACCCTCACAGCAAAGAGGTTCTTCCCCATATCTCATCTCCATCTCCTCTCTTTCAGTGTCAAACCCTTCCCTCTCTTCCTAGGCCTCCTCTCCCTCCTCAAGAGTCCCTCCCCAGCTTTCCTGGAGCCCCTTGAGGGACTGGAAGGGGCTCTAAGGTCTCCCTGGAGCCTCCTCTTCTCCAGGCTGAACCCCTCCAACTCTCTCAGCCTGTCCTCACAGTAGAGGGGCTCCAGCCCTCCCAGCATCTCCGTGGCCTCCTCTGGTCCCACTCCAACAGGCCCATGTTCTTGTGATGTTGGTGGCCCCAGAGTTGGAGGCAGCACTGGGCAGGGGGGTTCATGGTCCCTTCCCTGGAGATATTCAAAGTGAGGCTTGATGAGGCCCTGAGCAATCTGGTCTAGTTGAGGGTGTCCCTGCCACTGCAGGGAGGTTGGACTAGATGACCTTTGGAGGTCCCTTCTGGCCTGGATGATTCTATGTTGAGCTTCTCATTCACCAACACTCCCAAAGTCCTTCTCCTCAGGGCTGCTCCCCAGCCATTCTCTGCCCAGCCTGGATTTGTGTTTGGGATTGCACCAATCCACATGCAAGACTTTGCATGTTCCTGGACCTGAGCTTTTAACTCAGCATCTGGCTCTCCTGGAGGTTTCAGGGCTTTGCTAAATGGGGTTTGGAGGTTTTTCAGCTTGCCAGTCACGCTGACAGCCTGGAGGGAAAAATGTTTGGGGTTGAGGTTTCACTCCTTTTGCTCTCTTATGGGAGGAATTAAGTAATAACAATTAAAGGGTCCAGCTAGAACGAAGTATTACAATCTACTTTCCAGGGGTTTTAAAGCTTTTATTGAAGCTTTTTTGTCTTAACCTGAGTAGACGTTTGAAGTGAAAATGAAGTTTCAAAGGCGGCGATGTTTTTGGTTCAGCAAAATTGCAGAATAGTTGTCTTTTCCATGCCTTTCAAGAGGACACGAGTTACATCTTGGGGGGGATGTGTGTGTGTGAGAATGCCAGGATTCACCCCCCAAAATAATTCGTTAAATTTCTCCTAGAGTTTTCTTTCCATCCAAACTCTGTTCTCCAACAGAATTAGCAAACTCACCCACCCCAAGGGATAATTTTGAAAACGACTTGTTGATCAATAAGCAATATTTCTTGATTCCAGCTCTATTATTTCTTCCACGCACTAAGCCAAATAAGCTTTTAAGCTGCTCTGGCTGCGTAAAGAATTAAGCGGGACTCTGATGAAGAAGCACTCAGGGTGAGCAGGAAACGGGAGCTTTATTCCCAAATAACTTGAGAAATGGTAACGTTTTCCCAAGGCAGGGTGAGACGTGTCACCAGCATCAGCTTGGAATTTGATGCTTATGTTGTGTCTGGTTTGCCTTCATAAAGGTTTCATGGGGAAGCTTTTCAATTTCAGCTCAGGATGAAGTTGGGCCATCAGCTTTTCTTTGAATTAAGAAAAGTTACTTCCTGATGCTAAATCAGACCGGAGATTTGAGCAGATAATTCAGAATAGGTGCATTTAAAGGAAAAAAGCAGCTTTCATAGAATCATAGAATTGTTAGAGTTGGAAGGGACCTCAAATAACATCCAGTTCCAACCCCCCTGCCCTGGGCAGGGACACCTCCCACCACACCACGTTGCTCCAAGCCCCATCCAGCCTGGCCTTGAACCCCTCCGGGGATGGGGCAGCCACAGCTTCTCTGGGCAACCTGCTCCAGTGCCTCACCACTCTCACAGTAAAAATGTCTTCCTAATATCCAATCTCTATCTTCCCTCTTCCAATTTAGAACCATTCCCTGTTGTCCTATCACTCCACTCCCTGACCAAGAGTCCCTCTCCAGCTCTCCTGGAGCTCCCTTCAGATCCTGGAGGGCTGCTCCAAGGTCTCCCTGGAGCCTTCTCTTCTCCAGGCTGAAACAGCCCCAGCTCCCTTAGCATTCCAAGTGAACTTGCCTTTACAGTCCTCTTTTGTCAAGCTGCTCCCACTTGGAAAAAAAAAACAAACAAAACAAAACAAAACACCAAGCGACAAGCCCCTTTAGGTAAAGGGAAAAGGTTGAAAACAAGCAAGTGGAGAATGTCCAGGGCTGCGGTGTGTTTTTCCAGCCAGAAACAACCCACAGCCTGGGCTCTGCCAGGGAACCTGGCACCATCTGAGCTGGCCTTTGCTGCAAGGCAGCAATGAGGTTCATAGGGGAGGGAATATTTGAGGATGTTTATAGTCAGGCACTTTTTATTTCCTCAGGTTTGTGTTGCTACATCGTGGGTATAATAATCTCAGACCGCCTCGTGGTGAAGCGATTTTGGGATGTTTATTATTCTGCATGTGTGTGCCAAGGGGAAAAAACTCCCCCTGATTTCAACAGGCGGCAGGAAAAATGCTGAGATCTGCTTGGAAACCAAGTGTGATGGCTCAATGAGAGCTACCAGACATCACGTTATCAGGAACAGGGTAACTTCTGGCCTTTTCCCGTTCGGTTTCAGAAAGGTCACGGCCATCTTTTTGGCCTTTGAAAAGGATTTGGCACTTTTGGGCAGTGCTAAAAAACGGCAAATTGCGTGGACACAAGCGAGCCGGGGCACTGCAAAGCATCAAAGTTATTTGAGAGAGTAAAGCTGAGCCCACACGGGTGTGTTTGAGCAAATCACTGCTGCTGCCAAATCCAGCACGAGGGTCGGGGGGGGACAAGCTCAGAGCCCCTCACACACGTCTTTTCCCCCACGGTATAAATGTCAGGAGTGGGATTTTGGGGGTTTGCTGGGCTTTGCTGTGCGTTGGCAGCTTCACCACCGGTAAAAAACCAGAAACTCTCTGAAAGAGGCTGGAGATAACCAGGCTGTAACGGCTCCATCTATTGGGTAAAAACACACAACGGATCAATGTGCACATGGAAAATGAATTCAGAGGGGGAAAAAAAACCACAACCCACCACGTATCAGAGGGGATTCAAAGCAGTTATCGCCACTTACAGCTTAATTGGACACAATTATAGGAATGCTTCTCGGTACTATTCAAAATCAAAATGAAGGTAACGGCGAGCTGCTTTCCAGAGACCAGAGCGAAGCAAACCCGATGAGATGCTGGAATTTAGCACAAGTTATTGCCGTCTCGCCAAGGTGTTGGGGAAAGGGGGGTGGGGGAATGGTTTCACGTGTCCGATGCAGAGCAAAATGAACTCTCTGTCCCCCAAAAAGGGGTCTCGGTGTGACACAGGGAAATGTGTAGCGCCGGTCGGGATGCGGATGCTTTGGAGAATATGTTTCTTTGAGCTTCCACTCGTCTTTCATGGAAGCGGAGGACCATGGAGCAGCTTTGCTATGGGAAGCAAAAAGCAACCCCCCCCCGCCAAAAAAAATTAAAAATAAATTAAAAAATATATATACATAACCAACCACCTTCCCCAGAAACCAACTGCTACCAAGAGCAGGCTGCAACCCCTGCCTGGATTTGCTTGTGTCTGTGATATCATGTTTTCCCTCGGGGATGCTGAAAAAGCAGAAAAACAAACTCCGGCTGGAGGAGGAAGGGGGGGAAAGAAGGGAAAGGGGAGGGGGGGGAAAGCTCCCCAAAGCTCAGCCACGGCCAGTGGGGTTCCCGGGAGCTGGGAGCTGGGCTGTTTTGCTCGGGAAGGGGGTGGTTGTGGTGGGAAAATAGTAAGGGGAAGGAGGGGGTTACTCCAGCCAAGCAACGGCGCGATCGGGGCCGAGCATCCCTCCCTCCGCCTCCCGAGCGGGGCTGGCTCCGAGCGGCGGGGCTCGCACGCCGGGAAAGCTTCGCCTGGCTCTTCCTCCTCCTCTTCTTCCTCCTCCTTCTCCTTTTCCTCCTCCTCCACGCCCGAGGACCGGGGTTTTCCCTGGGGGAACGGAGGGCAGCGGCGCGGCGGAGGCGGCGGCATCATGAGCGCCGGCCGGGGCGGGGGGAGCGCGGTTCGGGAATAGAGGGGGACGGGGGGGATCCCGGAGATCTCACCCCGCAGACCGGCACCGGGAAGGGAGGGAGGGGGAGGAAGGTGTCCCGGTGCGACCTCCGGGGCTCGGCTG
>VXBW01007763.1:694029-873151 GCA_013400375.1 Thinocorus orbignyianus
CCCCCCGAGTGCCGGTCCGGGGCATTTTCCCCCGTCCAGGAGTGCTGGTCCAGAGCGTTCTCCGCCCCCCGCCCCCGTCGGGTGTCTGTCCGGGCGCTCCTTCCCCGGTGCCGGTCCGGTGCTGCTCCCCGGTACCGGACTGGGCTCCCTCCACCGTCCCTGGTTCCCCCTGGTGTCCCCCTCCCCGGTGCCGGTCCTCTCTTTCCCTCCCCGCCGCCGTGTGCGCGTTTTTCCCACGGTGGCCGTGGCGGTGGCGGGTCCCACCGCTCCTGGCTTTTGGGGACCGGCGGCGGGTCCTTGTGCGGGCAGGGCGACCGCGGTGGCAAGTGGCAGTGGCAAAGCCAGTAGTGGCATGTCCTCCTCCTCCTCCTAGCTCCCTCTCAGATTCCCCCCCCGGCTGCCTCCGGGGCCACTTCTCTGAATGCTTCTTTCTTTTCTGGAGCAAAGCTTTCCGTGTTAAGGTTAATCCTGGCCATCAGCAGCAGGAAGGGCTGGCTATGCCTTTATTTTTGATTAAAAAATAATAATAATACTAATAAATTCTGCACTCATCCCAGCTACTTCTGTCACATTTTCCCTGTTGCTCTCAGCGTAGTTGTATCTCGACTTTTTCCAGCTTGGGCTGGGAAGCAAAGTTTCCCCCACTGAGCTGTGGCTGCAGCTTTGCCCCCAGCTTGGCTCCATCCCTCTGGGAAGGTGGGGGCTGGCACCCCCAACCTCTTACCCCTGCGTGGGGCTCGCATTTTCTCCCTTTGCCACCCAGGGCATGGGGGGAAGGTTGGTTGAGCAGCGCCCTGCGCAGCTGTGTGGTGTTGTGTGGCGTGATTTGGTTGGCAAATGACAAGCTCTACTAATTAGAGCTGCCGCCTTTACCTTCTAGAAGCGCCCCCTCTTTGTGGTCCCCTTGGGCTCTGCGATGGGATCAAACCCCTAAACTTAAAGCACTGTTTTGCAACCAGCCCAGAGTATCTCTGCTTGGGAAAAAAAAATGATTCCAGTGGGACTCTTTGCATGCTATGATACAGTGAGAGGAGGTGTTGAGTTGTAATAGCTCTGAAAGCGGACTCTTTTGAGTGACCCTGTCGTACTTCATTGATAGCAGCTGGGTGTTCATTGTGCTGGAATATTCTGCTCTTCTAATCTCTGCAGATATCCAGGGGAGAGAGGTATATGGGCGGTGATTAAATACTCTCGCTGCTGTTAGCGGTGCTGGGGTCTGTAGGGAGAGATAACTACTTGGAGCTGCTGCTGCTCCGCGAGCAGGGGAAGGAGTTGAATTCCCTGTTCTGTAAGTGCTGCCTGAGCTGCATACCTAAAAAAAAAAAAAAAAAGAAACTATCAAAAGAAATCGTCTCTTTGGACTTGTCACATCAGCTGAGCAGGCTGCTAAATTGTAAAAGGGAGGAGAGAGGAAATCCCCCGCGGGATGGAGTGAGCTGCCCAGGACTGTTTGAGTTTGCATACGCTGCTGCAAAGATGAGCAGAAATGGCACGCTTCTGAAAAAAAAAAAAAAAACCCAAAAAACCAACATTCTCTTGAGACAGGACTTTTCTAGGAGGACACGTCTGCCAGCCAGCACAGAGGTGTAAGGAAATTTGGGAGCAATAGGCAGAAACAGGCACTCTCAGCCTCTGGGCTGAGGAAAACTCTCTCTTTTCCTTCCAGTTCCCTGGTCTACAAGTGTGATGATGTTTGCTCGTCATCATTAGGGCCCAGCTGCAGGCTCTAATGAACTCTCCTTCCAAGGTGACATGATTCATGTTGTCGCTAAGATATCTAGAGCCTGGGGCGCTGTTTTGGTTTGAGATGGGCCAAGGATGCTGTGGGGAGGGATGTGGGAATTAAGGGCAGACTATTTGATGTAACTGCTTCCCAAGTGCTCTGCAGCCGCTGCGTCGTTCCACCTGGGAGTGCTAATTAATGTGATCTTCTCCAACCATCCTGCACAGACCTGATCTTGAGGGTGGGCGGGAAGGGGATGGGGCTCACAGCACTCCAGGCCCTGGCTGAGGGTGCAGGGGAGCGCTCCCCATCTCTCAGACCCCCTGCCGTCATGTGGGGAATCGCTTGACTGGGGAAACAGGGAAAATCCAGGGGAGGATTTTCCCCCCCCTGTTTTTCCCTTCCCAAAGGTTGTGTGGACACGAGGGTGGAGGAAGATGGGAGCCTTTTGTGCCTCCCCCTGCACCAGGCTGCTGCGGGAAGCAGGGTGAGAAGGGGAGGGGGGTGTCAGTGCCAGCTCCCTCCGTCACGGCACAGACGTCCTCCTCTCTGTTCTAAAGGAAAGACAGTGACCTCTGCGTTGTCCTTGAGCAAAGGCTGGAGAGCTTTTCCACCTGTGAATCCCCAGTGAATAGGAGATGTTTTTTGGGGGAGGTGTTGGAATCGAGTTCCCTGAGGTCTGGTGTGTGTCTGGAGAGGTCCTTGCAGCCTCAGGGGGGCTCGTGGGTTGGGATGGAGGTACCAAAGTTGGGATTTGTTGAGGTGCTGGGAATTGGGCAGCCCCAGGCATCCCTTTGGTTCTGAGTTACTTGAAGCTTCTGTTTTTCTTCCGAGTTGGGAGGAAATAACACCAAGAGGGGCAAGAAAACGGTACCGATTGAACCGGGCACTGATGAGAAACAAAAGAGGTGAAAAAGATCAAATACAAACTGAATAAACGAGAGCGTAAAGAGTATTTTGCAGTTTTTCTATCCCCTCAGATGCTCTAAAAGCATTTTCTGTCTCAAAAGGCGAAAGGGAGGTAAAGCTTGCAGGGTTGTCTCTTTCATTGGGTTAAAATAAAACAAAAACCGAACCAAAACAAAGGACCAAACCAGGCGTGGTTTTGAGCAAACAAGTCCGTCCTTAGATCTGAAGTGGAAGAAAAGGCTCTGGATGAGAGCCCTGCTCTCCTTTTATTCTTTCCAACCCTCTTAGTGCATCTCATACGAGAGATTGCCTCTCCTTTTAACCTCCCTTCGCTCGTTCCATTAGGCTACGGTGGCAATTGTGCTTCTGTAGGGTGAAAATCTACTTGGGAATAAGCACAACAAAACCAATGCCGTGTAGAGGTAGCACTGCCTTTCTTTATTCCCCAGACTGTGTAAATACAGGGATTTTGCACTGATCTGTGGAACTCAGTGCTGCAGGGCTAACCTGATTTAGTTGGCCACCTTGAGCTGATTTATCAGCGCTCAGATGGGAATTGTCCTCTTGCACCCGCACCGGGAGGGGTTTTTTGGCTGAGTGCTGGGTTTTCCAGTGGGATGAGGAGGGTGATGTACAGGCGATATTGGATATACAACCCACAGTATCTGTGGGTTTGCTTATTTCCATCAAATTATTTCATCAAGTTCCATCAAGTTCCCTAAAAGCCCGGCCGTTGCACGAGGGGATGGTTGTGCACGTGGTCCCCTGTCACCTTGATTTCAAAGAGAAGCGACTTTCAGCAGCTGGTGTCCTTCAGAAACTTTGTTGGGTTTCAAATATAAACCCGTCAGGACTGGGCAGTTTAATGATTAAAGATGGAATTTGCTTTCCTTTGCAGGAACGGCCCCATCTATCTGTAACTGAGCGTGGGGGTCAAGTGTACGATGGCTTTGCTCTGCATCCGCTTGATTTCGGGTCTCTATTTATTCCACCGAGCTCTCTTTGTTTCCAAAATATTTATCTTGGTTAACCTCATTGATTTCTTTTTTCTTTTTTTTTTTCTGAGAAAGTTATTAATACATCCCAGGGGTTGAGATTTATGGGCTAATTACCTCATCCTGATTGAAGAACTTCCCAAATACAGCTTGTCACCTGGGGCTCTGCCATCGCTGGTGACCTCCCCATCGCAAGGGGAAGAGATGGGTTTTGCTGGGGGGTGGTAGGTTTCCCTCCCCATCCCTGGTCATCGTTTCTGGGTGAAACAAGCCCTGGTGAAGGCTGTGGTTTATGGGCTGCTCCGGATGCTCAGCAGTCGATAACTGTTAGTGGTTTTATTTGCTCACCATTGAATTTTTCAACATTTTGATTTATTCCCTGGACAGGGAGTTTAGGGGGTAGGAGTTGCAGAGAGACCTGGGTGTTGCAGAAAGTACAGTTTAAAAAAAAAAAACTGAATATTTTTTAAGGGGGAGGGCGGGGTTGTATTATTTTGCTGTTTCCCTGCCAGATAGTAAGCTGATGCTCATCAAACTAAATTAATGAGACATTTCCAGCACTGGGTTTCGTTGTGGCTGTGGAGCGTGCCGCCAGACTGGGATGGACGGAGCGAGGCTCAGAGTAGCTCTAAGCACCGTATTTTAGCACCACCATAACTAATTGCCCAATAATTTCAGCGCGCGTGTGTGGTGGTGTTTGTTTATTTGGGGAATTTTGCTCACTCGATGGCAAGCCAACTGTTTTGCCCAATTCCTTTTTAGACCCTTATTCTAGTTCTATTTTTACTTTAATTATTTTTATTTTTAGCGCCGCTTCCCAACATAACTTAAATCTGGCTGGCTGTTAACTGTTGCATTTGGAAGGGAAGCGGGCTGCGTTTAATGATGCTGATGTGGGGCTGAAGCTTTAAATATGTTCCCGCTTTGTACAACTGCCATTTGGGGGATCTTCCAAACGGAGCCAGTTGGATTCAGCCTCCCTCGTTAAAAGCAGCGGTGCCAAGTCCCCGCTCTCCTCCCCACACTGCAGCGGCATTAAGTAATATTACTCATTTTTGTGTTACTTAGCATCAAAGAACCCCAGGAGAACCTTAGGACTGAGCTGTACTAAGTCCTGCCCAAAGCGACGCTCGCTCTGAAAAGATGGGCTGGCTCCGGAGAGTGCTTTGGGGTGATTTAATGCGTGTTTGGGTCAATCGGGTCCCTGCACTGAAGTTAGATATTCTTGTTTTCCTGCAGAGATGGTTGTTGAGGTGATTGTGGCTGAAATTAAGCCAGGGAGTGAAAATTGAGATGGGCTGGCTCAGAGGTTGCCGCTTGATTGCTGGGTTGTGGATGGGCACGGAGCTGCAGAAGGAGAAGGACAAGGACAAGGACTGAGGAGCTGGTTTTGCTCTGGAGAGTTTAAGAGATCCCGAATAAATCCACGGAGCAAGGAAATCTGGGCAAGGTGCATGGTCAGGGGTCGTGGGCTTCTTCTTGAAGCCAGGCTGAGGGATGTGGGTAAGTGGTGGTTTGCGCAATGTTGGGTTGATGGTTGGACTCCATGATCTGAAAGATCCCTTCCAAGCTGGACGATTCTATTTAATATGGGAGCTTAATGCTTGTGGAGAACCATCTCCTTCAGTGGTAGCAGCACCTCTGCAGGGCTTTTTATTGTGGCGTCATTTTGATTTAGGAGTCTGGAATAGGATGGGGCTGGAATGCAGGTACCTAGGTGCTTTTNCTAGGTGCTTTTTATTGTTACTTTTTTTTTTTTTTTTTTGCAGCAGAGAGTTCAATTTATCTTGTCTCCTGGGATTGATGGACCACATCAGCAGATCACCAGCAGCCAAATGTCACCTTGATGCTGCTGCTGGGTTTGTAAGGGCTGTTTATGGTGACGTTTGGGTGAGGGGTTGGCAAGAGATGAAGGAATGCAGTGCTGGGAGCGGGACAGTCCAGGGTCTGGGAGGGAAGGAGAACTGACTTGAGTATGACACGGAATGGTATGAAAGGGTTGTCATCACTGTTGGTGGCTCCTGGGAGTTGGAATTAGCCATTTGATGTGCTGATCTTCATCAGCATGGCCTTCTGCCAAAGTGCTTCTTCTTGGCATCCTGCTCGGAGAAGGTCTACATTCTGCTTGGGAAAGGGCTGGTTCTCTGTCCCAGTTCTGGCTTCGGGGAGGTGGGTGAAGTCTGGTTGAAATTCAGACCTCCCATCTCCTGAGGGGTTTAGTTTGAATTTATTTTTTTATTTTTTTTTAATAGGCATGATATTAGAAATTTTCACAATGTAAAAATCTCTGAAAATGGTTTTGGTTTGGTGTCATCTTCTTGACTTTTCATCTTCTCCTTAACTGTAGACCGTGTAGTCAAAGTTGAACCCTTTGATAATTTTCTATTGGAGAATGGAGATGCTTTGAAAATTGTTCTGTTGGAACATTTTTAGCCAATTCTTACTTGAAAATATTTTAGATAGAGATGTTACTGGTACCTTTCAACAGAGTGCAGAACAGTGTCTTCCCAGGCATGAGGAAGATAATATGGAATTGCAACAAAACTGTATTTTTTCACTTTCTGTCTTCGGAACATCTCCTTGAAAGAAAAATAATATTGACAAATTGAGGAGAGAGTGCAGGGCAATAAAAGAGGTCGGAATGGGGATTGATTTATGAGGCAGGACCAAAGGAGCTGTGTAAGTTGTCCAAGGGTGGCTGTGGGAGCTGGATGTGGCTCTCTGAGGAGGTAGGCTCTAATGAGGACGTGTCTGGGATGGAGCTGAGAAATACGGACTGAGAGGTTTCATGGGTGAGGGTGGATAGAGACTTGCCTAATTGGTCTTCTACCAGAGACAGGTTGTCAAGAACAGGCTGCGGGGAACAATCCTTTACTGTCTTGCAGATAATCAATTTGGTCCAGCAAAGCTTCTCTGACTTTTGCCTCTTCTTCTTTCTTTTTTTTTTTTTTTTTTTTTTTTTTTTAATTTGAAAAATGACATTGGGTTTTAGAGGCTGGCATAAAACTGCTCTGAGGAACGCGCCTCACTGCTGGGTCAGCACTAACATCCTCGAGTTCCATCAATACACCGTGCCGGGAAGGCCACGATGAAATTTTTCAAGCTGATGTGGAGATGTGCCGGGCTCTTGCCCTGAGCCCTCCAGGCTGCATAGGATGAGGGTGTTTGGGGAGACCTGCTCTGCCTTGCTAATTTAGGAAAAAGAAATGGAAAGTTCTTTATATTTTATGGTTTTACAGTCCCTTGGTCTTTATTTCTGAGTGCTGCAAGTGCTTGGTGTGAAAGGTATCTTGGAAGGTTAAATGTCCTCCTGGTGTAGAAGACTGCACTTGGGTCATTTTTCCTCTAGATTTGGCCAGAAGTTGGTCTGCAGCAGGAGGAGACCTTTGCACCGGGGCTTCTTGCTGGACTGGTGGAGAAGGGATGTGCTGTGGGGTTGTGTGGATGTGAAGGGAGATGGGATTGCGACTCCTTGGCTTCCTGAATTTGAGGAGAACGGGGGTTGGGTTGTCCCCGTGCTGCTTCATGGTCCTCAGTGTTTTGCAGCCCTCTTGACCTGGGTCCAGACACAAGCAACTCTTTAAACTCTGCACAATTGGAGACTTTAACAAAACGTGGGCAAGTGTTCGGGGTGAAAACTCCAGAGACTCAGGCAGGAAGGAAAAAACATCAGTGCTGTGGGAAAATGGGTCGTGTCAAGTTTTCCCACTGTCACTCGAGAACTCTGAGCTTCTCCCGATGGCTGATCCTCTCCTGTCCCGGGGTCGAAGCACAGGATGAAACCCCTTTGCTTGCCTGGGGATGTGCAGACGTGGTGCTTGTCGAGAGGAGGGACAAGCGTGGCTGGAAGAGGGGGTTTTGAGCAGGACTTTGCTGTGTGGTTTGGTGTGGTTTTTTTTCTAAATGCCTTTTTTTTTTTTTCCTTCTCCTTTTTCTTTTTCATTTCTACCAGAGCTGTCAGTCAGGAAACGAAATACCAGTTAGTCGTGCGCTAAACATGTAATCATCAACATAGGTTTATTTTAGTTATAGAATAGATTTCAAATAATTACTTGCCGCCCTACAGCAGAATTAATATAATTAGGGACATAATTACAGTTACCTACCACTCAGGGATTCTGCTAAGGCTTAATTAATATTTGCAAATTGCTTCAGGATTTGCCGACCATCTACTAATACGTACGGAACACAAAGAATAATAATTGGCCTATTGTTCTGGAGGTACCAAAGCAAAGTGGTGTGGGGAGGTTAAATAACCACAGTGGAATTCCAGGTCTTCTGGAGGATGGGAATGGGTCTGGCTGGGGCTCCCTGCTGCCCCCGGGCATTCATGAGATGCCACTGAGAGTTTGTTTAATGAAAATGCCTGTGGGGAGCCTGTTATTCCCCAGAGGCTGCTGGAGTCTGCCCTTTGCTCTGGAAGTAGTTCAGGGTAATGGCATTTATACCTAAATTCCTGGGCTGCGGGAGCTTGTTCCCGACTGCATCGTTGCACAGGGCTGTAAGGGCTTTGCAGCATCCCAGGCTGGCTCCAGAAACAGTCATTTTTCCCAGAGAGATGGCTGGAATTAGAGCTGGGATGAGCTTTTTCTTCTGGGCTTGTGGTTTTTTTGCCCACCCTGACCTCCACCTCCTGAGCCAGGATGGAGGAGAACTGCTCGAGTTGAATTGTTGGGTTTTACTGAAAATACATGTATTCCTGGTCAGGGCTAAGCCTGCAAGCTGGGGTATTGCTTGTCCATAAGTTTCACACCTTGATGCCATCAGGGGTCATGTTTCCCATTCCCTGACCTGCCTGGTGTTGGTACCCACTGGTACCAGAACAGGGATGCTGCTGTGGAGCAGGGATGATGCTGTGGGGTAGCAATACTGCTGTGGGGCAGGGATGGTGCCGTGCCCCTAATTCCCATGGCAGGGCCAGCTATTGCTGTGGCCAGACGTGGAGCATGAGGCTGGTTGGGGAGATCCTGCCTGTAATGGATTGCCTGTGCCTTAAAAAAAAAAAAAGTCTAAATCAAACTTGAAAAAAGATGCATGCCAACCCCAAAAGGCTTAAAAGCACATAGGCAGGTTTGGGCAGGGTTTAGCAGAAGGGATTTTTCTTCCTTTGCTTGACTGCAATTCTTTTTTTCCCTGTATTTCTGCTCTGTCTCACCTTCTTCGCAGCTTTCACCGCTTTCACCCTTCCCTAGTTTCCTTTCCTTTCTCTGCTGCTTTGTAACCCAGGCAGACACTCTGTTTTGGGGAATGGTCCTCTCTGCGCCTTTCTTCTCTCTTTCTGAACATGGGGAACCCTGTTGTTGCAAAGCTCTGTGATCATGCATCTGAATTCATTTCTCTCTCAGGCAGTTCTGGGAATTCTTCCTCTGTTTTCTTTCTTTCCCCCTCATCCTGAGCACTGTAATTTCGTGCAGCGGGAGCAGGTATTTGTAATTTGGTTTTGATTGTTCCACTCCCCTCTCCCCCAGTTTCATAATTTACTTCTGGAATAAAACAAACTCCAGCAAAGCATCCTCCTCAACACCCTTGAGCTTTAAATTTTTTAATCATAAAGTGTGAACATAAATTAAGAACTGGAGCTGTTACTAATCTTATGACCACATTCACTCACATACTGATTTTCATATGGTATATTAAATCAAGAAGAATGGCCTATTATAATACAATTAGCTGTGATTCACAAGCAGGAATTACTGTCGCCAGTGTGGGGGAAAAGTTGCGTAATATGATTGGAAAAGACACAGACTTTTGTGGTTTGGGTTTCCTTTTTGCCTTTTAAAGACATCCCAACAGCTGGCACCAAGGAAAACCTGCGAGAGGGAATTCACCCCATATTCTGTAATAAATTTATGTAATGATGGAAAGTGTCTCTTTGTGGGCATGTAAATCTTTATAGGCTCTCAACATATGCTACTGACAAAAATAAATAACCTCATCCTGGAGCTTTATTAGACTTAATGCATCAGTGCTTCCCAACCCACTCTTGCGGAAGGACCCCAATCTGTCTGAGCACTGGGCAGGAGCAAAAGCATCAGCAACTTGACCTTAGCGCTGTGTTCCTTTAGCTACAGAACTGCTTCAAAACCAGCATGGATTTTAGAGATACTTCAGAGGTGTCAGGTTTTTGTTTTTTTTCAGGCAGTTGGAGAAAAGGGCGAAGCTGAGTAGCGTCTCCCCATGGCTTGAGGGCTTGCTGGAAACATCTCCATGCTCTGCTCAGAGCGGTATTTGATTTTTATGGTCTCCTAGAGGACGTGCTGCTTGGGGCTGTGGACCCCAAAGTGTGTTTCTTGTGGGAAGATGCTTTGGGGTTCATCCAAAATCCGGTAGAGTTGGTGCTTGAGGTCCTTTGGGCTCTGACCTTGTTGTGCTCCTTAAAGTCTTGTGATTCCAACCAGGAGTCTTTGGCTTGTCTCCATCCAGGTGGCAATGTCAATGAGGGATATTTTGTGTAGATCCTTGGTGGTTTGTGCCTTTTGTTTTTTGAATGGGATGTTTGAAAACTTCTCTTTGTGCCTGTGAGAGAGGAGGAAACCTCTCTCTTTCCTTAAGGTCCCATAACCAGGCGGTGGGAAGAGACGGAGTCATCTCCAGCTCTACCTGAGGGCAAACACAGTGGCCAAAATACCCAGGAAACTGGATCTGAAATCACTTGGAAAACTGCAAGCGAAATTTAAGTGGACTTTCTCACCAACCCTTTCTCAAGGTGCTGGGAGGGAAGAACCCACTTATGCAGAGATTTAATGAGCTGTGTAATAGAGATGGTTGGTGAGAAGCTCTAATGGTCCTTTCCCCTTGCAGTCTGGAAAGCAGTGTGGCTTGTGAGTGGCTCTTTGCTGTTGTATTTTATGTATTTTTTCTGAAGCTGGGGCCTTGCTGAATGTTAGAAGGAATGCCTTTCCCTTCTGGCTGCTTTCTCCTCCCTGCTTGCTCTCCTGCCTGGTACCTGGTCTGCACCTTGTCCTGGGAATTGCCCTTCCATCACCTTCAGGAGCTGGGGAGAGGGTTTCCCCTTGTTGCAGGAGGGGAGGTCAGGAGGGATGGAGATGCTGAGGGTGGTGCTGGGTCCCAAGATGTGCTCACACACCTCTGTGGCATCACGGGGGGACGGGAACGAGCCCTTGAGGCTCCTCTCTCCCTGCACAGCCATGTGGGAGAGAGGAGGGACACCCGCACCCATGTCACCAACCTGCTCCCTCAGGACCTCTGTTGCGGGGCTTCATCTCTCTCAGATCTTCCCTCCCTGCTAAATTTAGTAGAAACTACCAAATGCCTCCAAAAATAGTGGAAAAACAGGCAAGTTGTTTTTTTTTAATCTGTACTACAGCAGAAAAGCAGCCCAAAAGGTTCCTTCAGTGTGTATTGTATTGTTCTTCCAAGGCATGTATAACTTTATGAGAAATATTTTGCGATGGGAATAGCTTCTCTAAGGAAATGATTGTCTTTACCCTCTATTTTCTTCCCCCTCTGGTGCTGCCACCTTCTGCCATAACCCATGGCCATGCGTGTGCTGCTCACGGTGGGATGTGGGAGTGAGGAGGTCAGGGCCATCTCTTTGCGGTGGGAGCAGCAGCTTTGCAGCGTGCCAGTCAAGATAACCAGCTAATTATCTGCATTGGATGATAATTAAGCATCTCCTGGTCTCTCAGCCACTTTGTGCTCAGCTGAATGCAAAACCGCATTCCTTCCAGAGAGTGTGTTTTCAACAGAAGGTATCACCCTGCCTTGAGTTATTCACTGTGAAACAATACTTAAAATATTTACTGCAGACAGTGACACATCCAAACATTGCAGGCACATAATCCCAGCTACCTAAAACCACCGTAAAATCAACACGCTCCGTAATATCAAACGCATCAATCATTCCTCTTCTAATAACGTCTCCCTCCATATAGTTTCTCCGTCGCAACCTCCTACAGGTCTGGGATGACTTATTGCACCCGAGGCTGCGGCTGGATTCTGCGCTCTGCGTTTTATTAGTGGTTATTGACGTGCGCTCACCTGCACCCACTGATATATTTCACTTGAGCAACCAGCCAAGGATGCACGCCAAGTCAGCTCCTGGTTTTCTTCTGAAAATCACAGAATCATATATGGGCTTGGAAGAGACCTCTGGAGATCATCCAGTCCAACCCCTGCCAGAGCAGGGTCACCCAGAGCAGGTCCCACAGGAACGTGTCCAGGTGGGTCTGGAATGTCTCCAGAGAAGGAGACCCCCCTACCTCTCTGAGTAGCCTCTGCCAGGGCTCTTCCACCTTCACAGGAAAGAAGTTCCTCCTCATGTTCAGATGGAACTTCTTATTTTCAAGGTTGTGCCTGTTCCCTCTTGTCCTGTCCCTGGGCACCACTGGAAAAAGCCTGGCCCCATCCTCCTGACACCCACCCTTGAAGTATTTCTAAGTGTTGATCAGATCCCCCCTCAGCCTTCTCTGCTCCAGACTAAACAGACCCAAGTCTTTCAGCCTTTCCTCGTACGAGAGATGCTCCAGACGCATCGTCATCCTTGTAGCCCTTTGTACCATCTTCAGCAGTTCCCTGTCCTTCTTGAACTGGGGGACCAGATGAGGCCTCCCCAGAGCAGAGGGGGAGGATGACCTCCCTGCACCTGCTGGCCACACTCTTTGTGATGCCTCCCAGGGTACCATTGGCCTTCTTGGCCACCAGGGGCTATTGCTGGCTCATGGGCATCCTGTTGCCCACCAGCATTCCTAGGTCTTTTTCCTCAGAGCTGCTCACCCCCAGGTTGCATCCTGGTGCAGTGGTTGTTCCTCCCCAGTTGCTGCACCCGACACTTGCCCTGGTTGAATTTCATAAGTGCATAAAAGTACATTTCCTTTTTATTTTCACAACCTTTGCCTCCCCTCTCTGTTCCTGTGTTGAACGTAGCTCTGATTTCCCTCATCCTTTTCCTCCATCCAGGTTTGTCAGTCTCCCAATGGGGTTGGAAGCGTAAATCCTCCATCCCTCATCACCCTGCCTGCTTTCCCCCTCCATGCTGGGGTTGGGACACAGAAGTCCCCAACCTTTTGACAAGATGATGTCCTCTTGCTTTACGGGGGTGGGTTTGTGACTGTAGGAGACACATTTGCGTGTCATAATTTCTGCTCAATGCTCTCTCATTAAATAATTAAAATGCAGTTTCCTGGCATTAAAAGTATGATCTTCCTGACTCTGAGATCATGTTCTCATGATGCTGGAGGACAGAGGCTTCCTCATGGATTTTGTGCCAGGCAGGGAGCGAGGAGAGAGAGACAGGACAGATGGTTATGCCTGTCTTGGCTGAGTTTTTCCCTCCCACTTGCAAGCTCCTAAGTCCCGTATGTGTCCCCAAGTTGGCCCTGCCTTTGGGGAAGGCTTCTTCTTGGTGTTCTGCGTTCCTCAGGGTGACTTCCCTTGATCCTCCCTTGGTTTTCCATCCCCTCCCTGCCACTCTTGCTGTATCTCCCCTTGCCCTGATACAGGTTTGGCTACTGGTTGGCTCCAACAGCATCCTGTCCTATATCAGGAACAGTGTGGGTAGTAGGACTCAGGAGGTGATCGTCCCCCTCTACTCGGCACTGGTGAGGCCCCACCTCGAGTATTGTGTACAGTTTTGGGCCTCTTCCCACAAAAAAGACATTGAGGTGCTGGAGCGGGTCCAAGATAAGGGCCATGGAGCTGGTGAGGGGTCTGGAGCACAAGTCTTGTGAGGAGCAGCTGAGGGAGCTGGGGATGTTCAACCTGGAGAAAAGGGGACTGAGGGGGGACCTTCTCGCTCTCTCCAACTCCCTGAAAGGAGGGTGTAGCCAGGGGGGTCGGTCTCTTCTCCCAAGGAACAGGTAATGGGACAAGAGGAAACAGCCTCAAGATGCACCAGGGGAGGTTCAGGTAGGATTTTAGGAAAACTTTTGACAGGGAAAGAGTTCTTAAGCCTTGGAATGGGCTGCCTAGGGAAGGAGTTGAGGCCCCGTGCGTGGAGGGATTTAAAAGCTGGGTTGACATAGTGCTCGGTGACATGGTTTAGTGACGCGTTGTAGTTTTATCAGAGTTAGGTTGATGGCTGGACCTGATGATCTCAAAGGTCCCTTCCAGCCCAGACAATGCTATGATTCTGTGATTTATAGCTGCGGGATGTGTGAGTGTTTGGTAACCCACGTGTTTCTGTGTTCTCATAAATATCCTCTCCGTTTCACAAGACCTTTCGCTCACAAAGTCAAACCGTTCAGCTTTGCACAGGAGGGTATTTTTTTTCAACTGAATTTGATCCAGCGCCCTGCTACTCCCATCGAATTAAACCATCGTTATCAAGTAATTGGCTGCAGCATTGGCGATGTGGTGAAATTACAGGTCCCTTTTCCCAACCATATCTCTTCCTTCCCAAGGTTGGGGAGGTTGTATTTAGCGTGACTTCTGGATATGAGTTCTGCCACCTCTTGGGAAAGATAATACGTTCGTGGGAATGAGATCCATCAACATAAATTGCAGGTTTTGTAGCTTCACACAGGCTGGTACACTGGGTAGGAGCAACTCCATTGCTGTTTCTTTATGTCAACACAGGAGAGGATGTTATACATGAAGATGTACCAGATGGCTTAGCAGGAATGAATCCTGATGGTTGGCTGAAGGGTAAAAACCCCATGATTTTAAGAGGGTTAAAGATGTTCTTAAGTATTTGTGTTTTGTCATGGCAGGGGGGTTGGAACTTGATGATCTTTAAGGTCCCTTCCAACTCTAACCATTCTATGATTCTATGATTCTGGCTTGGGCATTGCTAGAGGTGAGATTTCCAAGCTTTCCTTTACAATTGTAAGGATTAGGGACCTAGGTTTTAACAACATCCACCCCAAAATAGGTAGGTTTTCATGGGTGTCCTTCATGCTGACCTTTAAACATGAAGTCCTTTGGAATTACATGGTCCAGGGGTTTGGCTGGATGCAACAGAAGCCTGGAGTAACTTTGTGATGTTTGTACGTGGTGTTAATGATACAGTCTCCTAAAAAAGTTGTTGGCTTCAGGGCTGGAGATGAGAAATGTGGGAGTTAGTAGGAAATATTTGATTCTTTTTAACATCCCAGTAGGATCTGCCAAGGTGGCTTCTTTTCTTTCTCGCCTTGCACGAAGAGGAGTGGTGTGAGGTTTGAAAAGCTGCTCTGATCTGCTACGAGAGCTCTCTCCTGGTGCTGGGAACATCTGGAGAGGTTTGCAGACGGTCAGGCAAGACAGGCAGGAAGATGCCAAGCACTGGGGGAAGAGCTCTAAGTTTGTGGTGGGTGGGTGGGTGGTGGAATTTGTGCTCTCCAAGACATTAAAAATAGCTCATGATGCACTCCTCTCTGCGTTTCGTAGCCTGGCTGAGTCATCACTCTACCTTTTTATTAGCATTGTGGGTGCCTCTGTTTTGGAAATCTTCCTTGTTGGCTTGTCATCCTTGTCTTGGGTGGTGATTGCTTCTCAAGGAGGGAGGTGGTGGCATGTGCCTGGGTCCCCAGAGCGAGCAGTGGAGGGGAGACTGGGAAAAAGGGGAGGATTTTCCAGTGCAGAACAGCTCAGTTGGAAGGGATCTACAATGGTCATCCAGTCCACTGTTCACCTGGTCCTCGTTCACCTTCTGAAGCTGATGGATGTCCCAGCCTTAAGCTGCCTCTCCCAGGGTGATGTGAAGGGAGGATGGATTGGGGAAAAAAGAGTATATAAGAGGAAGAAGGGGGAAAATAAAGCATGGGAGCAGTGTTGAAATGTGCAAGTGACCCTGAGTGGCTCTGGGTGGCTTGTGCAAGGAGGGAGGAGAGAAGCTCAAGAGAAGCTCATCTGTATGATCATCACGATGCTCGGAGGGTTTTGTGGCCTACTAACCCAAAACATTGAAAGGTCTCGTTTCTGAGAAGAGAATTTTAATAAAGTGAAATAAAAGTGCTAGAATGGCTATTCTTTCTTCTGAGGACCTCACTAAAGAGCAGCAAGCCTGGTTGCAGCTCTATGGGGAGGGATGCTCTGCCGTGAGGGCTGAATGGAGCTGCTCCCCAGGAGGGTGGCTGGAGCTGACACATGGACTAAATGAATAAATGGGGAAAAAAAAAAGTTTAATAAATAGATATCCCCACTGGATAACCCTGGAGAAACCAACTTCCTCAAGCAGCACCAAGAGGGTGCGATCTCCTTCCGTACAGCCGGGCGTTCAAGCAACTTTCCATGGAAAATACTGCATTTTGTTTTGGTTGCCCTTCACTTTTTTGAAGTGTTTTTGCTTCTTTGGTCTCTGTTTCCTGCCTGTCTTATTAAAGATGAGCTCCAGTGGAGATGAAGGGGTGACCGAACCATTGGTGCCATCTGCGTGAGCCCTTCTGCTGTGTTATTATGGGTTATTAGTGGGACTGCTGACTTTTTGGTCTTAAAAAGCCCAGCGCCAAGAGGGGCGGCAGTGCTGTGGTTGGGTCTTCACCTCTAATTTTCCCATCCGGAGGATCACAGTCCTTTCTCGCCTCCCCGCTGGCACTGGATGGACTCATGCCGAGAGTTTTGACTTCTGTCAGGAAGAAGGAATAAGTGCAAAAGGGTCTGAGATGCCTGAAAAGAGGTGGTTTCCCAGCAACTAAACAGAAGCAAGAAAAACCCAGGATGAAATGCTTGATATCTGGCAACCTGTTTGTTTTAGAAGCTGTTCCTGAGACAGCAGTGCTTGTTAACATTAGTCTGACACTTGCTCGGTTTTCATCTTGCTCTCCTCTGGGCTGGGAAAGGCAATGTCCTTTTGATGTTAGACATCAAGAAAGCTGGCTCCTGCCTGCAGATTTGGGGTTCTCAGCCGGAGCCGGGGGGATACAATCTGCCTGTAGCAAGCTGATTGCATTATGCACGGAGCTCATTTGCTAATTCTTACCTCTTTATCTTTTAAATATAAAATGCAGAACCAAAAAAATCAGGGGTAGAAGAAGGGCTGGCTAAATTTCATAGTGACAGAGACATGCTGCTGCTTTGGAAGAAGACCAGCAGCGGGCTGGGATGTGCCGTGGTTTGATTTAGGCTCTGCCTTTTGAGTGAGTTGTTTGGAAGTTGAGTTCTTAGACAGACTGAGAGAGCTGGGACTGTTCAGCCTGGAGAAGAGAAGGCTCCAGGGAGATCTTCAAGTAGTCTTCCAGGATCTGAAAGGAGCTCCAGGAGAGCCGGAGAGGGACTCTTGGTCAGGGAGTGGAGTGACAGGACAAGGGGGAATGGTTTTAAATTGGCAAAGGGGGGATTTAGATGAGATCTTAGGAAGAACTTTGGTGTGAGGGTGGTGAGGCACTGGAAGAGGTTGCCCAGAGAAGCTGTGGCTGCCCCATCCCTGGAGGGGTTCAAGGCCAGGCTGGATGGGGCTTGGAGCAACGTGGTGTGGTGGGAGGTGTCCCTGCCCAGGGCAGGGGTGTTGGAACTGGATGATCTTTCAGGTCCCTTCCCACTCTAACCATTCTATGATTCTATGAAGGTTTGGGTGCAGGAATTGGTTCATCTTTAGCGCTTTAAAAATGGCTTTATTTAGTGTTGTACCAACACTAGCATGGAAAACCTTGAAGGAGGATGTTTATCTGTCAATAGCCTTGAAGGAGGTGGTTTCCCTGTCCCTGTTGCATGGACTGGCAGAGGGTTGAGGTGCTGATGGTCAGAGGGCTCGGTTCAAAAGCTGAGCAAACTGCAGCTCAAACCATGCAGCAAGCACTGGTGCTGTTGTAGGCCTGCAAAATCCTGGTTAAACAAATGCTGTAGAACCTGGGCCCCTGAGGGAAGACTCATAAACTTTGCAAAACAAATTGCTTGTGATGTGGTGAAGCGGGTGAATATTTAGCTGCTTGTGAACTTTATCAGTGGATCAGTGAGAGCTTCAGAGTCTCTCTCCTGGTTGAGGAGACAGTGGGATTGCAGGCACAAGGGCTTAAGTCCCAGTTTGGGGTGACCAGTTGTAGATTTGCTCATAATTTTCTTTTGTTCTTTCTGCCCTGATTTTCTGTTTTGCCATGATATGGAGGAGCTGCTCTGGGGCTCCACCTCGATCTACCTTCACCTTGCATGTGAGCATGGGCTCATTCAAACTCCCTGGGGACCACATTGCAGCAGTGACACGCTATGGGGACAGCTGATATGAAACTGCTCTCGTGTCCTTACCCTGCACCCAAGGACATGTGTGTCCCAGACAGGGATGGACCAGACTGGCCTTGGGTGGGTGCTATCCCACCTCCCTCCTGCTTCTCCAGCGTTGTCCATGGCAGAGGGTGTTTGGGGAAGGTGGAACCCCTGGTGTCCAGCATGACACAGAGCAAAACCCAACAGCAGTGACTAAGAGAATAAAGAAATACCTACGTATTGAACACCGGCTCAGATCATGCAATTCCTCCATTTTCTGGCAAAAACTGGTGTAGCTCTGGAGTCATCCTTGCTTGGACAATGTGGCTCCAAGGCAGCAGCTCTACACCAGTCCCTCTGTGACTCCTTGTTCCCACAACAAGGTTACCTTGCCAACATCTGTTTTGCCTCCTCACGTTATTTTTAATTCCTCCCAGCACCCAGCTGGGCTCAGATCATGAATCTGCAGTCTCCCAGCGAGTGCCAAAGTCGGAGACGGTCTCAGAATTGACAAAATTCTGATGAACTTTGAGGAGGGAACATTTATGTCTGCGTGAAAGGGGTTGGTTGGGTGGGTTTTTTTCTTGCCATCCATGTAGGTATTTTTGTTACTGTTTAATTAGATTAGTCCTCTAGGTTTGGTGGCCAGCTGTTCACTTTGCAGACAGGCAGAAAAAAATATTCCAGCATTACACTCCTGCTGCTTTCGTCTTGTAATGAGCTTGTTAGCAATTAGTTGCTATTGGAACAGGCTGCTGTGGTGTGGAGCGGGAATGCAATGAGCTCGGCACCAGAAAAGTTGGGGGTTTTTTGATGGGAACTGGGTGGAGAGGGGTTGGAGTAAATAATTTCAAGACTGATGGGTAGGACACATCGGTACAAGTGGCTCTGTTTCCTTGTCCTTTTGTGTATAGTTTGACCAAGTTTGAGATTATAATTTATAGATGTAATTTGAGGATTTTGATATATGTGTATATATATAATTTGGGGATTTTTTTTTAACACTTCTAGCTTTGAAATTTTCCTTTCTTTCCTAATTGGCAGGCTGGGGAACTGATTGAAGTGTCTCTAAAGTCCTTTTCTAACCCAGCCGTGCCCACATCTGCAAGGAGATGTGGATGGTCCAGCACATGTTGGGGAGAAAGGATGTGCCTGGACTTACAAGTGGCAGTTTGGACTGGCAGATGTGAGGATGCTTTCTGGGGAAAAAAAGGGAGTTTTTACATCTTGGTGTAAAATTGTCCCAGTTCTTCAGAGCCTGGTTCTTTTGCCAGCCTCACTTGGTGGAAATGAATCTGGGATAGGGTCTAAGCCCTTGAGTTGCAGACACATTGAAGGGCTGGGTTAGGATCTTGGAGTTCATGCATTTGGTTTTTAAACTTACAGAATATTTGCCCTGCGCTTTTATTTATATTTTTTGAAGACATTGCTCAGGGGAGATTGCAGAGCTTTTCCTTGCTGTTGGGTGCTGGCCGCAGGTGCCATCCCAGAGCTTCAGGTTCCTGCCCTGTATTTTTATCTGCTGGTTTAATAAACGTGATCTGCTGGGCCAGGACTTGGGCAAGCCTTGGACTCGGGCATTTGGAGGATGTCTTGAAGGATACCTGTGAGGCTTGGTTATGTAAGTGTTCAACCAGATGCTATTGAGCGATTGCTCATCGTCCTACCCACTACTCCTGATGGGATTTGCTCCCATACGTGTGGCTGGGCAGGATTGTACTTTTATTAGCCACTAAAACTCTCCTTGCCAGGGACTGGAATGGGAAAACAAGCCCACATGGAGCATCATTGATGGCTACAAGCCCCATGTGTGCCATTCCTTGGCTTTGGGGTGGCTGGATGGGAGGGAGCAGAGGGGGAAATCACTGCACCTGAGTCCACGTGCTTGGGCTACCCCAGGACTGGTTCGGGGGTGGGTTCATTTAGCTCTTCCCTGCATTGATAGGGGACCCAGCTGGGTTTTGGTGCCTCGCAGGGTGTCTCGCAGCGAGCTCTGCCATACGTTGCTGCAGGGTTTGAATCCCCACAGCCTGGCAAAACTAGACCAAACTTCGTCCCGAGCAAAGCTGGGCATCTGGCTTTAAATAGTCTCCTGCTGGACTGAACTGCACGTTTCAAAGCCGAGCTGTTTGGCCTTGAGAGCCTTCCTGAAAAGGGTCCCTTTATTAAAAAAGAAATGGGAAATGGAGATGTGGGGCTGTTGCTTTTGCACAGATTTTCTTCTGTTGCTCTCTCCTTCTCTTGTGTTTCATTCATCTTCCTTTCCAAAAATCACCAAACCGTAATGACTCACGTACTCCAAGCAAATTAATCCTTGGAAAGGTGCTCAAGTAGAGGGTGGGGGGAGGAGGAAATAAAAAGAAACTAAGAAAAAAAATTTAAAAATGGCTTTGGGGAATGTCTTGAGGAAAGAACAAATCGAGAAATAAATGAAGCTTATTTTTGCAAGCTGCTTTAATTTAACCTTAATGACTGTGGCCCTCCCGCTCCGCAGATGCGCCTGCGAGGGCTCTGGCAGAGCTCACCCAGGCTTTGCAGATGCCGGGCACGTGCGTGGCCAGTTTCTTCGCCACCATCGCCGTTTGCAGCAAGGAATCGCTGTTTTCTTCCCCGGCTCACGTGGCTGTCGGACATAGGAAGTTAATAAGGAGTAAATGAAGCTGAAGGCTTGTATTGACAACTGAGTTTGCATGCAAAGGAGGGCTTAGTCTATTTATTTGGCAATAAATAAAGGAGCTCACTGAGGTTTGCTCGTGACACACATAACCCAAGATGTGCGTTTGGAGCGGAGAAGTGTTTTCCCAGGGGCTTGGCTCTTTGTCAGCTGCAGCTGGGTGTTAATGAGGGTTAAAGTTTGCCTGTTTCCCTGTATTGGGGGGTGCTGGTGCTGCCCGTGTGTTCTTGTTTGCATGGACATGGGCAGAGGAGCTGCTGGGGTAGGTGAGTGGCTGCTGCTGATGAAAACTTCTGGTCCTTTGGCTAAAAGCTGTTTGTTAAGGACAAGCAAAGTCACTGGCTTCTCTGTTTCCAGCCACAGAGGTGTTCTTAGTACAGGAACGTAGAGGCTCACCCCAAACACAATGTGAGTGATTTCTCTGGGTTGCTACAACCAAAGCAAAGCCTTGCAGCAAAAAAAAAAAAAAACAAAACCAAAAAAACCCCCAAGAAAACAGTCGTTGGCTGCTTCCTCTTCTGTAGCTGATGACTAACAGCAGCAGAAAATACCATCTCTGGGAAAACAGCTCCAGGCTCTTCCAGTTAAACGTGTCATTTTATCTGCTTATTCATCTACTTTACACATTTGCTTCCTTCAGTCCCTGATACCATCCCTCTGGTTTGCATGTTTACTCTTGGACTCTGTCGGGATGGTGTTATAACCTGGCCTGGCATCCAGCTGCCATGTACACAAGTGATGTGGGAATTAAGTCTAGAAGCCACCAAAGAACCTGTCACAATTTTTATGTCTGTCCTCCAGTTGCAATAGGTTTGATCGCAATTTCCTTGTTAACTAAAAGCGAACACGACTTTTTGTGTTTCAAAACAGACTCCTACGTGTCATCTCGCACATTGGCAATTACTGATGCCAAGTGCCAAAAACCCTAATTAGCTCCTCAAGGCTCCTCTTGCCCAGCTTTTGATAAACCCTTAACATGGTCACATGGAAGGTGGGAGCAGCAGCGATGGCAGGGGTTAGACACGGTAACGCTCAACCTGCGGGGGCTGTGATGTGTTATAGACAGGTCTGCCGGGGTGTTATTCTACCTGGCTGGAATCATAGCATCACTGAATGTTTTGTGTTGGAAGGGACCTTAAAGCCCCTCCCAGTGCCACCTGTATAGCAGAAGGACATAAAGACATTGTGGAAACTTGGCTGCAAGTGCCCATGTGATGTGTAAATGGCCTCTGTGACACAGCTGTGATGGATGCTGGGGCTGACGGCTCCATCTCAGGCACAGGGGGCTGCTGTGTGTGTGTGGGGGGGGATCCCAAGCTGCAGGGTCGGCAGGAGGCTGCTGGCTCCGGAGATGTTGCAGCATTACTTCATTACCCGACGATGATGCAGAGATGATGTAGCTGCCAGAAGCCTAACAGATTTGAATCTCACCATGTGTAGTGCATAGCTTTTTCTTTTCCCCTTCCTTCTCCACCTGTATTCAAGAAAGAAAAGAAAAAAAAAAATCAGGCAATTTCCAAGCAAGGAAGAGTGACATTGCTATTTTTAAAGGGCAGTTTATAAATAGTGGCATTATTTCAGTCTTTTGCAGAGCGCGGTTGCAAGGCATCAACCTACAACTGGCCGAGTTTTGCTGCAGCCCCTCCAGCTTCCACCCCCTGTTTATGCTGCTCAGGCACGTTTTCTTCTGACCTATTTTCTTGGTGTGTGTTTGTGATAAGCCCCAGATGTAATGGCACTTTTTTTTTTTTTCTTTTTTTAATAAGTTCCTGGAATAATAGCTTTGGAAGGAAGGTTTCGACATATTTGCTAATAACTCACCTGTGCTGTTATTTTATACCATGGCGAATTCAGCCTGTGGTGTGTGGAGCAGGAGGAGGGAGGATGGGGAATTGCACCTATTTAATGTAACGTGAAGGGTCAAAACGCTTCAAGTCTATTACTGAAAGCCTGGCAGCTTGATACAGTGTCCTGGTTTGAGGTAAAATGAACTAATTTTCTGTTTTATAGTTTTACTTTTTTAGTTGGGCCTCTTCTAACTAACTAAACTCTGAAATTCACAGCACTTTGTTCAGAAACCATTCACCCTCGGAGGGATGGTGCAGAGAGGCCCTGGCTTATCGTTATTGCTGAAACAACCAAGGGCAGGGAATTGCGTTATTTGCCCCGTTGGAGGGTGGGAAGTGGAAGAGCGTCAAGGGGTCACCCCTGTGGTGAGGATCAGACAGGACAGGGGACCCAAAACTGACCAACAGGGTATTCCATCTCATCTGCATCACGCTCAGTATAAAAGCTGAGGGATCAAAGGGTCAGCTGTCTTCCTTCGATGGCTGACATCTGAGGAGGACTCTGTCTGTTCATCTGCCTTTGACCCTGATCTGAGTATTCCTGACTCCAGATCTGGAATCCAGCTCCTGTTGGTCACCAAGTCCAGTCTGGGACTTTTCCCGATGCCTGGTGGTGACATGATCATCATCCTGAGAGTTTGATACGGTTTTGTATATACTGTATCTATTTCATTATTTTCTTCTTACTTTAATTTTAGTATTAATACTTCATTAAAGTAGTTTAGTTCATTCTAAACTCATAAATCTCCTCATCTCTTCCTCTCTTTTTTGGAGGGAGGAAGGGCCATCTGTCAGTCTGGCTTTGGCTGAATTGGCTGAATTTAGCTGAAACCATGACACATGGGTTTGTATATATTGTAACTATTTCTTTATTTCCTTTTTTTATTGCTTATTTTTGTATCAATACTTCAATTTAGTAGTTTAGTTCATGCTACAATTATAAATCTCCTTATCTCTTTCTCTCCTCTCTTTTGGGGGAGGTGGAGGGAAGGGCCATCTGTCATTTGGATTGGACAATTTGGCCCAAACCATGACACTTACCCTTTGCTGGTGGGATGGAGGTGCCTTGTTTTCCTCTTCTTCCACCTGAATTTATGGCAATGACAGGCTACTCCCCTGGATTTGCTGGGAGGAAAGAGAAATCTGCAGCTCTGGGCTGGTTGATGGGTCATAGATGCAGGGAAGGGACAAATAAAGCATCGCCTGCCGACCTCCTCTGACACCCGCAGCGGCATTTCTCATTTCTAGCTGCCATGGACTTTAAGGTTCTGGCTGCGATTTATCTGGCTGATTAAAAAGCACAGCAGCAAGTGCGTTTCTGAGTCATAGAAACCCCGACCTGACCAGCTGCTTTATACCAGGCTCCAGTGCCAGCTCTGCCTGGGCAGCCGCCTGGCCTTGCTGCCAGCTCGCAGCCCCTGCTAAGCCGGCAGGGAAATGGAGCATCGCCCCTGCCTGCCGGGAAGGCTGAGATCATTTCTTCCCCCTGCCTGGTGCTATGGTTCAAGAAAACCCTTAACAATTTATTGTCGTGCAGACAGCTCTTCAATCACCCCATGACCCTTCCCCACCCAGGAAAGGGGAGTTGGGGAACGCAAAGAAACACAAGGGTTGAAATGTAAATAGATTTAATAGAATAAGACTAAATAATTAACAATAATACTAAAGAACCAGCATTATCCCAACACTGATATGCAGAATTATACTCAGCCAATTCTCTCAGCAGAAGCTGTGCGCTCCCAGCAGGGTCAGCAAATGTCGGGCACTGTGGGTACAACGGTTTTGGGGGAAAGGGAAGGCCTCAGGGGTCCGGCACCGGGGCAAGGAGTTGTCTAGACCCACTGCCATCAACGGAGAGCCCTCTACACAGCAAACTTTTCTAATTTATGTTGAATGTGATGTTCATGGTATGAAATAACCCTGTTGGCCAGCTTGGGTCAAATGCCCAAGCCTTGCTCCTCCTCATCCCTGCACCTGGTAAGGCTTGAAAACACTGAGACCTTGAATCTCCCAGAGCCTGGCTGGCCATAAAGTAAATATTTTCATGAATTCAGATACTAGAATCATAGAATAGTTAGAGTTGGAAGGAACCTTAAAGATCATCCAGTTCCAACCCCCCTGCCCTGGGCAAGGACACCTCCCACCAGACCAGATTGACCAAAGCCCCATCCAGCCTGGCCTTGAACCCCTCCAGGGATGGGGCAGCCACAGCTTCTTGGGGCAACCTGTTCCAGAGTGTCCCACCCCTCACAGCAAAGAATTTCCTTCCAATATCCAATCTAAATCTCCCCTCTTCCAGTTTAAAACCGTTCCCCTTGTCCTATCACTAGGCATCCTGACCAAGAGTCCCTCTCCAGCTCTCCTGGAGCTCCCTTCAGATCCTGGAAGAGTCTTCTAAAAGTACAGTTTTCCCCGGCATTAAAAGAAAAGTTAGTCCTGGGCCTCTCAACCTGGGACACCCGGACGAAGTGGGAAAGATCTATCCTTGTATGTCACCCGGCGTTCTCCCAGCTGGAGGGTACTCTGTGAGTCCTCCTGCATGATGCTCCAAACCCACGGGACCGCAGACGTCCCCATTGGCATATCTGGGTCTACGATCAGCTCCAGCTGCTGCTGATATGTCACTGGCGGGGACCAAGTTTAAAGGAGGTTATTTCACTGGGAGCAGCTCTATGTGAGCCCTGGGGCTATAATTAATAATCTCTCTGCGTGGCAGAAGATTTCTTCTTCCGTTGATTCGATATGCTGGTCGATAACAAGCTCTGCTGCAGCTCAAAGCCGTCGGAACCCTTCTCCTTCTTGGGTTAAAGCCTGGCTAATGCTAATGGGATGTGCAGACGTGTACCAGGGACAGGTCAGAGGGTCATTCCCTGGAGGTCACTCAGTGCATCCAAAAAATGCAGCTGAGGTTGGGGGTGTTTTTTTACCTTTTAAGTTCCTGACTGCTGCAGTGTGAGGCTAAGCACTTTCATGCTCAGTGCAGGAGTGGGGGTGGATGAGGAGTCAGGCTGGGAGGGGTGGCTAGAGGAGATCCAGGCTTTACTATCTATCGTATGATAAAGTAGAGAAATATGTCAGGGAGAAATATTTGAGAAAAGGGAAAAAACATGTGATTTGGATAGGAGAGGAAGGCCTGTGGTTGGGTCTGGGCACTGCTGGCACCTTTGGCCAGTACTGATGGGCCATGAGCTTGTCTCCGTGTACAGAAAGGCATCCCTGACAGCTGTCCAAAGGGTTTTGCATCCTGCCCTGAAATTATTTTGGCCACTATTGAAGTGAACTTCATAATAATAACCCTCAAGTATTTACCAGTCCCCAGAGATGCTGAAAACCCTCCAGTAAGCTGTGGCTGAGTTGCCGGCAGCCACGGCCCCAACCTGCTATTTAATGAGGAGTGATAAAGAAAGACATCCCTCCTGTGATTTGGGTTTTTTTCTCTTCTTTAAGCAAGTCCCGGGTTCATCTCCTCCGCCTGCCGTTGTGCTGTGGTTCGGGAGATCTGCGCTGCCTTTTGGAAAGGTTGGATATTTTCTGTGGCATTTCTTTTCTGCGACATTTCTTTTCTGGCTGCTTATGAGTTAATTTAAACCCTTCAGGTGGGTGCCCGAGAAGACTGCAAATGGGCATCACCGTATGGAATAAAAAAGCCCACTGCAAGATTAGAGGCAAATTAATTCCTGTCATTTCTGGCTCTTCTGGAAAGTCATTTCCATTTTCGGGTAGTACTGCAGGGATGCCGAGATGCTCTGGGTGCCTGGAGTGAGAGCGACTTAGCTCTCAGAGTTGGGGCTGGTGTGTTAAACTCAGGAGAAGAGGGCTCTAAATTCCCTGGGGTGAGCAGGGAGGGGATTTTGCATTTATGCAACAAAAAATGTAAATAATAAAAATGAGGGGGGAAGAGCGAAGCAGAGAAAAGTTGCGGTGTGAGCAGAGGCATGAGTTTTTTACTTGTAGGCTGTTAAAGGCATCGGTAGGGAATGGAGATGGGAAAATTTGAGCTCTTGACGGGGTCTGGGGGTGGCAGGGATGGAACATGGGAGCTTTTCAGTTTCAACAACAGAGGTGTAGCAATGTGGATGTCACGGGCTCATCCTCATTCAGCCCAGAAGCTGGGTGGGAAAGACCTTGGTCTCCATCGGAGCAGGGACAGCAAAACTCCCCACTGGGCTGGGCTCCCCAGGGCCTTATCCCAAATGTTAGGTGTTTTGGGGAATCCCACAGGTTTCCAGCCCTGCTCAGCTACAAAACCTGCTAACTTAATGGAGTTCCATAAAGATGCTCAGAGGGCTGGNATGGGAGAACAGAACAGGTGTGAGCAGCCGGGTGCTGGGTCAGGGAGCAGCAAGCACCACGTTGAGCTGAGTTTGCTTTGAGAGGTTGGTTTCCTATTTAATCACATTGAAAAACATTAAAAAAACAGCTCTGCGTTTTGTATGTAAGGAACTTTGTCACAGTGGGCAGGCTGTGCTGCAGCACATCTTTTTTTTTTTTTTCTTCAGTGTGTTTGTGTGGGTTAGGAGATACTAATTTTCATTTCCTTGCGTATCATATAATCATGAGCACTTAGAAGAGAAAACGAAAGCATGGACATGGCTAAGTGATTCAATTAATCATGGGTTTCCCATCCGACCTCTGTAGTTGTGGTTTACCAACAAGGCTTTCTTCACCTTCCTACCTTAAATAATATATATATTTAGAGGCAATTTTCAGGTGGAGACTTTTTGAATAAGATGATTGCGCTTGATCACATAATAACTACACTAATATGACTTTTTAGCCTTCATAATATCAGCTTCATATTACTACTGGTGATAATTAAGTTACAGTTAAAGCTGCTAAGCACTGTTCAGAAGATGCGGCGTTAAAGCACTCCCTGAGCAAAAATAACAGTGTCATGCATGTTGGGCAATGGAGATCCCAACCGAGGCATCATTAACCATCCCAGCACCAACCGTCGTTCCATCTCATATGTTTTCTTCAGCCTCACTGTGCTTTAGAAACACTTGGCAGTTATTTTGCTGAAGAAAATGGCCTTATGCTTATGGTGAAGATGGTTTATACAAGAGCTGGTGTTAAGGTACCTTCGCACCTTGGTTTTGTGGTACGTAGTGGGTTCTGAATTGTTACAGGGAGTTGGTTTCCAGTATGGATCTGCCAGCATCTTATCCTGAAGTGTTTCACTGGATTCCTCTTGGGTGAGGAGGGCTCTGGTGCCTTATGTTGCCCGTGTCCTGGGTTGTTCCTGCCTTGGGAGAGAAGGGAAGTGGGTTGTGAATCTGTACCTTGCTTGGACGCTGTCAAAGAGCTAGGTTTTGAAACCCTGGAGCTCTTTTCCTTCTGCATGTGGAGAGCTCATGTCACTTACTGACCCAGAGGTGGGAGATGTTTAAACTGGGTAGGGTGGGAATGGCCCCTCCTTCGCCAAACATCTCTGTGGGATCCAGCCAGCATGGGAAACCCACAGTGCTCATGAGAGATGTGTTTTCTTCCCATCACAGAGTTAAAAACCGAAAAAGAATATTCCCATTTTATTGAGTTCTTCAGAGCAGTGTGGAAAGGGTGCCCACTTAGAGTTAAAACTCAAGCCATTTGGGGACAGAGAACTGCTCATGTTTTGAGCCTCAGACATGAAGGTTTGTCATTTGCATGGCAAGAGCTATTCGAGGTTGTTTATCCTTGGCATTTATGTTAAAAAAACCCAACCCAAACCAAAAAGCAGAACTTTCTTCAGCATGAAAACCTTTGCAGCAAACTTAAGTGTTGCATTTTGGGGTCACTGAGTGGTTTGGGATTAACTGATAAGTATTTTCTGATCAAAGAAAATACCAGTTTTAATTCCCTGGCCCCAGCCCAGGGGAGACGCTGCGCGTGGATAACCAGAAGTTAAAAAAATACCCTTTTTTTTCCCCTGAAGAATTGCTGGGTTTGCGAACACTTTCAACTTTTTATCCCAAAGTTGTGTTTTGAACAGTGTGGGGATATCTCCAGGTGATTTTCTGTGCTGCAGGATGTGTCTCCTCACTCTTTCCAGCCACACGCTTTTATTTGAGCCAATTCCAGGGCCTGGTCTTGAATGCAAGGGCTTGATGTTTTGCACTTGTTGAATGCTGGGCTTAAACTGAAAGATTTTCTGTCCTTTGGAAAGCTGCAGTTTGTCTCTTTTCTGGGAGTTGGCCATTGTTAAAATACCCAGCTTGAGCCCACTCCTGCTGTACGATGTGTTTTGAGCTTTTCCTCCCTCCTTGCTGCAGCCCTTGGCACTTGAGCCTGACAATTTTGGGAGCAGAGAATCAGGAAATTAACTATGTGATTATATCTTTTTGAAATTCCTTTTGTGAAGAGAGAAAGAAAATATCTCAGCCTTCCCCCCGAAAAGCCCTCATGCTGAAATATTTTAGTTTTATTCTCCAAACAGCAGAGAAGGAGCTTCCCTTCCCTGCAAGATTTTGTTATTTTATTTTATTATTTGATGATGAGACCAATCAGATTAAATACCCAGCACGGACTTGCACGGACCAGAGGTGAAATTGAGAATATTAAGCATCTTGCTGAATCTTAGAGGGCTTTGTGCTGTAATAATATTCAAAACCTTGAGAGCTACAATCAGCAGTGCCAGCTCTGAGGATGTTTTAATTAAAGATGCTGCCATTAGAGACAAGTGATGTGCAAATTGTCGTTTTCTTCCTTTTTTTTTTCCTTAATAAAGAAATACATGCTTTCCCAGCAAACCCAGGCTCTGATACACCCCAAAGACTGTACAAGTGCTTCACGCTGCTGCTTGGGCTCTAACCTCAACTTCCTTGTGTTTTTTAAATAATTAACCTTGATAACACGTCTGTATAAGTCTGTCTCCTGGGTTTAGCTGGACTAGAGTTATTCTTTTTCTAGTAGCTGCTGTATTTTGGGTTTAGTATGAGAACAATGCTCATAATGCGTATCGGTTTAGTTGTTGCTAAGCAATGCTTATATTAAGTCTAGGACTTTTTCTGCTTTTCATGGAAGCTGAGAGGGAGCATAAACAGGACAAACTGGCCAGAGGGATATTCCAAATCAGAGACATCGTGATCAGTGGGGCTTGGCCGGGGGACAGGAAACCACAATTCTTTCTTGGGATGGGCAACTTGTGTTGTATCACTTTACTTTATATATTCTTTTATTGTTATTATTACTATTATTATTATTAATTTTTTCCATTATTTTTCTATTAAACTCTCTTTATCTTAACCCATGAGATTTTTTTTTCCCCTTTCCCTCCTTGTCTCTCTCTTCTCCCTACCCTAGTTGGGGGGTGAGTGAGCATCTGCATGTTCTTAGTTGCCAGCTGGGGTTAAACCACACCAATATGTGTGCCCGAGCTGTTTTTTAATGTGTGTAGCAGCAATTTTTGGGAAGGAAGGTGAAGTCCCTGCTCAACTGTTTGCTCTTCCTCTTCTGCAACCCATTTTTCAGAAAAAAAGAAAAACAAATAAAGGTGTGGCACAAAATGGAGCTCTGCTTCAAAGTAAGGGGAGACTAGTCAAAAACAGAGACATTATTGTGATGAATATTGGGAATTTGAGCTGCTTGGGCAGAGGTGTTGCTGGTGCTTGCAAGAGTTATATGAGGTTTTGCTGCAGAAATTACCATAATGCTCCACAACAAGGAGATGCCAGCCTGTGTGGCATAGGGGCAGACCTGGCTCCCCCCAAAACAACATCAGCATCTGAAGCCAGCACATGGGAGGTTATCTCCCTGCCTGGAAAGGTTTTGTAAAAGGGCTGTGAAACCAGTCCCCTGGGACATCGGCAGCGCCAGGGACTCAAAGGGACTGTGTTTTGGCACGTGTATACTCAGGTGATGAATATAAAGCTTTATGGAGCTGCAGGAAAACTTATTCTCTGTGTGGTCTCAAAGTATTGCAGGTATCTAAAGGGGACCTACAGGAAAGCTGGGGAGGGACCCTTGATGAGGGAGAGGAGCGAAGGATGAGGGGGAAGGGTTTGACACTGAAAGAGGGGAGATGGAGGTGAGTTCTTTGGTGTGAGGGTGGTGAGACCCTGGCCCAGGTTGCCCAGAGAAGCTGTGGCTGCCCCATCTCTGGAGGGGTTCAAAGACAGGCTGGCTGGGGCATGGAGCAATGTGGTGTGGTGGGAGGTGTCCCTGCCCAGGTCAGGGGGTGGGACTGAGTGGTCATCAAGGTCCCTTCCAAATCTAACCATCTTGTGATTCTATGATAGATGGTTATCATCTGAGTGGTCAGACACTGGAATAGGCTGCCCAGGGAGGTGATGGAGTCCCCATCCCTGAATGTGTTGAAGAGTGGTTGAGATGTGGTGTTGGGGGATATGGTGTAGGGGAGAACTTTGTGGAGTGGGGCTGATGGTTGGACTCCATGATGCAAGGGTCTTTTCAACCTAAATGATTCTATGATTCTTTGGTCACTCCATGATGTGCATGATGCCGTCTTCTGAGTAGGAATGGTCATCAGAACTCGAGGTATTAATGCAATGAAGGTGAATCCTTTGTAATGCAAAAACCCTGAGGGTACCTGTGCTGAACCCCATGGGGATGGCAGCAGCATAGTATATCCATAATGCTGAGCTGACAGGGCATTCTGGTTACTTCTCAATCTGAAATCCACCCTTCCTGTGCCTCAGGGATAATCAGAAGTGTGCATCTCTGCCAGTCTCCCTCACCTCCTCATTAGGTGTGAGGACTTTTTTGCCTGCTTTCAATTAAGAATTGATTAATGAGAGCGCTGCTGATGCTCTCCTCTCGCAGCCTGCAAGGAGCAAAATGCTTCCCCAGGACTGGAGCCCAGAAATAGAAGCGATGTTTCATCAGATGATTTGTTTGTTTGCCCACAGAACCCATCAAAGCGTGTTATTTACCTTTAGCTATCCCGGCATTTCCAGCTTCGCTTGGAAGGCGAAGAGAAGCGCGTTGGTCTCAAGGATTTTTACTGTGTTACAGGAGCTGTAGTTTACCCATAAATGTCACTGACGTGATAGATGTATTTCGAATAAAATGCAAAATGTACAAGGCAGATACAATCGCTGAAATGAGAACGACCCTTGCAGAGCCACGTGAACTGCCTGCCAGCAGAAAGCACCAGCATAAAGTCATTAAAAGAGACACTGAATAAGCTGTTTCAGATGGCAAATTATCCTGCCAGGAAGCTCCAGAGGGGAGATCTGTCCTGCCGGTCTCCATTTCTGTAGCTGTGTGTCCCAGCAGCTCTTTAGACATGGTAACAACAAAAAGGTTTTCATATTTAAACCTCGGGTTTTTGAGATGCTCCTGGGTACCTGGGCTTTCTGCAAGAAAGGCAGAGAAAGCTGTGGGAAGGTTGATGCCTGTGTGCCTGTAGGGAGGGAAGAGTTAGATGAGATGTGGGGAAGAACTTCTTTGCTGTGAGGGTGGTGAGACCCTGGCCCAGGCTGCCCAGAGAAGCTGTGGCTGCCCCATCCCTGGAGGGGTTCAAGGCCAGGTTGGAGGGGGTTTGGAGCAACCTGGTGTGGTGGGAGGTGTCCCTGCCCAGCGTGGCACTGAATGGGCTTTAAGTTCCCTTCCAACTCTGACCATTCTGATTCTGTGATTCTGAGGCAAGGAATGGTGCCAGCTGCTGGGGGGATGATGGGTGTGTGATTGTGACGGGTGGTAAGGACCACTCTGAAGGTCTCTGAGCATTAGTCTTCATGAAGGAGAGCGTATCACCCTGGAAAATCACTCATGTGATTTTCCCACTGCTAATTTTCCCCAACTCCCAGCTGAGGGAGCTGGGGATGCTCATCCTGGAGGAGGCTGAGGGGAGACCTTCTCACTCTCTACAGCTCTCTGAAGGGAGGGTGTAGCCGGAGGGGTCGGTCTCTTCTCCCAAGTCACAGGTGATGGGACAAGAGGGAACAGCCTCAAGTTGTGCCAGGGGAGGTTCAGATTGGATTGTAGGAAAAAATTTTGACAGGGAAAGGGTTCTTAAGCCTTGGACTGGGCTGCCCGGGGAAGGGGTTGAGGCACCATCCCTGGAGGGATATTTTTTTTTATCAGTTAGGTTGATGATTGGACTTGGTGATCTTAAAGGTACCTTCCAACCTGGACAATTCTATGATTCTATGTCCAGTGCCTCTTCTCTGCCTTGTTGCCAGAGGCAGCTCTGCAATGGGGACCTGAGCAACCTCCCTGTCCTATAAGGGCTATAGGGTCTAGTGGTTTTTTTGTAGAATGAAGAAATAGGAGAAAAAGTAGTAATTTCCTTCAGCTGAAGGTGACCTAACATGTCCAGTGGCTTTCTCCTCCAGCTCGCCATAATAGCTGGAATCCCCAGTAGAAAAATCACTTATCCCCAGGCGCTCTCAGCCCTCTCTCCTTCCACTCGCTTCCCGCTTGCGGGGGAGGCTGTTCCTTGCTTGGTGTGTTTGGATGTTGTTTTTATTCCCCCACCACCACCCTCAGATGCATCTTTCTTGACTTACTCATGCAAAAATCTGTCACTTTTTTTTTTCCCCATTGCCTGCTCGTCATGCAGCTTTCAATCATCCCGAAGACAATCTGTGGCACCGGCAGTATTATTATTTCCACTCAACAGACTGAGCTCGGTCATTAATAAGCAAAGCCAAGAGCTAACAGGGCCTTGCTGACCCACGTCTGCTTGGGGTGACCTCCCACCTTCACCCCGTTAAGCCAATTTGTTTCCCAGTTTGTTGCCTGCGTCCTTGGTTTGGGGTGACTAAGATCCAAAACTCGTGTGCCTGTCACACCGTCGTCCTCCTTGTTAATGCGTCATCTTCCAGCTCCACTGACAGGCTCTCCTGCCGCCGGCAGGTAATGAAGAGCCCGCTGACCTCTGATAAACAGCCCCCTGCCTGCGGTTCGTTAGTGCCTGCTCTTCTGGAGCTGTGTTTAATTGGGATCGCCTTCAGCCAGATATACTTGCAGGCGGGTCGGTTTGCAACGTGACTCTGTCCGTACGGCGCGTGAAGAAGGGCTCATAGAAAGCCTCACGCTAAAACCTATGTCATAGTTGGCCTTGATTAAACACCGTATCTGCCTTTATAGCCCTGGATGATTTACCCAGCTCCTTTTCCTGCTGGAAAAGCCATTAGAGCATCCGCTTTCACCAGCGGTGATTTCCCCATCCATCCCCCAGGCAGAGTGGAGCCGCTCTCGGTAGGGATGGGAGGATGCTGCTTCGGGGTCATTTCTCCTCGCTGCCTGCATGGGTCCATGTCTCTTGACTGAATAATTGCATTTCTATGCACTTTGCCTATTTCTGCTTTTAAACCGGAGATTAAACGCAGCGATGTCGTAGAGCCCATGGGTGGCAGTGACCTGGTTAGAGGAGGAGACCTGGGACCCATGCCCAGAGCTGAGCATGAGCAGGGACCTCTGACAACTCAAGGAAATAATAATAAGCTTCATGTTTTTGCACCGTATTCTCTCCCCATCCATAGGCCGATTTCATGCTTTATTATGATTTCAGTGTTTTAGTTTATGCTGCAAGTGGAAAATTATGTTAGGATTCAGGGAAGCTCAGAGGACATTAAAGCTCTCTGTGAGACGGTTCTCTGGAATTAGAGGCTTTAACCTTGTTTAGTTAAAATTCAAAGCTAAGTCTGGCCGTGGCAGGCCTGGAAGGGGTGGTTCACTCCGAGGTTAATGCACTTTATGTATTCCACTTTAAATTCCCTTCGCCGTTCCGCCAGCGGATGGCTCATGCTCATCCAAGCCAGCCCGTGCCAAGTCTGGGGGTAAACCAAGCACCCTGCTTCTGAAAGCCCCATGGGCTGGGGCAGTTAATGCTGATTTTGATAGGTTTTGGCTAAGACTTGAGGAGAAAGAGTGTTTTATCCCAGATCTGGTGCTGTCACTGGCTGCTGATCCTGTGGTGGGGTTAAAAAAGGGTTGGGAGAGTGTAACTATCCTTCAGTCCAACCTTCAGACTCTTTAAAGTCCATCTCCCTCATCTCCAAATATCATCATAATCTCTGTGACTTCTGTTTTTCTGGTTATTTCCAGATCAATGTTGGCTTTAGGGAGTTGGAGCTTTTCCTTATTGTTCATGAAACAGGGTCTTGAATGAAAGACCCTGTTTCCTTTTAAGCACCTGCAGAAGGACCTTGCTGGAGTGCAGTGACCATCCCTGCCTCCTTGCAAACTGCCCTCAGTCCCCATCCAGTTTTTTCCCCCACTGCCACAGCATCCCTTTCCTTCCTGGAGGAGAAGGATGGATTGCAGAGACATGGATCTAATGGATAGACCACTTGGTGGATAAGGAATTGGCTGAATGCTCACAGTCAAACAGACATCTTTCTGAATTAACCTGTGCTCAGCAGGTGGCTGGAATTTGAGCAAAAAGTTAGGAAGCAGGTGACTCATTCCTGGTGCTGGCCGAAAACAAATTGGTGGGGAAAAGATGGGCAGAGGATCCAGTTCCATCATTCCCACCCACGGCACAGCGCCAGGGGGTCGATTGAGGCGTAGGGCAATGGGAATTGCAGAGCATCGCTCTGCACCAAAGGCATCATCACAACGGGAGCCTCAAGTGCCTGCTTCCTCAGGGAATATTTTGACACCTGCAAGGGGTTTTTTTGATTTATTTTTTTTTGAGGGGTGAGGGGAGGGTGTGCAAAGCCTGGAAAATCTGATAAAGCAATGCTCCAGGGGTGTTAGGAGCACCTAAGGAAAAAATATCCAAACCACAGGTTTCCCTCATGGTTAGCAGAGATAGACAGACCCATGCGGCTGTAATTCAGCTTATCCAAAGGTACCTGTGGAAGGGGATGCGTGCCTTGTGTCCTTGTGGCATCTGTTGTTGTACCTGGCATGTTGCTGATAAATAACATTAAGTGAGATTAATTGCGTTCTCGCTGTCTAACCCCCATCGCTCTTCAAGATGTCTAAAGCACCTAAAAGCTTTTCTCAGGGGGACTTACTGTGTTTTGCTTACTTTTAATTGCTGTTTCTGGGTAAAAAGAGTCATTTCATTTGGCCACAGAATCACAGAATGCTACGGGGTTGGCAGGGACCTCTAGACATCATCCAGTCCAACCACCTGCCAGAGCAGGGTCACCCAGAGCAGGTCCCACAGGAATGTGTCCAGGTGGGGTTTGAAAGTCTCCTGAGATGGAGACTCCACCACCTCTCTGGGCAGCCTCTGCCAGGGCTCTGCTACCCTCACAGGGAAGAAGTTCCTCCTCAGGTTGAGATGGAGCTTCTTAGGTTCAAGTTTGTGCCCGTTTCACTGGGCACCACCATAGGCAGAGGAGAGCAGTGACTTGGGGGACCCATGAGGTCAAGTGGAGACTCAGGGAGAAGGACCCCGAAGGCAGCTGGTTGTGATGCTTGGCCGTATCAAAATGAATTATTTGATCCAGTGCAAGCGTATCCTCTACAGGCACATGAGGATTATTAAAAGACTGATTAGACCTGGAGATCTTTAAACATTAATCTACTTTCCTCAAAACCCATTGACCTGGATAAGATAGACCAGGTAGCCATTAACACTGATTAGTTAACAGCATCCATCTGAGCTCATAAATGTCGGGAAATGATGGGGAATGAAATAGCGACATAAAGGAGCGCGGCACAGCCAAGCATCCTGCTCAGGGAGGTGGAGGTGCCACCGCCGCAGCCCCCTGGCAGTGAGCTCTGGCTGGCATCGAGAGCTCAAGCTATTAAAATGAAACCTTAAATAAAACTTTCTGGGCAGAAAGTCTTGAAAGTAATAACCTTTTTGTAAATCTCCGAGTGTGGAGTGGCTTCATGCTGGGGGATTGTGTTTCTGGCCGTGTTCGTGGGCAAAGGAACTCCTTTGGAGCTCAGGTCTTGGAATTCTTCATTTTATTTTCCCTTTTTGTAGTCAAAAAGCAGGTGGTGTGGTTTTTTTTGATTTAAGAAAAAAAAAAAAAGGCAAAAAGAATTATGGAGAGGCAAACATTGTTTGAGCCAGGTCTGTGTTGTGTCCTGTGTTAAATTAAATTGCATCTATAATTTCCAAGTGGAGGTCAGTTGGGCTGTTTAATTGAGATGGGTTTGACACCCATGTCCCTGAAGTATGGATTGCCCACAGTGGTGTTGCTGATGTGTGGTGGTTTTCAGTGACTGTCTAGTTTTAGAAAACAAAGGAAGAAAGATGTAAAATTATTTGTAAATTCAGACAGCTTTTAACTGATAGAGAAAGGTAGAAAATATCAATAAAGTTATTTTGACGTCTTCAAATAAACAAAATCAATATTTCTAATTCTAATTTATCTTATTTTGAGAAATTACCTAGCTAAACAGAATGCTAGAAGTTTCTATCTAGATAGACAGAAACTATCTACCCACTGCCTAACCACAGTGGTGATGCTTTTAGTGTTGTAGAAACTGAAAATAAGTTTGTGTTTCCTTCTTGAACCTTTCTTCCTCCGTGGCTTCTAGTAAAACCTGAGATGTCCCCACTGTCTTTCAATTTTTTTCTTCCCTGGATGCTCACCTTAACACACCAATCTCCTGAGGTTTTTGTATGGCTTTCGGGGATGGAACCCAACAGCATCCCACCAGGGCACAACCTGCCGAGGCACCTCACCTCAGGACCATCTCTAGGCTCAGCCCCAGCATCTCTCTGGGCAGAGGAGCCCTAACAAAATCCATCTCCACCCTGCCAGGTCCTACCCATCGGCAAATAACAACAGAATAACCCTAATGTGGAGCCTTCAGCTTCAAGAGAGAAATCCAGGTTTCATTTTTCCTCTTTCCATTGCAGTTTCAGACCTTTGTGAATTTGGCCAGGGCTCATCCAGCACATCGGAAGAAGGTTGGAGGGATTTGTTTCCTTCTGCTCATTTTCTGATCCGGTTTTGCTTGCGTAGGGTCAGCCAATTGCCTCTGCAACGTGTAATTTGCTTCTAGGCCAGATCTGTTATTCTGTTAACAACAATAAGCTTTCAAGCTGTCAGCCCCTGCTTTGCTGATAATAAAACTCGTTGGGAATAGCGCAGTTTTGCCGGGCAGCCGAGTGGCCCAGGAGCTAGGGGAAATAACCCGATGCGATGGCTAACAAAATTATAAGGTGTGGAAGGAATAATGACCTGAGTTATTACGTTGCTTTACAGAAGCTTTTAGTATTTCAGGCAGCTGCAGTTGCTCTAACCCAAAGCTGCTTTGCTTTTAATTGACTAGTAATTGCTAGCCCCTGAAGATGGCTCTCAGTAGAGACATGGGGCACTTCCTCGCTGGTTGAATACTCAAGGGAGGTCCCATTTTAGTTTCATCTCTGATAATCCCCCTCTGTTGAGTTGCTTTTGGCTCATACTGCTGTAATTGAAGGAAACACTTGTTCTCCTGTCCCTGGAGCTGGCACTTTCCCTCCTTGTTGTTATTTCTTGGTAAATGGTTTCCATCTCCATGTGTTACATTCGAGGTATGTATCTGTATGCCTATATTATATATAGGGCAGCTTATCTCCTGAAAGACACCTGGCTGGCTGGTATAGAAGCTAAGCCCCTTCCCAGAGGGTGTGAGACAGGTTGACCAAGACCTGCTGAGCTGTTTTGATCCGTGAAAACCAAGGAGAGGGAAGAACATGTGTTCCCCCAACATGTTTGGCTTTATCACGCAACACAGAGGATGACTGGGATGTTCCCTTATGTTGAAACCCAAAAGGCTGAGAAATGGTGTTTATCCACAATGGACACCACTGTGGTGACCAGGGGTGGGGCTACAGGACTTGATTTTTTTGGCTGGCAAAACTAGGGCTCCAAGCCCTGGACCACAGTACTGGAGCAAGAGGTGCTGGGGGATGGGTCCTTGCTCCAGGAGTTTACATCCAGCTCATGCTGAAGCATCAGTCTCCAGCCATTGTCAGCAGGATCAGTTTGAGCCTTTATTTCTTACTGGTGTAGATCTAAGCGTGGAGAAAGGGCAAAGGCAGAAACAGGGCAAGTCATCACGGACAAAACAGCACGAAACGGCTTTCTAGGATGAGTTGCCCTTTTCCCTTCTGGCAGCCAAGGCTAAGAAAGGGAAAAGAGTCTTTTCCATCCGTGCAGGACCATTTCTGTGCAATAAAATCCTCCCTGCTCTCCCCATGTAGCTATTTTTTCCCCTCACTACTTTGTATATTGACTTGGTGTCTTGGACAGGTCAGCTGTGAAAGCTGCCCTGATCCAAAATACTCCAGCTCAGGCGAAGTTAGTTCAGACAAATAATATTTCCAAGGCTGACTCTGTAGAGCTGACTTGGCTGGGAACAAGTAGCTGCAAAAGCCCTCGACAGAGCGTGTGAGGCTTTCCAGGATCCGATGATGCTTTTAAGAAGTCACCAGGGAGACATGAAAGTGCAGAGAGCTTCCAGCCGTGCTCCTGTACTTCTTATTTTGCGAAGGATGAGTCCGTGTCTGCTCACCCACGGCTGAGGGACTGCTCAGGGCAGCAAATCAAGGAGGCGGAGGGAAGGGGGAGTAAGGAGGGGGGGAAGAAAAAGAGGAAAACGACTGTATTAAAAATGCAGAGTCCTGATGAAGCTGTCACGTACTTTCCCGAGAGGCTAAACCTTCCATGGGACATAAGGAGGCTCTGCAAATAACTGTGAATATCTGGAGTAACCAAGAGATGGTTTTGGAAGGGAAATTTGTTGTTTAGGGTAGAATCTGCTCCAGTGAGAAATGTTCCATCCCCACTCTGCCAAAGGACCCGAAGGAAGGGTTTGGGGCTGGAGGCTCTTGGATTTAGCTACACCAATGATGATCATTTTTTTTCTCTCTTCTTCTTTTTCCTGGTCTATTGGGACAGACCGCATGCCCCTAAAGACTTGTGGATTTACTTTGCCAAAGGTGGGATGTTCATAAAAGATTTTCTCTTGGAGTTGCATTCTAAGAGTTTCCTGTTGTTGACCCAGAGATAATTCTCCTTTGATGCAATTTAATTAATCTGCCGGGCATTTGGGTCATGGAATGGCTCTTTGCTTCCAAGCACAGCATGCCTTGGAGCCCTCATTTAGACCACAGCCTGTTTTGGCCACCAATAGAGTTTGTGCTGCAGCCGAGCATCCCTCTGCAGGCAGGTCCCTTAAGGCAGCAGTTTTGCATCTCCAGCATGTTGGCCACCACAGTCCCTGCAGCAACCCAGCCTTCAGCAATGTCTCCAGCCTTGCACAGAACCTACATCTCCAACATCTCCAACCCTACATAGCATCTCCAACTCCAGCATATCCAACCCTGCACAGCATCTACATCTTCAATATATGCCAACCCTACACAATATCATCTCAGCACAGCTCCCTGCAGCTCCCAACCCCTCTCCTGTCTGCAGGATGCTGCCATGCACCAACACTTGATTCTCCTGCCTAGGAATTACACAGTTCAAGCTAAAATCCCCCCCTCCCCTTTTTTTTATAAGTAGGTTTGGTGTCAAAATCTCTCTAGAGGCCACTTGAAGGAATTTATGGAATATTCTTTGTTATTGGTGCTGCTAAGCAAATAGAGCTGCGTGCGTTTATGTGCTGGGTATCGTCAGGAATAGAAATTGCATCAAATAAATTCCTTGAAAGGGAGAGAAGGAAAATCTTTATTCAGTGAGCTGCTCGAATGAAGTGCTAAAGAACCAAGCCTTTTAGGAGCTAGTGTCAAATTAATTACAAAATAAAGCCTTTACATTTCTGAGCAGCTGGTTTTTACATTCTCAGAGCTGAATTTTGCTCCTGATTACCGCAGGCTTGCTCCTGCGAAGCGAACCATAAAATAAGACCAGGGGAAAGTTGTTAAGGAAGTCATGATATCTGTAATTTCAGGGCCTGTCTGGAGTGCAGACGCTGAGGATTCAGGGATTTTGGTCCTGAGTTGTTTCATACTAAGTATTTTCTCCTTGAGAAAGTTTGTTCTGGTGTTCTTATTAATTAGTAAGGCAGGAACCAATGCGTGCTGCGTGAGTAAAATTTAAAAGAAAAGGCAGAAAGAGAACAGGTATAAAGACATTTTATGCCATGGCTTTTGGAAGCTGTTGCGCTGCGCTTTTGGAGGATGCTCCCACCACTGGTGGTATCTGGGCTTCGTCAGAGCAGCTTTGGTTGCTGCCCTGTGAACTTGTGCTGCAGTAAATGGGAGGGGGAGCAAGGCAGTGCTGGCAGGCAGCATCCCAGGGAATGCTTGAAAATAAAAGCATTTATTTGTTTTGAGTGTAGGTTCTAAGAATTTGGCGTTATTGCAATCTCCTGCCCCTGCAGCAGCAGCTGATGGCCCTTAGGGCAAGGTGATGGGTGTTGTCCAACAGTTCCCATTCCCTCCCAGCACAGCCCTGGCCAGAGGCAATGTGCTCTTGCACTTAAATTAAAAAGAGAAGTCTCTCTAGGTGCTTGAATACCAAACCATGTAGTTTGGATAGGGGATGGGTGATTGAGCCAAGGATTTGGCACTTGGTGCCCAAAGGCTCTTTATGGTGTGGGTAAAACCCTCGTCTTAGCCTCTAAGCTGGAAGAGGCAGCAGGTTTCAGGGGCTGGCAGGTTCTGGTGGAGATATATATATCTCTATGTATATATACTTAGCGAGCTAATTAAAAGGATATTTTTGTATTTTAAAACCACACTGTGTGTGTTGAACAAACTAATAATTTCCTTGCTTGGGTTATGAATATCAGCTCAGTTTATTATGAGGTAGAAGCAACTAAAAGCGATGAAGTGGGCCACGTGTGCTTCATTTTCACATGCACCCGGCTCCAGGCACCAGATCTCTACCTCGAGGATGCTCCAGAGAGCTTAAGGGGTGGTATTTATCACACAAAAATTTAATTGTACTGGTGGTGAGACCCTGGCCCAGGTTGCCCAGAGAAGCTATAGCTGCCCCATCCCTGGAGGGGTTCAAGGCCAGGCTGGCTGGGGCTTGGAGCAACATGGTGTGATGGGAGGTGTCCCCGCCGAGGGCAGGAGGTGGCACTGGATGGGTTTTAAGATCCCTTCCAACCCAACCCATAGAACCATTCCATGATTCTATGATTCTGTGATGAATCCATCATCAGTGATGGGGAGAATTGCCCCAGCCCTGAAATAGAGATGGAGCTGTGGAGGAGATGCTTGTGTCTGGCCAATACTTCATGTCTTACACGAAATACCAAATTGCTGCTGCTCAGCAGAGGGTTGTGTCAAGCAAATCCTTTAGCACACCCCAGCTCATGGCAAGAGCCAGGGATTTGCTGCCTGTGTCTTGTCCTGGGGCTCTGATCAAGTTGTTAGGAGACAGTTCCTAAACCCCACCATGCACCAAGCACCAGTACCACAGGGTGGTGTGTCCTACCACCTTTCTGGAGTAGCTGAGGGTCACTTGAACTGTGGCTGCACAAATAATAAATAGCGTCTATAAAGTCTCCCGCTGAATCAGCTACTTCACCAGTAATTTAAATTAAAGGGCTAACTGAGGTTAATCCTTTAGCCAAAGGATGCTCACTGAATGTCTGTGCTGCTCTGGCTGCGGAGGCTGTAGATCGGGTGCCTTGTATGAGGTTTGGAAAGACAGAATGCTAAATAATTTCCTTGCTGTGTTAATATTTTTTGTTTTCTTTTCATTTCCCTTGGAAAAATATTCCAGTCCTTTTCATAGGACCTTTGTAGGACTGTCTCCAAAAAGCTGTCCTCCATTGAGTGTGCTGCGTGTGAGCAGCAGAGCCTGACTGTTGCTGTTTGCTTGATCATACCAGTGCATAAATCCTATAGTCCAAATATCATAGAATCACAGAATAGTTAGAGTTGGAAGGGACCTCAAAGCTCATCCAGTTCCAAACCCCCTGCCCTGGGCAGGGACACCTCCCACCACACCAGGTTGCTCCAAGCCCCATCCAGCCTGGCCTTGAACCCCTCCAGGGATGGGGCAGCCACAGCTTCTCTGGGCAGCCTGGATCAGTGCCTCACCACCCTCACACCAAAGAAGTTCTTCCTAAGATCTCATATCAATCTTCCCTCTGCCAATTTAAAACCGTTCCCCCTTGTCCTGTCACTCCACTCCCTGACCAAGAGTCCCTCTCCAGCTTTCCTGGAGCTCCCTTCACATCCTGGAAGGCTGCTCCAAGGTCTCCCCACAGCCTTCTCTTCTCCAGGCTGAACAGTCCCAGCTCCCTCAGCCTGTCCTCATAGCATAGGTGCTCCATGATATGAGTCAACCTCTCCTAGAAAGTTATCAGGAATGATTTATATTAAACCAGCGGGAGTCAAGAGCATTTTCCAAGAGCATCCTCCTTGCCCCACTGCTGTGATGGCTGGAGATCGGGAAGGGGACAGCATTGCTGGGGTGCAGCATCCCCTGCCCTCATCCGGTGCTGCTCTGCTCTGCTCTACAATGTGACTGTAAAAATACCAGTTTACTGCCACTCAGTGATTTCGAGATCCAATCTTCCCCATTTACAAGCATGAATTTCCTTTTTTTTTTCTTTTTTCTTTTTTTTCCCACTGCCTGCCGGGACCAATTTACCCTGAAATCGCAAAGTTAAGTTTGTCGTGTCCTCGGCAATGATGATGATATAAAACTTCAGCTGCATCCCTGGGCGAGTGTTTTGTGGATGGAACATGGGCCAGAAAACGGGGCTGGCTCTGCCTCTAGCTCTGCTGGCTCTGCCCAGCTAAAAGGAGAGGGAAAGAGCAAAAAGATTTAGCTTCCTATAGACAACCAACTGAGAGAGAAGGGGCTATGCTTACTAAATTCTCTTTTTGCAGTTTATTACACTTTTAAGTGTCAAGCACAGGAGGGTTTAATACCTTGCTGTAAGGCTGTGCCCCTCTGCTCCACTGCAGCATCCCACGGGAATTGATCCGTCCCTGGGAAATAGATGCTTGAGTGTGATGAATCCTGCCCATAGGCTGAAAACAAGTTTTATTTCAGTTTACGTCTATCTGTGCCTTTATATGTACCCTTCCTCCCTGCTTTGCCTTTCTTCACTGGTTGCAGGAGTCTTGGTAGTGGGGACTGGATCCTCATGTTACTGCAGAGACCTGAATTTAGGTGGGATAAAAACCACTTCAGCAGTTATTTTTGTATTTTTCCCTGCCCTGAGGGGACCATTTGTTTCACAGCTGTCATTGGGTATAATTTAGTTATGGCTGGGGATAGACCTGCCAACATCTTACTGCAGGTAACGCTGCTTCATCTGTCGTATCTCCAGGTGATGAAATGCTGCATTATCATGATGTGTCCGTGTGATGGGGAGCAGAGAGGCAGAATCGTAGAATCATAGAATCATAGATGGTTTGGGTTGGAAGGGACCTTAAAACCCATCCAGTGCCAGCCCCTGCCCTGGGCAGGGACATCTCCCACCAGACCAGGTTGCTCCAAGCCCCAGCCAGCCTGGCCTTGAACCCCTCCAGGGATGGGGCAGCCACAGCTTCTCTGGACAACCTGGGCCAGGGTCTCACCACCCTCACAGAAAAGAATTTCCTCCCTAGATGTGAGTCTCCCCTTTTTCAGTGTCAAACCCTTCCCCCTTGTCCTATGGCTCCCCTTGCTCATCAAGAGTCCCTCCCCAGCTTCCCTGGAGCCACTTGAGAAACTGGAAGGGGCCGGAAGGTCTCCCTGGAGCCTTCTCCACGCTGAACCCCCCCAACTCTCTCAGGCTGTCCTCCCAGCAGAGGGGCTTCTATGAGCAAACCTCCTATAAGCACCGATCCACAGGCTGCATTTTCCCCACAGGAGGTAAAAAACTCTCCTGCCTGTCTTGCCTGCTCCACACACCTAAATAGGGTCCTTGAGGTGAGACTCACCACCATGCTGATGGCATGTGCATGAGTGGTGGGACATGGCTGTGCATGCACAAGCAACAGGGAACAGCTTTTCTCACTGGGTTTTTCTGTGCTGGAGAGGAGTGGGCATTACTGAGAGGTCTCTGTGGAGCCAACAGGTGAAAGAAGAAAGGCATCATGCATGCGGCCTCTCCAAAGTTTACTCTTCCAAATGATGGAGCCATCCCGAGTAAGTCGAAAAGTGCGCGTAGTGCTAACTTTTAAGCATCTCTACCTGAAGTCCCTGGGAGTGCGTTGTGGAAATAGCCTCTTCAATTGATTGTAGGGAAAATTTAAGAGCCTAAGTGGTGGGTCTCTGAGTTACGGCTTGGTTACGTGCCAATGAAAACCTGCCATGCAAATCCCTTGGTGTGCAAAGGGCAGAAAACCCGTCACCCGACCACATGGCTATGGCCCTTCACACTGGCCACGGTGGCCAGGCTGGTCCTGAGCTCCTCTCCAAGCCCTTGCGCTGGATAGAGATGGGCTTTCCTTTTTCTGATGCCCCAAATATTTCACTTCAGGCACCAGAAATTGTAACACTCAGGGCTGTAAGCAGTAAAAGCCTCCCGGGGTTTTAAGCTTCACTGGCTACAGAGAAATGCTGTTTTCAGTACGACATTTAGTGCTTATCTCCTCTGCGTAAGGATGAGGGAGCAGCTGCTGCTTTTCCTTCGCAAAAGGCATGAGACAAAGTTGTCCCACAGGGAGTATTTGGAGCTGTTTGTCCTTTTCATGAGGCTGACGCCTCCCTCCCACGCTGGCTCTGTGGAAAGGCTGGGTTTTCTGGGCAGGGAACGGCCTAAAAAGCTCCAGATAATGAGAGTTATTTTATAATGAAGAGGAAATACTTTTGGTGTTGGCTTGGGAGAAAGCATCCTGCAGGTTCTCAGTATCTCAGGAGGTTTTTGCGGGGGCTGAAGACCATGGCTGAGGAGTCTCCAGCCTGTCTCACCCTAGCTGACCAGGATCATCCAGCTCAGTCACGTTTCCCCTTTTGGGAAACCCCTCCTTTGGCTTTGTGGTGCTGCTTGATGGTTTTGAGGTGCATGAGGCCTGAAGACGGGCATTTTCTGGAGAACTTGTTGTCCTTAGCTGGAGGGGTTTGGGTCTGATGCTGATGTTTCAAGTCCAAATGTTTTATCCGCCCTCTCTTAAGGATCCAGAGGACTTGCGTGGGTTATCTTCATGTGGGTGAGCGCTGCGGATATGTGTGGGCTCCTGTGGGGTGTTCTTGAGACCCCACCTGGAGTACCATGTCCAGCTCTGGAGTCCTCAACAGAAAAAGGACATAGAACTGTTAGAACAGGTCCAGGGGACGGCCATCAGGATACTCAGAGGGCTGGAGCGCCTCTGCTGTGAAGACAGGCTGAGGGAGCTGGGGCCGTTCAGCCTGGAGAAGAGGAGGCTCTGGGGAGACCTTGGAGCAGCCTTCCAGGATCTGAAGGGAGCTCCAGGAGAACTGGAGAGGGACTCTTGGTCAAGAAGCCTAGTGATAGGACAAGGGGGAATGGTTTTAAATGGGAAGAGGGGAGATTGATATGAGAGCTTAGGAAGAACTTTGGTGTGAGGGTGGTGAGGCACTGGAAGAGGTTGCCCAGAGAAGCTGTGGCTGCCCCATCCCTGGAGGGGTTCAAGGCCAGGCTGGCTGGGTCTTGGAGCAACCTGGTGTGGTGGGAGGTGTCCCTGCCCAGGGCAGGGGGGTTGGAACTGGGTGATCTTGAAAGTCCCTTCCAACTCTGACCATTCTATGATTCTGTGATTCTATGTTTCTGGTAGGGAAATATTGCCACTATCCATCCCAGAGTTGCTGCTGGGCTGGAGACAAGAACTGTGGTGCTACAGGATAAGGAGCTCAGCAAGGGTAATGAAGAACAGTTCATTAAATGAATCAGTGGGGAGAGTTTAGGAAGACAGATTGTAATTATTATCCAAATGAATCCTGGCCTTCCAGCCGTGTGCTGGCACCTGCTTAAAAGCTCCAGGGCTCCTACTGCCAGGATGCGCAGAGCTGGTCCACGGGTGGCTGCTGGTGGAGGGACAGCCTTGGTGGTCAGGAAGGAGGAATGAAGTGCACCGTCACCCGCCTTTCTCCTCTTCCCACACCATCTGCTGCTTGCTGAGGGCATCGTCCTGGTTTTTGTCTTGTCTGACCTTCTTCGGCCCGAGGCTGGTTCTGTCATGGTCCCAGCCTGACGCGTCTCTGGCCCGTGGCCTCATTTCACCCGTGTGCGACTCATGTTTGTACGTGCTGAGTGGCCTCATACTTGTGCCAGGATGATGTTTTTTATAAGATGAGAAACTTTTTGTTAAACAAACTAAAACTCCTTCTCCGCCCTAAAATACCCCCAAAACCAGGAAAAAGTGGAGGATGACATTCTGCATCAGTTTTCCAAAGTACCGGTGGATGGTGTTCTGCAAACCAAGTCCTGGGAAATTAAGAGGCATTCTTGGTTTTATTTGTGTTCCTGTGGGAGATGAACCTTTGTGGGAGCGTGCAGGTCGTGTTTCCCACCACTAATAAATTACGATCTGGTGGGACAGAGATCCTGTCGCATCCTTCTGCACTGGTTTGTTATGTGTGGAATTAATTAGGGCTTGATGTGGATCAGAGAGAGGGTAGCAGTTTTCTTAGTTTATGGCCCGACATCATTCTCAAATATTTGGAGCTTCACCACTGTAGTTTATTCATTTGCTGCCGGGATATTAGTGCTATATTTCTTTTTAAATATCCACTCAACCAGTGCTAAATTGCAGTGATGGCCACAGAGGTGATTTATGCCAGCTGCAAGGACCTTCCATAAGTACTCACCATTCACACAAATGCTTGCACCAATATGCTGTTATGGGGAGTGCCTGATTGCACAAATAAGAAGAAAATGGCAATATCTTGCAGTAAATTACAAGTGCCAGCCTGTCGTGCTTCTGCGTCAAGCGCTGCTAGAGTTTACCGGTTCTTGAGGGGTAGAATATAGGGGCATGAATTGTGATCCACTGGGCAACATTTAATGGTGTCCCATCAAATAAATAAAATTAAAAAGAAGGTCAGTCCTCTCCGGTGGCAAAAACTGGTTTGGAAGGTGGAGATGGATGTATTAGGAGTGTTATGTAGCGTCTTGTCTGTGATGATCGGCTATTAAATTTCGGATGCTGGCCGCTGCTGGTTTGTAAAAGAAATAGCGTGAATGCCAGCACAAGACTCTGTTAGCCTCAGGCAGTACCTAGGACCTCGATAACTTCTTGTTTAAAAGCAGCAGACTTGTGTAAAACCGGAGCTGACATCCCTGCTGTTCCCACACAGTCGTGTGGCAGCAGTACCCTGGGGGGGTGCAGGCAGACATGGGACTGATTTCAAGGTAGCATCTCCCTGCCTCGCCGTGCCCAGCTCTCTTGACAAGCCCCACTGGGAGATCTCCGTCTTGGAGACCAATAGGAAAACGCTGTCCTTGTAAACACGTCTCTTGACAACTTTTATGGCTCTGCTTTCCGGAGCTCCATCCCCATTACTCTTCACCGTTGAGAGATTAAACCTGACACCATGAAGGAAGGATAATATTTTCCTTGTCTGACATACTTCTGTGCCAGGTTTCCGATAACACGAAAAAAACAAGGGGGAGGGGGAGAAGATGCCAAAGGATGTCATCTATTTGCGTTTTCCCTCTTGGTTTATGTTGGTGTTTGAAAGAGCCGTGCCTTGCCTTATGGTCTCCTGAGGCTGAACGGCCACCTCACCTTTTGAACATGTGGGTCTGGAGTTTTTTGGTTCCTCCCTCCCCCATTTTTGTAGGGCTTGAGATACATAATCCCCTCTGAGGAAGAGGATGCCCCAGTTAGGCTCTCATCCCTCTCTGCATGGGATGGGGACTTGATTTCCTTCTTTCCTTTTGTGCTTCAGTTTGGAAGGGAGATGAAGTCCTTCCCGCCCATTTGGTGTGAATTCCTTCCTTACCAAGCTGTCATTGCAGCCCTGTTCTCCTTTGGAATGACATCCCCTTGGGATTTGATGCTTCAGAAACCTGGTTATTGTAGGCATCCGTTGCAATTTGCTCTCTGGAGCCATCATTTCATTGTAAATGATGTACCACTGGCTCCTGCCGGGGTGTGAATGAATGGACCATCGCGATGTGCTTGCGTGGAGCCAACCGGACTGTGCCGTTCCTCGCACCTCCAGTGAATTAATGACATGGCTCTGTGCCACCGTTGGCTCAGCAGGTGCCATGGGAAAGCTGGTAGCTACGGGAATGCATTGTTCTGCCAAAAGTCAGAAATAAAGTCTTCTTTCCTCTTAAAGAGGATCTTTCTCCCATCATCTCATGTGAGCTCCTGCCCAGACTCATCTCTGTTCTCCCCAGGCCCTTTCAGCTTCATGATCTCCTCCCCCTGGACCTGTCTGGAAAGTCCCTTTGTTTTCCTTTTTTGCTCTGTTGTCTGTGATGCTGTTGGTCGTGGCTTGATGGGATATGTGTCTCTGAACCTTTGTGTACCACAATTGTGGAGAAAATGACTGTGAAGGATGCTAATTTGCGCTCTTTTCAATGGTTAGTACCTTAATCTGACAACTAATGTCTTGCCTTGTCAGTGAGCTCTAGCCCGCATCTTTGTCTGGATTTAGAAAAGTAATTTACAGGCTTCAAACTACTCGCTTTTACCATCATTCTGCTCCGTATTGAAAGGATAATTTATCAGCAGTATGCTTGTCCTGTGCACGCTGGTTATAAACTATGAAATACCTTTTTCTCTATTACTCTGGTCAGGCTCGCTTGCATTTTGAATATCAGTCATTTGTGTCCCATTGGCTTGATACACAGCAGGATATACGTTGATGTCTTGGAGCTTCTGATGGTGGTGTCTTCTGCTTTGAACATAGAATTTGTTTGAGACACCCATGCTCTGCTTTTTAATTTGACAGGATGCACGATTTTCCCTAAAGAAGGGCTCATCATGTCATTCAAATACCGTTTCACTGATTTTCATGGAATCGGGGAATTGTCAGAGTTGGAAGGACCTCTTGAGATCATCCCGTCCAACTCCCCTGCTAAAGCAGGGTTGCCCAGAGCACATCCCTCAGGAATGCATCCAGGTGGGGCTTGAAGGTCTCCAGAGAAGGGGACTCCACACCCTCCCTGGCCAGCCTCTGCCAGGGCTATGACACCCTCACCCCAAACAAGTTTCTCCTCAGATTCCAGTGGAACTTCCCATGTTCCAGCTTGTGCCCATTGCCCCTTGTCCTGTCACTGGGAACCACTGAGAAGAGTCTGGCTCCATCCTCCTTTAACCCACCCTTCAGATACTTAGGAGCATGAAGAAGGTCTCCCTTCAGCCTTCTCTTCTCCAGGCTCCAGAGTCCCAGCTCTCTCAGCCTTTCCTCACCAGGGAGATGCTCCAAGCCCTTCAGCATCTTTATTGCCCTGCGCTGGACTCTCTCCGGTAGTTCCCTGTCTCCCTTGAACTGGGGAGCCCATCACTGGAGGCAGGATTCCAGTTGTGGCCTCCCCAGTGCAGAGCAGAGAGGGAGAATGACCTCCCTCCCTCCACCTCCTGGCCACACTCTTCCCTATGCAGCTGAGAATTCCATTGGCCTCTTGGCCACCAGGGCACGTTGCTGGCTCATGGAGAGTTTACTGTCTACCAGGACCTTCTCTGGTCTGCTCTGAACCTATATCAGTGCCCAGAATTCTTCCTCTCCAGGTGCAGGACTCTAGCCTTGCTCTTGTTGAACCTCGTGAGGTTCTTCTCTGCCCAGCTCTCCAGCCTGGAGAGGTCACGCTGGATGGTGACACAGCCTTCTGGAATGTCAGCCAGCCCTCCTAGTTTGGTATCAGCAAACTTAACGAGGACACACTCAGTCCCCTCAAACATTTTGAACATGTTTACCTTTGTACTTCAATGGGGATTTTCAGAGGAGTTGTCAAAGGAAACCAGCAATCCATCAAAGAAAACAAGAATTGGGTTTTTTATGGACTATTCTCAAGGTACATGTTTGTATTTTCGTTTCCGTGCTGGACCTTCTTTTTATTGCAAGTTAAAACATTACTAACAGCAAGTAGCGCTGTTTTCCCCCAAGACATATAAACGGAGGTTAAATCATTCTGCTTTTCTTTGTGTTGACTGTCTCAGGTGTACCGCTGCAGTCGGGCTATGCTGATGTTGCCCTTTCCAAACAGCTCTAGCCTTTTATCTTGATGATCTGATAATGCTCTGAATCCTTCCCTCCTATCAGGGCATGCAAAAGAGCCTGAAATCAAGAGAATCCCCTGAAGAAGTTGTACCTTCTCAAATAATCATTTGTAGGAGGTGAGGAACAGCACAACCCCGTTTATTGGGGGTTGAAATGAATGCCTGTGGATTTTTGAACTTGGCAATACCTTTTTGAATGCCATTATAAAATAGTCTTTCATAGCTTCTTAGGGAAAGATGGAAAACCTTGTGGTTGAGTGTCTTGAGAGAGGTACCTGTGGTTGTCCAGTTCTGTAGTCTGATGTCACGACTGGACCTGGAGAACCATGGCCAGGCCCTGCTGTGCACAGATAGGCTGATGCAGGTAAGTTTTATATATGAGGATGATATATATATATGGCATTTACCTATAGTTGGGTAAGACTTTCATATATTGTGGCTGCACCATCCCTGGAGGGGTTCAAGGCCAGGTTGAAGGGGGCTTGGAGCAACCTAGTCTAGTGGGAGGTGTCCCTGCCCATGGCAGGGGGGTTGGAACTCAATGATGCTTTAGGTCCCTTCTGACCCAAACCATTCTATGATTCTATGTTTCTATGATACAGGCACTGGGGTTTGTCCCAGTAGAGGAGGAGAAGAAGCCTGCCTGGGGTCTGAGATAGAAGGTAGTCATCAGTGGGGCATGGATATTCCATGAGAGCTGTGCTGCGAAGGAAAAATGAACCCTGTGGGACTTCCCTCCACATCTCCCTCCTAAGCAAGGCTGTTGGCCTCAAAGGTTTCATTGGTGTGAAATGGCCACCACTGTTTTCAAGCTGAGGTAAAACACCACATCTGTGCTCAGAAAGGGACTTGCTCCACGTGGAGAGCAGGATGGATGGGATGTGTTGAGGACAAATATTCATGTTCTCCCCCAGATCACAGTCATGGCTCTGGTGTGGTATTTGGCCATATAAAGCCATAAGTAACCACCTGGTTTGCAGAAATGAAGGGGTGGAGACACACCAAGAACCTTGATGAGGATCTGTGCTTGCTGGTGGCCCTAAAGAGCACCCACAAAATCATCAGGGTTCCTTGGAAGTGTTTCCTTGCAGGGTCCTAGGAGTGATGTGGATGATCTGATGTATCTCAAATTGTCTGCTGGGTTTGCTACGGCTCAGGAGAAGATGTCGGGCAGGGAAGTGATTGCATTTCTTCCATACGTGTGTCAACATAGCTCTGGTTGCGCATGGCTGGACAGGTTTCCCATGGAAAAAAACAACCAGGAGAAACATCTGCCAAGGTCATGGCAGATGAGCTCCTGGCCATGGCCAGCAGCCTTTGATGGATTTAGACAGTCTATTGCTGAGGAGGGGGGTAGAGGGGATGGAGGAACGTCCCTTCCTTTTCAAGTCACCATTTGATTTCTTTTTCGGGGACTGGGGTCCCAGACACACAGCTGAAGTCAGCTCCGGGCTCCTGTCACTTTAGATCTTGTTTGTTGGAGAAACATGCCCTAACAGGAGGTTTAACACTTAAATTTTTACAGCTGCAAAGGGAGCTGTATAAAAAGCCCCATAAAATTGCCTGGATTTATTTGGCTAAAGACGGCACGGGGTCCATCAGCACCTAAATCCTTATTCAGCATTTGCGGTGCGCTGTCGCTCTCGATAGGAGCTTGCTTGATTTCCCGTGATTTTCACTAATGCAAGTTTTCTTCTTGCTGTACTTTAAACTCTCCTAATTAGAAATTTTTTGACTTCTGCCTTCAAAGCCTATCTGGGAAAACCCATCTACAGGGCACAGGCTGCTAACACAGGATTACTGTTGTTCGGCTTATCTTTCCAGCTTGAATGGTTTAATAGGTCAGTCAAGTATTAAAATGGGATTTCCACATGGATATAAAATCTTTTTTAAAGGGCATATTTTTTTTACTGTGAACGCTTCATATTCTCTGCATCTTTTTTTTTGCTCCGATTGGAGCTTTGAAACCTGAATATGATTTCATATTTCTCTTTTTTCACCTGCTTCTGTGATGCAGTGGTTATAAGGCGTATGTCAATATTTGAAGGGAATGAGTTTGTGATGACTCCAGTTTCTGTTTAGTTTTATGATCTCAGCAACTGCGTTAGCTGTGTGTGATTTCCGATGGAGCCAGTATGCCGCTCGGTGTTGGGCACAATCCACTCTGAATATTCATTACTGCTTTTTACTGGTTGCTTACCAGTTCCAAAACCCAGACTTTCTGAACCATGAGGCAGCAGAGTGGCTTGGAGACAGCTCATGCTCCCTGTTTCAGGCTGATGCTTGTTAGGAGTCACTGTGTGCAGTGGTTGGGGGGTTTCTAAATGGCTCTGAGCCGTTTTGTCCTCTTTTATTGTAGGAAAAGGTTCTGCACATCTGCATGTCCCCTGCTGTGTCAGTGCAAGGCTTGGGAGGGACTTGTGTCTTAATCTTTGATATTCCATATGTTCTCCCAGTTCAGGAGAAGGCTGAGTGCAGGGCTGGTCAATGCCCAAGACCATCAATGCCACCGTGATCAAAGATGTCACACCTCTACTGCCCCACCAAGAGCCACCCCAATTGAAAACCCACATCCACCTCATTTGGAAACCCATGTCCCTCACGTTTGGAAACCCATGTCCTCTCCACTTGGAAACCCATGCCTTCCTCATTTGGAAATTCATGTCCACCTCCTTTGGAAACGCATGTCCCCTCCACTTGGAAACTCATGGCTGCCCCATGTTTCAGAGCTGCTGATGGCCTGGCAGTCACCACCTGGACTTTGCCCAGAGTTTCTGTCAAGAGATGGTCCAAAATGAGACTAAAGAAAGAAGCAATAGTGATGGAGCAAGTCTTTCCTCATTTGCCAAAGCATTTTTAATTCTTACTAAGTAGTGGCAGAGTGAGGAATTAATGGGATATTGTATTTTTTGTGTTGGGAGAGCACAGGCGTCATCCACATTGCTTCCTGTGGGTGGAAAGCAATGGGCATGAGCTGTGCCTACAGGCTTTGATGTTCAGCAGCTGGATAAGCGTGGAGTAAGCGGGGGCTTCAGTGGGGACATCTTCATCCTTTGGGGATGAGCCCTCTTCTGGCTCTGCAGCCGTGAGCTCCCAGTTGTGGTGGGCTGAGCAAGCAAGGAGTTGTGTTGTATTTCAATACAAGCTCAAACACATCGTGTGCCGGCGTTTCTCAGAGACTTGACCTGATGCAACCCTGGCAAGGCGAGCTGCTGGAGACATTTATTCACCGCTCTAAACCAGCTTTCCCTCCCTGTCCTCCATCTTTTATTTTCTGTAAGGAGAAAACAAAATGCTAAGTGATTAAACCAGATTAGATTTATCTGCAGACATTTCCCTTCAAGCTATGGCGCGTGGTCGTTTCTCATCCCTCTGCCTGCATTCTGGTGGGAAGAGGCGTTGTTTATAACGGGAAATATTATATTATTTCTCTCTTCTCCCTTGCAGGTGTTTACAAAATATGGGAAATGCTACATGTTTAACTCAGGAGAAGAAGGACGGCCTCTTCTTACCACAGTTAAGGGTGGGACAGGCAATGGACTGGAAATCATGCTGGACATACAGCAGGATGAATATTTGCCCATATGGGGAGAAACAGGTAAGACCTCCTTTTTCCTTCTGCAAACATGCATGTACTGGTGATTTTTTTTGGAAAGACCCTCCCATCCCATCCTCCCCAACCAAAGGCTAAATGTAGCAGCTCTTGAAAGCAAGAAGAGCCCAGTCTGTGTGGAAACAAGTTGCTTTTCTTCTCGGTGTATGCGGCTGCTGTTTTGGACCAGCATGTCCATGGTACAGGTCATCAGTGAGAGCTGGACCTGGGTGTCTTGGCACCAGCAACTGAAACACCAAGCAGGGATGTCATCGTCTGTCCTGGGGTTGGCACTTGTGGGTGACAAGAGGTGTGATGTGTCCTTCAGATGCTCCAGTGCCTCCTTCTTCCTTAGAAAGTCATTTTGGGGAGTCCACGGTCAAGGTAGACCTCCAACTGCTGTGTGTGCTTTCCCCCTCGAAATATGGGGACATTCATTGCCCTGTTTGTCCTTGTGTAGGTTCATGCTGTCTGGGCGAACTAAGGACTCGGCTCATGGAGCTCAGATCATTTGGGATGGACAGCATCTGTCTCCTAATGAACCCAGTTGAGTCGGGCATCTTCTGAAGAGCCCATGTGCTGCACTGTGCTCTGGGCCTGGGCACTGTCTTGCAGGTCTCATGGGATGGGAAGGCACACTCAGAGGGGATGTAGAAATGCTGCCTCCTGCAAGGGCAGCTCAGCAGCTCTCATCATCATCCCAACCAGGCTGCCACGGTGGAAGTTGCTGGCAACGCCTGTACCAGTTTCTTCAATGAAACCTGACAAAAAACTAGTGGGTAGGAGGTTGCAAGAGGGGTGGCATGAACAGAGGACACCATGGGGAGTGCCATGTGCCAGGTGAAGTTTAAAGCAAGCCTTATCAGTTCTTCAGCAGTGGCGGCTGCACTCTTCATGAACCCGCGTTGACATTTCAAACAAAGAATCCAAAAAAAAACATTGGAAAAATTGCCAGCCACTCTGCTTCTCCAGCAGTTGCAAGGCAGAGCATTGCGGTGGGAGTTTTTCAGGGTGAGGTTGTGTTTATTTTTGGGTACCAGGAGAGGGAAAAGAGTGAATGTCACGTAAGGTTTTGTGTCGCCATCCCTCTGTCATCCTGTGCAAATGAGCCCTTTTGAGCACCTTTGAAACTTCCGCTCAGTAGCGAAGAGGAGTCTTGGTTGCGTTCATTCAAAACTTGCCGTTTATTTGTGTGGCGTTCCATTCTTGCGGTTTCAACAGATTCCCACGGTCCCGTCAATCATTTAAAATTGCACAGGCTTTTATAACAAGAGCTTTGCTTCCTTCCCAGTTTTTATCTCGCATTCAGAGTCAGCCTGATCTGGCCCCGGTGAGGGGGAGGAGACGGTGATTTGAAGTCGTCATTTCTGACTTGTTGCATTTCTTTGAAGTCTTGTCCTTTTAAAGGCAAAACAGGTTCACAATAGAGAGCGGGAAGATGAAGTGCATTCTCTACCTCTGGTGCTTTGTCACTTACAGACTGCCTTGGGGGAGCCCGTGGTTGCAGGAAACCTTCACCTTGATGGTTTGGAGATAGAGCAGGCTTGGAAAACCCCACCAATAGCTCTGCATAGAATCATCGAATCATAGGATGGTTAGAGTTGGAAGGGATCTTAAAGATCATCCAGTTCCAACCCCCCTGTCCTGGGCAGGGACACCTCCCACCACACCAGGTTGCTCCAAGCCCCATCCAGCCTGGCCTTGAACCCCTTCAGGGATGGGGCACCCGCAGCTTCTCTGGGCAACCTGTTCCAGTGCCTCACCACCCTCGCAGCAAAGAAGTCCTTCCTAAGATCTAATCTAAATCTCCCCTCTGCCAGTTTGAACCCGTTCCCCCTTGTCCTGTCACTCCACTTCCTGAACGAGAGTCCTTCTCCAGCTCTCCTGTAGGCTCCCTTCAGATACTGGAAGGATGTTCTACTTTGTTGGGTTTTGGACCCCTCTGAGGTGTCCCATGGAGACACAGACCTGGTGTCACATTGTCCTTGCTTTAGACTTGCTGTTTGGAGCTGACTTTTGGAGAATCTTTAGGAAGAACCCATCCAGAGATGCGCTGCCTTTGGAGCTGTGTGATGCTGGGAAAGGGGGATCAACCTTGGCTGGGTAAAACAGACTCTCATTGCACGGGAAGCCAAAACACAAGAGAAAGAAGCAAGCTGAGAAATAAATTGAGGGGAACAAAAGATGAGGGAGGAGGATCAACCAGGTCTTGTTCTTGCCGTCTGGCAGGGAAGCTGGGCTGGGGGACGGGGGAGTGAAGTTTCCATTCTGGTACCTTCATATCTGTGAGCATCACCATCATCCAGAGGTTAGGTGGGGTGACAGCTTCTGCTGGCGTCACTCTCTTCAGAAAGCTTTCAAGCCCTGCAAGTGGCAAAGGTACTTGAAACCTAGTCGTGGCTGTGGACTTGAAACCTGAGGAGAAGAAAAAACCACAAACCATGCATTCCCCTTTTTCAACATTCTTCTGGGTTTTTTTTGTGGAAGGGAGCAATGTACGCCTTTGATTTTCAAGATGCTCCTGATGATGTCCTGTCCTCCCATGACCTCACCACTGCTGATCTCATGCTTGTTTAACTTAAATATGTACTCAGCTAAAGATTAGAGGCACTAGTTGACTAGAACTGGGCTGGTATTGTGGGGATGGATTGTGCTGGGATAGTCATTAAGGTCTATCTGACTGTGAAATGCTGTAGGAGTCAAGGCAAAACTATATAAATGGGGCTCTTGATTTGATTAAAAGGTGTAGGAGAGGCTCCTGGACTTGTTGCAAGCAAATTTGGCCATGTTCTTACAGGTAGAACTGGCACTTGACTTTGAAGCTCATAAAACATTAATCTTTGCCTTTCAACAAGGGACTTTTTTATCCTCCACATTTGTACAGCGCCTTCTACAAGCTGTCTTCAATCTTCATTGAGCTCTCTGGACACTATCAGAATAAAAATATTAACTACAGTGGTTAATAGTTGCTGTTCCCATGGAAACACTTAACTCAGCTCTTAGTAGGTAAGTGAAGGAGTTGATGATTTCCAAATATTTGCATAATAATGTAAATGTGTTTAGAATTAAATCTCCTCAGCTACTGCCGCTGGGACTGCACAAAGTTGGCTCTCTGATGAAAAGCTTTGTCAAGGGCATGGAGCTCTTGGTAGTGATATTCAGCTCTGGCTATGGAGAGGGATGGGGTGGACATGGTGGGAGATCTTGGCATTGTGGTGCCAAAGCCATGTGTAGGCTTGGAGAAGCCCAGCTGTGGGGACACTTCCATGGAATGAGTTGAGTTTTGTTCTTCCTAGTGAGTTCAAATCTCTGTTGTAGCCTGAGCTCTTCCGTTCTCTCCTTACCTTTAACTCTTCAGACATTTCCACAGGCTGATTTTCCCAATAGCCATCCTGTAACCAGGAGCTGCTCTTTCAGTTGTCTCTTAGGCAGTGATTTTTATGTGGTTGAGTTACTTCACCATTTTTTTTCCCAGCTTCCAACTTCCACAGCATCCCTCAAATGTGGCTGCTCAAACCCATTTCCTTTCCCAGCTGATTGTCCCCTGTTAATCCAGGTTTTCCCTGAGTGATCTGGAGCTGCCCCCACCAAGCTGCTGTCTCAGACATGGTGTGTGCTCCCCGTTCAGGGCTTCACAGGTGCTGAAGGCGGACCAACTTCCATCACCACAGAGTGCTCTTCACATGGGAGAATAATGCATTTCTCTGGCCTGTAGTGGTGGCCTTGGCTCCTGCATCCCCCAAGGGTCTCTCCCATGGAAAACAACCACCCAAAGAACCCTCCAGGTCCTAGTTCACTGCCTCTCCATCCCAGCCATGGCCTGGACACCCTATGGGACCTTTCCTCCTGCACCCTGGGTCCCTCAGGCCCTCGTTGACCCAGTGCAGTTGTGGTTCTGTTGGATGTAGCTGTGATTTTTGTCAATGCCAAGTTCAAAGGGTGGCATCTTACTCTGTATTTAGTCCCATAAATGCTTTACTTGTGAGGAGTGGCTGAGGGAGCTGGAGCGTTCAGCCTGGAGAAATGGGTGCTGAGGGGAGACCTTCTTGGTGCCTCCAACTCCCTGAAAGGAGGGTGTAGCCCAGCGGGGAGCGGGGAGGAGGGGGTGTGTGCGTCAATCTCTTCTCCCAAGGAACTGGCGATGGGAAAAGAGTAAACGACCTCAAGTTGCACCAGAGGAGGTTTAGGGTGGATATTGGGAAAAAATTTCTTCACCGAAAGGGTTACTAAGCCTTGGAAGAGGCTGCCCAGGGCAGTGGTGGAGTCACTATCCCTGGAGGGATTTAAAAGCCAGGCAGGCATGGTGCTGAGGTACATGGGTCGGTGATGGTTTGGGCAGTGTTGGGTTGATGGTTGGACTTGATGATCTGAAAGGTCCCTTCCAACCTGGACAATTCTGTGATTCTATGAAAGCCAGGTCTCCTTCACAGGCCCACATGAAAATAGTTAGTGTCTGGACTCAAAAAATCCTCTTTTTTGCTGCTGGCTGCGTGCCTCAGGATCTCGACTTGCTTTTTAAAACTGCTCTTTGCAATTCAAATAAGAAGTGAAGAAGGAAAATACTGGTTCGTAGCTTTGGGATAGGACTGCTCCAGGAGCTGCTGCCACCGTGTCACGCTGGCATGTGCTTTGTGATACAAAAAGTGATTTAATTGTTACTGACTTGGCGAAGAGAATGAAGTGTATTGTCATTCTAAAAAGACCTTTATTGAGTATCCATTAACATCTTGGGAAGCTGAAGTACCTTGTTGAACAAGTCGGTTGTAATAGAAGACTGTACCTTTCGCTTGGCTGTCTGCATATGCAAGCTCATTATTTGAGCATGTTAAATTTATGTGGAGTCTAATTTTGGAATCGTGAGTGTACACAGACTGCTTCAGTCTTGATTTTCAAGTGCGAAGAAAAGGGTATTTTGACTATGTCTGGATGTCATGGCATCAGGCAGCCTTGCCATCTTTGGGTGTGCAAAAATATTGTGTCAGGGCTGTCAAAATCATGAGGCACGTGGAAAAAAAGAAAAAAAAAGATCATAAAAAGAAAAAGAACTGGAAAACTCTGTCTTTTGAATTTTGCACTTCTAGAATTTGTATTTTCTAGCATTTTGTTTTAACCATGAGTGTACCAGACATGAAAAGACTGGGGAAGTAGTTTGTGGCTGAAGTCTTGCCATCACCATTGTGCTTTAAAGAAGGGAAAATTGTGATGCAAGCAAGATGGAAAAAAAATCCATCAAGGAAAAAACTGCTTCCAGTAACGGAGAAGGAAGCAGAGTCAGAGTAGCGTAGGTGGAAGCTGCAACCAGTCCTACATATGGCAGGGAATCTCCCAAATTCTACGGTTACACATCTTTGTCTCACAAGACGAGGGGCTGAGGAGTTGAGGGGGCTGCCGAGGGTGCTTGTTTTATGGCACATGGTAGGGAAAGTGGCAGAAAGGCAATCAAATGTAGAAGAAAATCTTAATTTATAGTGGTGACTGTTTGATTGGAAAGAGAACCCATTTCTGGTTATTCTTTCTGGCCTGGCCCAAGGTATTATGTATGGACCTAATACAGCAGCACAGTAAATTGGAAATCACTCAGGCTGCAGGGCTGTAAATAAGAAATACAATCAGAGGGTTTTGTGTTTGTGTTTCAGGAATTGTTGGATAAAGATGAACATTTCATACCAATTAATCAAGTAACACGCTGAATAAAAAAAAGGAGGGAGGGGGGTGAGAAACACTATAAAATTGTGCTAAGCAGCAGCATGAAATCTATAAAGCTTGAGGCTTCAATCCACTTAGGAGACTATCACGTAGTATTATGGGCCGTTATTATTTAACTCGATAAAAAAACACGGGCTATGAGCAAGACTTTTGATCTGGGTCACACAGAGGACCATCTCAGCCCTGTTTCATTCGCACCCAACACATTTGAATTGCAGAATCATCAGGGTTGGAAAGGACCTCTGAGATCACCAAGTCCAACCATACACACAAAAAAAACCCCAACAATCTTGGCCACTAGAGATGCCCTGAAGTGCCACATCTACACATTTCTTAAATACCTCCAGGGATGGTGACTCCACCACCTCCCTGGGTAGGCTGTTCCAGTGCCTGACCTCAGTGAAATCCTCTCAGTGCAGTCATTCCTCCTAATATCTCATCTGAACTTCCCCTGCTGCAACTTCAGACCATTTCCTCTGGTTCTGTCATTATTCACAAAGTGGTGGGTACTGACCATGGCCATCAAACGGTGGATGCAGTGGAGAAGCATTTGTTGGTGGCTGCTCTCCAGGGTGTGGGTACCAACCCTGGTCATCAAACAGTGAATACAAGGGAAAACCATCTGTTGGTGGCTGGAGGAGCCCCTCTCCGGGAGACTGTGGTTTTGGAAAAGGAAAAGCCAAGGCTGTGTGGTGGGATATTGAGGACCAACCTCTGCCATGCCCAAGGTGCGGGATGCTCATCCTCCCTTTGGGCATCACTGCCGGGGGAGCTGAACCATGTCTGTCACATTAATCCAAATTAGCCAGAGGTGCAGGTGGTTTCGGTGGCATTGAATTTCCATGCTGCTGCTTTTCTTCCTCATTAAAACCACCTTAATTCCCCTGATCTCTTTCCATTTCCAAATTGAATTTAGATAAATTGAATTAGCGTGGCTTTAATTTTGAACTGGGGTCTTCACGCAAGCCCTGACGCTGGAGAAAGAAGCTGAGATTTGTGGCTGCTGGCTGTTATGGGAAGGACCATTTGGGTCTTCCTTGAGTCTGTAAAGGGGGGAAAAGTGACGGTAATGACATCCATGCTGTGAGGAGCAGCATTTCCCAGATGGCCATGACCTTCCTCCAGCTGTATCTCCCCAGGGACCAGCTCATGGTGGGGTTCTGCAGAGCCTGGGACATGGTGCTGACACCAGGTTTCACTTGGGGTAAATCAGATTCTAGAGGAGGTGTCTTTCTGGTGGCTTTTTTCTGGCAAAGAATAGGTTAATCAGGGCTGTGTTGAGGGATCTGCTGCCTGCTTTGGGTTTGGGGGATCTGTAGTGGAGCATCTCCAGGACCCGCCTTAGGTCTGGGATGCTCCAGGCATCGCTTCAAAGGGATTTGCAGCACGAATCATCCACATTCCCTCCTCGCAACCACCGCCACGGCAATGCTTTTGGCTCAAGCCGGGGATGTTCCTTCTCATTGCTCACAAAAGCCCCAATGACTTTTGGGATCCTGCAGCCCAGCCCGAGGACCGAGAGGACTTGGAGAGGGCGAGGGTGATCCGGGCCAGGTTCAGGTGCCTGGAGGCCAATGCTGTCAACCTTGAAAATCCATCTAGCAAAAGTTTACTGGTGCAGGCACAAATTGAGAGCATTTCCATGGTTTCTTTGATATATATTTTTTTTATTTTATTTTTTTATTTATTTCCCCCCCCTGCCCTCCAGCATTTCTTGCCAGGCAAAACAGACCTAAGCAGCAGCTCCATGCTGCTGAGATGGGTCTGCGCAGCCTTGTTCCAGACATACAACGGCATCTTATTGCAAGGATTTTTTAGAGCAAGGAAGGACAGTTGGTTTAGTTCAGGGGTCAGATGTTTCCCCTCTCCACCCCTTAGCTTTCCCCAAAGCCTTCCCAGCCCTGGCTGTGGGTCTCCAGCTGTGCAGCCTCTGTGCATGGTGCATTAATAACCCCGAGCCCTGGAATATTTGATTTGCCAGCTGTGGAGAGGCACAAAGCACTCACTGTCATCTCCTTCTGCATATTAACGTGATTAGCAACGGTTCTTCATAAATTCAGCCCTCTCTCTTTGCTTACAGGGGATCTGAATTCAAGCTGGCCTCCCCCAAGGTCACAAGGCTGACAATCTGCCGGGCTCCTGGCACAGCTCCGGGGTGGGGGGGCTCTGTTTTGGATTTACGCCGCAGGGAATCATCATCATCATCATCATCATCAGGCTTTGAGATGCTGGGGTTAACCGCGGGGTTTGGGAAAAAGGGGGGAAAAAAAAGGCCCTGGTTTGTGTGTTTGCTTCATTCACAGCAGGTGGAGTTCTAAGTGGGATAATTCCAATTAACATAAAACTCATCTGCAAATAGAAGATATGTAGGAAATGACCTGGGAATGGATGAAGCATTGGGTAGCAGCCGGAATGCACTGTGGTGGGAGGCAGTGGGAGTACCCCATACATGTGTGTGCATGCAAACCCTGTGCAGGTTTTAAAACAGGAATGTACTTCCTGAAAGCGACTGCTGGCTCCAGGACGACTTGGAGCTTTTGCAATTTCATTTCTGTGATGAGGATGTTGGGAGCTGTTGCCTCCTGCGTGCGGCCACAGCTGCCCAAGGGCATCTTCTCTGCAGAAGAAAAAAGATGCTGCATCAAGAGATGCGTGACCAGCAGGTCACAGGAGAGGATTCTTCCCCTCTGCTCTGCGCTTGTGAGACCCCACCTGGAGTCCTGTGTCCAGCTCTGGAGTCTTCAACACAGAAAGGACATGNAATGCCGGATGGGGCACACCAACCTCTTCACTGGAGCTGTAGTTGTGGTCTTTAGGGGACATGGCAGTGGCTCCTGGCTGTGTGTGGGTCTTCACTCCCAGCCATTTGCAGGGCAATGCACAGGTTTGGTGATGCCGAGCAGTGGCAGAAGTGGTGGACATCCCTCCCTGTCTCCCCTCCCACCCAACACCTTGTCTCCCAGCAAGACAGAGCAGAGCAATGAATCTTGCTTGGCAATGGATTTCTAGTTTTGCAAGAGTGTAGAGCCCCAGAAGGGCACAAAATCAAAATCTGAGTGAGTCGAGAGAGCCACAAATGGACTCACAAGCCATAATCCTGATTTTCCTTGCTACCGAGAGCAAGCCTCCTGTCTCAACTGTTAATGAAACTGGGAGGTTGACTGGTGGTAATTGGTGTGTGCAGGGCCCTGCACGGACACCCCTGTGCCAGGTATATTTTAGATGACAATCAGCAGCGAGAGCTCATAAAAGCAATGAAGAAGATTGCACTAGGACAGTAATTTGTTGCGTGACATCAAACTCATCCTTAGAGAGTCAAATTATCCTCGCTGCTTACATCCCTTTCTGCAAAATGAAGCTGAGCTTCCGATGTATAAATCTCCTCTTGCTAAATATAAGCCATTAAATGCTACCACTTCTGTGGAGCCGCAGCCAGTGATGCAAAGGGAAAATGCTGTTTTATTTGAAATGATGCAAAGGTTTGGCATTACCAGGCAGAAATAATTAGTCGAGACAGTAAAAAAACACGCGAAACCCCAGTGGCGAAGGGTTTGATTCATCCTTCTGAAGACTTGGACATCCAAAGAGATAAATGGTACCTATATGGCAGCGGTGGCCTCAAGCATAAATAACACAGAGGGGCTGGGCCAGAAGAACTCATTGCTTTTTCGCAATAGGAAAGTCTAATCTCGGATCAACTCATCAAGAAGCAGCTTGACCTTTAGGAGAGTGGTTGGTGTCACCTAAAGGGAGCCGTAAAATGTGCTGCATCTTGGACCTTTTCCTAATGAGAGCCGAGAATTCATTCAATTAGCCAGGTTTCCCAGGGAGAAAAGGTCAACGTTATTTCCACTTCCCACCAGCCCCCTGACAACCAGAGTATCCACAAAATTAGGCTGCCACTAAAAATTAATTATGTTTGCCCGAGCACACTCATCAATAGCGCCAGAGCAAAGGGAGGCAAGCTCAAAGGTTACTGGGGTTTTTGTGTCTGGGATGTGTCATTAAGGTTGTCACATAACCGATCTACTCCCGTTCGTGGTGAATTGCTCTCTGGGGCCCCTCCATGTTATCCTGAAGATGGAGAGAGCCAACGCAATCACTGAAAAAAAGCTTTTTCTGAAAAAGCTGAGAAAAAAAAGTTTTTTCTCTTCTGCGATGTAGCCAGTCCTGCTGTTTCCATGTGCCCAGGAAATTGTTGGGGGATGAGCCAGACTTGAATTGACCCAAGGGTTGATGTTGCCCATCCAACACTGCCTGTGGAATGAAAGGACTTGGGGGCGGAAGGGGGGAGATTTCAACTTGGTATTAAAATCAATTAGTTGTTAGTTTTTTAATAAATAAGGGGGAAACGTAGCCTGTCCTTTAGGCTTTTGGATTTAAGAGCTCGAAGCTGGTGGTTTGCAGTCATCAAGAAGAACATCTCAATAGCTTTGGCTGCTGGTGAGCAAACATAAGCCTGAAACCCATGGGTTTTGTGTAAGGGATTTCCTCCCTGGGCAGTGCAGGCAAGTCCTTAGCATCCCCGTACCTTATCTATCAACCTCTCTGGTCCCCACAGTGAGCTTGGTGCTGAGGTCCTGGCCCATGAACTCAGCTAAAGAGTGTGTTTCAACCCATCCTAATGCCATCAGCACGTCACCCAACACTCTCTTGGTCCAATTAGTGCCTTTTTGGCAATTCATAGAATTATAGAATCATTAGAGTTGGAACGGACCTTAAAGATCATCTAGTTCCAACCCCCTGCCCTGGACAGGGACACCTCCCACCACACCACGTTGCTCCAAGCCCCATCCAGCCTGGCCTTGAACCCCTCCAGGCATGTGGCAGCCACAGCTTCTCTGGGCAATCTCTTCCAGTGCCTCACCACCCTCACACCAAAGAAGTTCTTCCTAGGATCTCATCTACATCTCCCCTCTTCCAATTTAAAACCGTTCCCCCTTGTCCTTTCCCTCCACTCCCTGACCAAGAGTCCCTCTCCAGCTTTCCTGGAGCTCCCTTCAAACCCTGGAAGGCTGCTCCAAGGTCTCCCTAGAGTCTTCTCTTCTGTAGGCTGAATAGCCGCAGCTCTCTCAGCATATTAGACAGAATTTTTAAAAAATCAAAAGATAAAATAGAATCACGGTGCTTGTTATTTTGTATATACAGACACAGATGCACAGAGCAGTTAAGACGTGGCTGGGAAAGCTGCTCCTGTTCCTGTGGTCCTGCTTGAGAAGGTGTGTGGGCCACCACAGCAAGGCTTTCTCCCCTGTGGGTCTGGTGTTAGCAAGCACAGCCAGATGTCCTCACTCATACAATGTTGTTAAACTGAAGCTGGAAATACATATCAGTGACTTAATGAGAAAATCCTTTAAGGGATATAGATGTTTCAGAAGCCTTTCTTAAAAAAAGAACAACAAAAGCCAAGCCCCAAAGTCAGGAAATGTTTGTTTAAGGCAGAACCAATGGAATAAAAACTAGAAGCTGGCTTTGGGAAATCTGGTAAAACAGAGATAAAGCACCTAAAATCAACGGGTACATGTTACAAAGCAGCGCAGAGCAGCATTAAAATTAAACATGCCTTTCATGCTGCAGATTTCAGGCCAGTCTTTGCAGCTGGCATATAAAGTTAAATGTCCATAGCCGAAATCTGAATGCTCAAAATAGTGAGAATTCATGGGGTAGTACGGAGACGTGAGGAGTGGCCAATGCTGGGGCCGTTGGCTGGTGTCTGGGCTGCTGACACCAAGGTGACAAAAAACCTTGGGGGCTGCTCTCTGTAGCCTCAGCTTTTGCTGCCACAGAAGATGCAGAGGTGCCTGCAAGCACCAAATTATGCTATTATTTTGTTACCTGCTTTTTCTGGGTGCTGGGCGTGAGGTGTCGGTGACTCTGGTGAGATTTTGGGATGTTCTCTGGATGCAGTGGTTTTACATGAGGATAATCCAGGTCATTACCCCCCTCCCTCTTTGTTCTTGACCCTTCCCTGAGCGTCTTCATTTCCCTCCTGGAAGACGAAGAGCTGCTCTGCGCGTAATAATCAATCTCATGGAGGCACCAGGAGATTTTGTGGCTAGAAAGCGCTTTGAAGATAAAAGTCTTTTGCAAGTGCTAATTAAATATAATTGTATTAATCTGTTTGGTGCCAGGATCATTGTTTTGCTCCGATTTCGTCCAGCCTGTAGCGACACGGGCTCTGGTTGGCTTTTGAGACCTCCCAGGTGCTTCCTAAGGCAAAGCGCTGTAGTCCCTGCGCGGGGTAAAGCTGGGCTGAGGATGATGATGGAAGGGTTTTCCCCTCCCGCAGGTGCTCTGGAAGCGTTTCACTTGCACTGAGCAGAGCCCAACAGCCTTCTCCTCAAGGCCAGGTTGGAGGGGACTTGGACGAGCCTGGTCTGGTGGGATGTGTCCCTGTCCAGGCCAGGGGGAAGGACCGGATGGGCTTTAAGGTCCCTTCCAACCCAACCCATTCTGTGATTCTCTTAAAAACATCATTGCTTCAGCCAGCTCTGAAGGAGCGAATAATCTTACTTTTCTCAGATACGGAGCAAATAAAATGTGTTTTTCCTGAGGAATGCAGAAATCGAGGAGCTCCAGTGTGCACACACAATGCAGGAGCTCTCCATGAGGGTTTCCTACAGCGCGTGGTGGCCACGCCTTACCATGTCTCGTTTCATCATCAGGCAGCATCCCTGAGTTTTCATCATCCTTTCAGTTACAGCTCTCTCCTTGTTTGTTTACAAGACAAAATAGCCAACGGTCTGTGCCGAGCGTCTCTGTTGAAGAGCACAGATGTCTCTGGTTGCACCGCGTCTCTTTGCAGTAATACAAAGCACTGGGAGGAATCACAGATGGCAAAGAGCATCTAGAGCGTGCTTCTGGATGGCTGAAGAGCAGGTAAAGACTATCTCAGCAGAACAGAAGAGCAGAGGGGAAAGAAAAACAGTTGTGGTTAATTATTCAGCTTTTATGGAGGTTAAAATGAGGGCAGGAATGAATCAAAGCTCCTCTCTCATCAGGCTGTGAGCAGCTCATTCCTGCCGCTGCATTGACTAGGTCCGTGGTGGCTGGATGTGTGGGGCAAAGATGAAAAGGAAGGAAAAAGCTTCAGAGTCACAAGGACTTTATCAGCTTTCCTCAGGCAATGACGCAGTGGTGGCACCTGCTGCCACATGAGGTCTTCTGCTGCACAAATTTAGCCACTTCAGCGCTGGGCTTCTCTTGAGGTGGTTGAAATGGGGAGTGAGTCGACACTGTCTGGTTTAGAGAACAGGATGGAGAAAGGGTGGTAATGAGAAATGGCTGCCCCACCTGTGGAGGGGTTCAAGACCAAGTTGGATGGGGCTTTGCGCAACCTGTTCTGGTGGGAGATACCCCGGCCCATGGCAGGGGATGGGTCGGGATGATCTTCAATGTCCCGTCCAACCTAAACCATTCTAAGTCTTCAGGTGTGGGCAGGACTAAGCTGGAGAGAAAGGGAGGGACAAACTATGGTGTGTAGGTCAAGGATGAATGGACTTGGGTGGTGGGGAGGACAATGTATAAAGCCCTGGAAAGATGTCTTCTCTTCTTGTTTTTCATTGTGCCCATAATGGAGTGAGGGAAACCCATCTTCACTGGAGGCTTGAGGGACAGGTTAGATGATGGTCTGTCAGAGGAGTCTGGGACTGCCATGGTGCAGCCCTGGACCAGGAGGTTGGGTTTGATTGTCTTGCCAGGGCTCTTCCAACCCTGGCAGTTGAGACAGGTCACTCAGTGCCCATGGGGACAGGATTTGTGTGTTGTCAGAGGATGTTACTTGTGACCAGTGCTGCTGGCACATTGGCATCTTGTGTTTCTTCAAGACATGTTTCTGGTGCTTTGAAGGCTGTTTTCATTTTCTGGCGCGGTGAGATGTGCCAGGTCATAACTGTTGACAGGAATGCATGACTTTTCTTATCAGTGACAGGACAGTGAGATCTCAAAGCCACATAGCAATAAAAAAGAGCCGTTTTAGAGCTGCGTGGTGTCCAGAGTCACCACTACTTGGGAAGAGACCCAAGCATTGTGTGGCTATCTAGGACTAGGTTTGAAATAGTGCCACCACCCATGTATTCTTTGCTACCAAACACCCTGTGAAACTGGGGAGCTTTAGGAAAAAGTATTGCTCCTGTGTTTTGCTTACCGATTTTAATATTTTTGTTGTGCTTATTACTTCCACTACTACTACTTAAGAAGAAGCTTATAAAGATTAAGAGAGGGAAATGCCATCTGTGGAGTTTGGCCAAGTGACAAATTGCACTACACGATGTCGTTACTCAAATATTTTGGAGAACATGAACAGCAGAGTTGCCTTCTTTCAAATATAGGTGTGCAGAAGGAAGTATCTTTTCCAGGCAGCATGAGGAAAGCAAAATAGGTGTCTTTGGAAATGAGGATAAGAAAGAGGTTTTTGGTCTCAAACAACCCAGCAACTGGAGGCAGAAGTCCTTCTCTTTATGGGGAAAGGCCAAAGATATCAAAGGATTCATCCAGGAGCCTGGAGAAAAAGGGCTCTGAGCCAGATCTGCTTTTCCTTGTGATCTGGTCACCTTTGGTCCAGGGCAAGAGACCATCAGCTCACAGGCACATTGTTTTTGAAGACTCCCTTTCAGGCAGGGAAGCCATTTCCCACCAGTTCTGAGCACCCGACGCTAGTGTTTCAGCCACCCATCATCCTCCCTAGACTAATTTATTTGGTGACATTTCAGCCCCTGCCACGACATCTGAATCCATCCAGGCTGCTGTCCTCATGAGGGAGTAGAAGGTCCCTCCAGTTTGCTTCACATGATCCAGGCTGCTTCACTGGTGGCCTCTCTCCATCATTTCACCAACCTCTTTCTCCAAGACATCAGAGGTTTCACTCACACGAATTCCAGGCTGGGGCTGAGGCAGCTCCTTGGTGTAGCCACATCGCAAGGGATCTCAAGAGCCGATTCTGGGGCGAAAAATGGCAAAAAATCCTGGTTTTATCAGTGATGTCCTGATTGAGATGCATTTCTCATGCTCTGAGCTCTTATCTGAGCATGTTCCCAGGGGAAAAGTTGACACATTTTAATGTTAAGACAGCAGTTTGTTTTACTCCGTCCTGGGAGACAGGAACAATTTATCATATCTTTGTCTCATCGTGATGCCCTTCAGTGCAGATATTTATTTCTATAATGGTAGTAATGGCCTCACGGGGTTGTTTGCATAATGTTGCATGGGCCTCTATAAATATTTCAATAATAAAAACAATAATTAAGCATTATTGCTGCGATCCAAGTTAGTACTAAACCAGTGAAAGCTACAAACGCATAAAAGCAAGAACACTTGCATCTCTGGCACCTGGCTCCATCCCACACCACTCTGCAGCCAAGGATGCAGGGCTGGGCTTTGGACAGGAGAGGACCAAGGCTTTAGGGGCCAGATTTGGTCATTTTACTGCCCTGGGGTGGGATGTTGAGATGCAGGAGCCTGTGTGAGCCCAGGGTGTTGCTGGAAGGATGCTGAGTGGGTCCCATGGGCATGGGGCGAGAATCCAGGTTTCCAGAGGCAAAGTCTTTCCCTGGGGTTGCAGTTGTGGTCCATAAAACATTGCTATGCAAATCTTTGGGGACAGGTCTTTGGCCCCACTCTTGTGGGGAGATGCAGGAGGCAGTCTTTGCACCTTCTTCTTTCCAGTAAGCTTGTTGCTCTGCCCGATTCCCTGAGGGTTTGGCTTTCTTGGTGCAAAATTGAATCAATAGGCCAACATTAATGGTATGACCTTCAACAAGGCCAAGTGCCAGGTCCTACACTTGGGCCACACCAACCCCATGCATCGCTACAGGCTTGGGGAAGTGTGGCTGGAGCTGCCTGGCAGAAAAGGACCTGGGGGTTCTGGTTGACAAGCGGCTGAATAGGAGCCAGCAGTGTGCCCAGGTGGCCAAGAAAGCCAGTGGCATCCTGGCTTGTATGAGAAATAGTGTGACCAGCAGAAGGAGGGAGGTGATTGTCCTCCTGGACTCAGCACTGGTGAGGCCACATCTTGAGTACTGTGTCCAGTTCTGGGCACCTCAACACAAGAGTGCAGAGGAGGGCAATGAAGCTGGTGAAAGACCTGGAGAATAAGTCTGATGAAGAGCAACTGAAGGAGCTGGAACTGTTTAGTTGGAGGAAGAGGAGTCTGAGGGGAGACCTCATCACTCTCTACAACTCCTTGAAAAGACATTGGGGAGAGGTTGGTGCTGGTCTCTTCTCACAGGGAATCAGCGATAGAACAAGAGGGAATGGCTTCAAGCTGCAAGAGGGTGGGTTTTGACTGGACACTGGGAAAAAATTCTTCCCAGAAAGAGTGGTCAGACACTGGAACAGGCTGCCCAGGGAGGTGGTGGAGTCCCCATCCCTGAATGTGTTGAAGAGTGGTTGAGATGTGGTGTTGGGGGATATGGTGATTTCTATGATTTTATGAAAAGTGGATACAGAGCAGGTACAGCCATGCATGGTGCCCACCAGGGTGATGGAGGACCTCGGCCCTTTACCATGAACTCTACAGCCTGGAAGTGAGCTGTGGGGCTGTCTGTAAGCCTTTGAATATCCCGTTGAAAGAGCAAGGTTTCTCCTTGAAGGACAGGTGCTGCAATGTTGTGTTTAAGCTAACTGTGCCAGCACTACGTTTTCTATTGTTAGCTCCACACCTTTGGATTTCCAGATGAAATTTATTCACCATCAGTTTATCGTAGTTTGGATTATGTTTTTTTTTTACAAATATTTTCCTGTTGGTGGAAATGCTCTGCTCCCTTCTGGTGTTTGCCTTTGATGTATTTATAGAGAGGATTCATAGCCTTCGCCTCGCCAGACGATACACAACCCGAGCTGCGTTGGACTTCTCCCAAATGCTGGGTTCCCTGCTCCTCTTCCCATCCCAGCAGCTTTGCTGTTCTCTTTTTTCCATCTCCATTGATCAATCTCCAGTCACCAGAACCAGTGCTGGTGTTTCTGATGAGGTTCCACTGCCAAGACACCCTTGGTCTCAGGCATCATTTCTTTCTGTATGTTGGCACTTGAAAAGGTGGATACGGGTGATGAACAGGGTGATCAAGCTCTGAAAGCTGGAATGGAATCCCACCCTCCCATATCCATTAAAAAGAGGTTTCTCATTTAAATAAGTCAAACAGCCCTCAAAGGATGGGGTGGATAATCTCCCATGGACTATGCAGGAAACCTGGTGACCAGCTGAGACATGATGGCCAACTCTTGAGATGACCAAAGCATGAGGAGTTGCACATCTCCTTCACTTTGTCTCTCATGCAAAATCCACCTCATCTTCCCAAAATTCCATCAGGGCCCAGCTATGCCTTCAGCTCCATCCCATCACTGTATGTCCCCTCCTTCCTGATCTCTGGTGCTGCCGTTTTCTCCCCTGTGCCTTGCAAAAAGCTCAGAGGCAACCTCTGATATCAGCAACGCTGTTTTATGCTTAAATCTCCAGGTTAGCTCTGATTGAATTATTTTTTATTTTATTTTATTTTGTTTTATTTTATTTTGTTTTATTTTATTTTATTTTATTTTATTTTATTTTATTTTATTTTATTCTTTTCCCTTATTTCTTTCCCCCTTCAGCAAAATTCATTGCAGCACTGCAGGCTGCGTGAGATGGAATTTTCACGGGTTATTTTTATCAGAGGAAAATATTAGACTGCCTGCTGCCGTGTGAGATCTGTCTGTGCCCCGCCGGCCCTACCGTGGGCAGCGCACTACAACACAATGCAAATATTTTTTATATATAGCATCCTCCATATGCGGCATTGGGGGACAGCGGGAGAAGAGAGGGCTGGGGGGGATGGGGACACTGGGGGCTTTGGTGGGGACAAGAGGGAAGGATGTGGAGATGCAGTGAGGAAGCAGTGTGAGGATGCTCAGGGCTGAAGATGGGATGTATACAGAGAAGGAAGAGCCTTTCCTGGTGCAAAAAGGGTTCGGTTTTGGTGTGTGGATGGTGGAAGCAGTGAAGGCACCTGGGAGGGCCTGCGGGTGGGAAGCTGAGATTGGAGGAGCAGAAGGAACCCCGTGGGAGCATCATCTCCTGCGGTCACCAGCTCTCACCACTTTGGCAACCCCAATCCTGAAAAATGGCTATAAAATAGGATGCCATAAATAAGCTCAGAAACAGGCAATATGAAATTCTTCACTCCCCAGGCCCGCAGGCATTTTAGTTTTTCTTCTATTAATGTCTAAAAACCACTTGGCTGCTAGGGGTGAGAATGACTAGGTGAGGAGTTTTCTAAGGCAACATGCAGGAACTGTAACTTCTTGTGGAAGTGTGTGGAAAAATCAAAATCTCTCTGAAATATCCTGCATCTCAGTTGTTGAAGTATTACTTGGTATGCGAGACCAAAGCTCACACCCTTGTATCCATGAGTTCAAACCGGGGCTTGGGGATTCATTTCTATTTTTACCTCTCTTTTTTTTTTTCTTCCACCACCAGAAAAATCACTGATTGATTTCATGTCTGTCTTGGTCCTTACTGGACAAGAGCTCAAAATCTCAAATGTGTGAGCAGAAGCATTTCTGTCAATGGTGTATCTGAAATATTTGGATTTTGTCCCCCTTCCCAGCTCTGACAGAGTAGCTCTTTCCTGCTATTTTCATAGAATTACAGAATGGTTAGCATTGGAAGGGACCTTCAAGATGACCCAGTTCCAATCCCCCTGCCTTGGACAGGGACACCTCCCACCACACCATGTTGCTCCAAGCCCCAGCCAGCCTGGCCTTGAACCCCTCCAGGGATGGGGCAGCCACAGCTTCTCTGGGCAACCTCTTCCAGTGCCTCACCACCCTGACAGCAAAGAAGTTCTTCCTAAAATCTAATCCAAATCTCCCCTCTTCCAATTTAAAACCGTTCCCCCTTGTCCTTTCCCTCCACTCCCTGACCAAGAGTCCCTTCTCCAGCTCTCCTGGAGCTCCCTTCAGATACTGGAAGGCTGTAATCATGAACAGCATCTGAGGTGCATCCTGCTTCATTAAATGAAGTGTTTACTTAGTTGCTGAGTTCACCAAAGTGCTTTGAAATGGCATCACTCAAAATACTGACATTTCTAAGGCAATGCAAATTAAATAGACGTAACCACAGCTGTCAGTGCCATTCAGGCAGGGCACGGAGTCAAGGTTTCTTGAAACAGTGAAAACCTCTCTGCTGCTGCCAGTCTTCAAACCTCCTTGTAGTGGCAGCAGTTTTATCTCATTGCACCCTGACTCCAAAGCTTTCCCATCCAGCCTGGATTGTCTCTCAGACAGAAATTTGCTTTTCTCCAAAAAGGGTGCAAAACCGAATGGCACCAACTCTGGAGCTGGGCTTTGGCAGCTCCTGCTGGCAGGGACTTCTGAACTTCACCCTTCAGCAACGTGGCCTGAAGAGGGACCAGGAGAAGATAAATAGTTGTAGGAGGCTATTACTTGATGGAGTCATTGCAGAATGAGAAAAGCGTGTGGGTGATGGGGGAGGCATGAGCTTGGCTCTAGAGGGAAGTCTTCTCCTTGAAGGATAAAGGCCCAGCAGGGCTAAATCCTGGTTGTCTGCTGGTGGTGCTGGACCAGTGTGAGCTCTACAGCATCCTTCAGGCTGGAAAAAAGTGCAGATCTTGCAGAGTAACTGGAACTGGCACAGCCTGGTCTGATGACCTGCGTGGACCTTACAGTCCCATGGAGGCTCTCACTTCAGGTTAAGCTGGTAATGGTGATGGGATCACCACTTGGGATGGTGACCCACCATCTTGGAGTGATGACCCACCCCAGTCTTCTTCTATCCCAGTTTGGAACTATTGTGCCTTCCCATGGGACTCACATTCCTGGAGATGTGTAAGGGTGCAGAGAGGCTTCTTGAGGGCAAACAATGCTCAGAGCTGGATGATCTCCCAGGCACCTCTTGGCCCTCTAGTTTGAGAAACCACATCCTCCTGACCACTTTGCCAAGGACATGGAGATGACATCTCCCTTTCATCAATGCCAAAGGCTGCCTGGTGCCCAGGGCTTAGCCTCTGGGGGGTCATGGTCCCCTCCATCCATCCGTCTACCCCAAAAGTGGCAGCAGAAGAACCAGGACCCAGCCTCAGCACTGGGAATTGCACTTCCATCTTGCTCCTCTGCCAGCCAAAATTAGCAGCAGCTCCTCCGCCGTTTAATATTTCAAGATGTTCTGGGGGAAGCGGCTGGGCTCCTGGAGGTGAGGGTGGGGTGGAGGGATGTGCAAGAACCGCTTCTGCCCCTTTAAAACAAGTCCTTTCTCATTTCTGTTGAATATTTTTGAATCATTTCTGTCCCTGTGGTGGCAGCAGCTTGCCGAAGCAAAAGGAGGCAGATGGGTGGCCCAGGGGGAAACCAGCACCCCCGGCTCTGGATGCAGAGAATATTTCTCCCCTCCAGAGGGAACATCTCTCCTTTCCTCACTCCCTATTTCTGGCAGCAGCTCTCAGGGATGAGAGAGGTAATGAGGTAGCTCTGACCACCCCCTGATTTTTTGGCTATCCTCCCTGATTTCCTGGTCACCCTGCCCTGTCACATGCAATTCCCAAAGGATGCTGAGGTGGGAAGGGAATTTATTTTCCTTCCCCACCAAGAAGTAATTGTATACGCAGCGTAACCTGTCAGGAGCATCCCTCCCTGCTCTGGCATGACCCTGCCAGTAAAGCAGGTTACGAGACACTTTTTTCCCCCCACTTTAATGATTAAAGCTTAAGCTTAATAGGAGAGAGGGAAGGATCTGAAATATTCATTTGCTGGCTCCTCACCGTCCAGCAAAGCCACTTTAACAGCTCTGGGCTGGGCTTGCTGGAGACCTGCCGGTTTCTCCTGCCCCGTATATTATGTAAGAAGCATTTTTAATAATATACGTTGAGACATATGGCCCCTCAGATTTAGTATGCAAATGCAATATGCTTAACTAAAAATAGTGGATATGCTTAATGTAGTTTGTTATAACACCTTCTGTTACTTGGTGAGTAATGAGTCGCGGCTGCGCTTTACCGAGAGCTTGGGATGGAGTGAGCAGACAAAATCCTCCGCTGCAGCCTTGGATTTTGGAGTAGGAGCTTGATCACATCCCGTCTCCTGCCTCTTCCACCACCATGATGTGATAATTAAGTAGAAGATAGAATCATAGAATGGTCAGAGTTGGAATGGACCTGAAAGGTCATCCAGTTTCAACCCCCCTGCCCTGGGCAGGGACACCTCCCACCACACCAGGTTGCTCCAAGCCCCAGCCAGCCTGGCCTTGAACCCCTCCAGGGATGAGGCAGCCACAGCTTCTCTGGGCAAACTCTTCCAGTGCTTCACCACCCTCACAACAAAGAAGTTCTTCCTAATATCTTATCTAAAACACCGCTCTGCCAATTTAAAACCGTTCCCCCTTGTCCTGTCACTCCACTCCCTGACCAAGAGTCCCTCTCCAGCTCTCCTGGAGCTCCCTTCACATCCTGGAAGGCTGCTCCAAGGTCTCCCTGGAGCCTTCTCTTCTCCAGGCTGAACAGCCCCAGCTCTCTCAGCCTGTCTTCACAGCAGAGGTGCTCCAGCCCTCTGAGCATCTTTGTGGCCCTCTGCTGGACCCATTCCAAGAGATTCACGTCCTTTCTCTGTTGAGGACTCCAGAGCTGAAGATACCTGAAGATACCAAATAAATGCTTAATGTGGGATTAAGTAATGAATGGCTGGTAGGAAGTCTTTGGGTCCCAGCAAGGTGTACTTGTTGGCTTATATACTAGAGTCTTAGTTTGTGCTTTGGGGTTTATATCCCAGATATATATAATCCCAGTTTACACCGTAGGAATCACATAGTGGTTAAATCCCAGCGGTACCAGCTGAGAGCATCACCTGTCTGCCCTCATCCCTCGGGATTCTACATAAGAGGTTTCGCTGCTGCTCTTCCAGTTTTTTGGGCCATGGGAAGAGAGAGAAGGACATGGGGTCCATCTCCTGCCCTTCCCAAATCTGCCTTTCAGCCACTCTCTTGTAGACAGAAGGTTCTCCTCTGTGCTCTTCCTCCTTTATCTTTGAGCAAATCCCTTCTTGCTGTTTTTTCTCACCAAAGCAAGGAGAAACAACAAACGAGAGGTGTCACTTTGTGGTGACAACTGGGTGACAGGAGTGCTCCCATCCCCTTCACGGTTCTGCAGTCAAGGCTGGGAAGCAGCCCTTTGTTTCAGATGCAAAGAGATGAGGTCTTTCAAAGTATTCTTTCCTTTAAAAGTAAAAAAAAAAAGAAGAACAAGGGGGGAAAAAAATCCCTCTGGAATACTCTGACTTTATCCCAAGAGGTAAAGAGGAAGAATTAATTTACCTCTGTGGCTAATACCACTGCCTCACTTGCCTTTAAAGCAAACTGGTTATTATTTATTATGGTTTTGTTTTCCCAGAGTAAATCTTCATAACCTCACACGCAAAGCTCCTGATGGCTTACTAGAGTGGAGCTTGTCATATGGGGCTTCTATGATGCTCTTCATCACTGTCAAAGCCTTCAGTAGCCTTGAGATCATTGTTGATGTGCTGGAACCACATCTACCTGGGTTGTCCAGCTCCTGGGTGATATTTGTGGGGGTCTTAGATTGCTTCCCACCTCTGTGAGAGAGAAGCAGTTTGTCTACCAGGAAATTATCCTTTTTCACCCTGTTTCATCCCAACGTTGATTATTTGAAGGGACCAGGGGATCACTAAGTCCCCGTTGCGGGTTGTCAGCAGCGCTTTGATGCAGCGAGGTTTGATTTCATAGCCGTGGGGAAGGGTTTGAAGAGAAAGAAACTAGTTACCTGGATCGATTCCTCAGCTTTGAAAAAGACAATGCCTGAATTTCCCATTGGGGCTGGGTTGTGCTTATCTGATCCTCTCATAGCTGCTTATGGGGATTAAGGAGATGCTTTGGTTCCACGGAGGGAAGTTGCAACACCTTGGATGTGACTCATCCTGCTGTAGACATCTCCCTGGGATGGGATGAATCACTCTCGCTCCTTCGGTGAAAGAAGAAGCCTGAAAATAGATTTCAGTGTCCAGAGCTGGGCACGGGACTTGGCTGGAGCTTGTTTTGGTGCTGTCATCAGCAGTGAGTCCTCCAGGAGTACCAGGGACCCTGGGGGTTTCACTGCAGCATCCACTAGACCTCAGCATGGACCATGGCAAGGAGATCACATTGGAGAGAAAGGACAGGGTTCCTTGGTGTACTCAAAAGATTGCGAAGGGGAACAGCCTTGGGGGTGATGTCCTGCCTTTTGGGCTCCCAGCAGAAAGGGGACAAGGTTGAGGGACCCAGTCCTTGAGAACAAAGGGCTTGGTAGCCTCCATCCAGGAGATTATAGGACTATAACATGGAGATTTTAGGACTTCCCATCCCATCACTTCCACCCAAAACGCAATATATACCTCCAGGGAAACAATTAGTGCAGTTTTCCTTTCTTCTACTCAGGGGCTCTTCTCAACTCTGCTTTGGAGACATTTTTGTGTTCTCCAGCATTATGGTACCCCCATTCCCTTGGGCCACCGCTGGCCCAACCACACACTTAGGAGCAGCCAGATCCCTCCAAAGCTTGACCAGACGGATGAGACCACAACAAGCTCCCCACTTCACTGGAAGAGTGGCTTCTGTATACTTCATTTATCCCTTCATTTATCCCAGCGGGATGCATCGTATTTTCCCCGCCAACTGCCAGCGCTAGTGGTCGACGTCTCATTTTCATCTGTGGGGGAATTCCTAGTCCCTGATTGCTCCCAAAGGTAGCAGCTGAAGCACAGCCTGCAATAATAAAATGCGCAGGACAAATTTCAAGCCAGTGGGCTTTTTTGGTGGTTTTTTTTTTTTTTTTAAGCAGGGAAAGTTGCGCAGACTCCGTCACCCGTCAAAGCGGATGCTCTCAAACCTCCCCGAACCCTGTTGCAAATACTCTTATTTCAGCTTCACTTAATCCTGTTACCAAGCAACTTTAAGTGAAGCAAAACATGACGCTTCCCTAGAAAGGAGAGCGTGTACAGGGGAGCAAAACTGGTTTCGCTGGCGTTAAACTGGTTTCTTTATAATTCACAGTATAACATTCACTTCAGTTTTTCACGGTAGGCTTGCCAGTCCTGCTTTCTTATAGTTATGTTTCCATGGAGATTTGGGGTGGGGTTTTTTTCATCTATAACTTTTTGACTCTGAAAAATGTGAACATTAGGGATTTGCTTAAGATTTCTGCAAAGAAACACTCTGGTTGAAGCAGTGGTTGACTTCCCCAAGTCTGAGACCACGAGGCACATCCCCTGGGTCACTGCAGGTCCTTGCTGCCCCACTGGTGTGATGAGCCTGACGTGCTCAGGAGGTGCTGAGCTGGGGGGTGCAGACCCTGGTGGGTGATCTGAGGACACGCAGCCGGGTCCCACCTGCTGCTGAGCTACATAGGAGGAATGCGGGTGGGATGCAGGAAGGATTTAAGGGGTCACTGGGTTGGTGGGAATGAGGACATGGACATGCAAACCCAGAGCAAAGAACCTGGGATGCTCTGCCACCCTCACAGGAAAGAAGTTCCTCCTCATGTTGAGATGGAACTTGTTATGTTCCAGTTTGTGCCCGTTCCCTCTTGTCCTGTCACTGGGCACCACTGGAAAAAGCCTGGCCCCATCCTCCTGACACCACCCTTGAAGTATTTCTAGGGGTTGATCAGATCCCCCCTCAGCCTTCTCTTCTCCAGACTAAGACGACCCAAGTCCCTCAGCCTTTCCTCAGCAGAGACATGCTCCAGGCCCCTCATCATCATTGTATCCCTAGATGAACCTTTGTAGAAGTGAACTTCAACATCTCGACCCATCTTCTGGGCACCTCTGTGCTGCCGCAGCAACCCCCCTGCTCCTGGGGAGCCTTCCTCCCTGAGAAAGACAAGGAACAATGGTCACAACATACACTTCATGGAATGAACATAGGTGCATCCTTCCGGATGTTGTGCTTGGTGCTGCCCATACCCCTTAAAGATATTGTCCCTATGAAATAGTCCCCATCTTTGTGCCCCAGTGAAACAGTGTGCTTTGCTGAGTGTAGAAGGCACACGGGCCACCTTCTAATAACATGAACCAGCTGAGAAAATGCCATCTACTTTTTCAGACCAGGCTGTGTGGGATCTCTTTGGGTTGTCTCTGAGAAGGATTCTCTTCTACGGAGCCACCGGTGCTGCCGGCAGAGCTGGCAGGTGACGGCTCCAGTGAGAAACGACCCGTGACTCGGGCGGTATCTTCAATTCCCAATAAATTAGTGCTGAGCACAGCTTCAGATGTTAATTGCCAGAGTGAAGTGGATGAGTTTGAACATAATAAGGCAAGGGGAGAAGGGTAGCTCCGTGCCTTTGGCAGCGTTTCTTACTTTAATTGCAGCTTCTTGCATATTCACGGGGAATGAACTTCGTAGCCTGCGCCTGAGCGTACAGTCGGCTGGAGCTTTATTAAGCTTTTCCAGGGATGCTCTAAGCAGAAAGCCCCGACGAAGCCTTGGAAAGCCGACACCAGAAATAGAAGGCTATGCAGGCTGCAGGATAGCATATAATACTCTGCAGCCAGCTTGAAGCACATGCTGAATTAATCCCCAATTTAATTAACACTACTCTAATCCTTCAGTGAAAAGAGCAGCTCAGGATTTGTTTGGAAACACTGTCCTGTGTACAGCAACGTATATTAATTTATTTTAAAATGCAGTCACCAAGGGGTTTTTGCTCTGTTCCCAGCCTGGCATGCACCAAGAAATGAATTTACAGGTGCTGTCCTCTGCAAAGTGGGATTGGAGACTGAACAAAGGTCAGTGGTTGGGCAGCATCACAAAATTAGTGTAAAAACCATCAGGTACAAATCAAACCCCAGCTCACTGGAATTTATTTATGAAGTTTTTCTGGGATCTGAGCCATTTTGAAGGGTTTTTCAAGGGTGTTTTTTTCCCCAACGGTGGGTGATTACAAGAAATGGGCTTAACAGAGGACAGCAGTGACAGCCTGGACCAGGGCTCAGCCCCCTCCTTCCAGGAGGTACGGCTAGAAGAAGCCATTCAAAATGATGTTAAAACTGCAAAAAGTGGTAAAACCATGGCCGGGCCGTGTCTCTGTGGATGTTTACACTCTGGTTGCGCCTCTCTGGTCTCAGCCCCTGAGACGACAGAGCCTTTTTGGGGTTTCTTCTGCTCAGGGGCATTCACTTTAGCAAATGAAATGCACCCAAACCCAGATGATCTCAAGCTTCTGAGTCCTCTGAGACATTTTCCTCACGCTTGCAGGAAAGATTTAACCCACACTGATGTCCCTCAGCTCCAGCACAGAGCTTGGAAACATTTAAGATGCAGTTAATGAGGGCTGGTCCAGGCATATTCCATCAAAGGGGGGTTTATAGCTTGGCTTTTAATTTTTCTCTCTTAATGGAAAACAGCTTATTTTGTGGAAAATGAATTTTTAGGAGAAGTGGTAGTTTTTCAAAGCCATTTTTGGGTTTATAGTTTCATCTCCACATGTGTTTCTTGCAGGAAGAAAACAATGAATGCTGCCTGGCTTTTGGCAGCTTTTCTAAAAACAAGCAAACAAAAAAACCCAAACAAAACCAAAACCACACTGTTTATTTTGCTCTTCTTTTTATTATCGATGATGAAGATTAATAACGGCGTGTTTTAAAACCAAAGTTTCTTTTGTGGCATCGAAAATGCCTCCCCCTTTCCCGTCCATGATTACAGCTGGCCACAGGCCAGGATTTTCTATTTAAAACTAAAAAAACCTCTTGCTTTTAAGTCCCTTATGGGGCTATATCTTGTTTGCTTGGTATGGATGTACCGGGATTTACTCACAGATGGGCCCAGTCACGTCACCTGGTCATGGGAAATATGTGGAATTAAGTCAGAGCTGAACAGAGCCAGGGCAGGTGCGGAAATAGGCAGAATAATTTTGGATGGAAAACGTTTCAACAAAACAGTTCCCGTTGCCCAACATGTTCCACTATATAGAAGCGTTCTCCAGCTTGTCAGGTAATTACTGAAGGAAGCATATGGTATCTCCTCTGAAGTGTTGGAAGGGGATCAACACCAGGGAAAGCGTTGGAGCTGGGTGGGATTGCTAGGAGTGGGCGTCCTGTGGGAATAACAGGATGGGGGTTGAAAATGGAGGAGTTGGAACCTGTTCTGATGTGCCTTCACCCATGGGACATGGGTGCGCAGGGTTGCTGTGGTGGTGTTGACCAGCAATGAGGTTGGATGAGGACGCTTTGGGAAAGCTTTTGTGTTTTGGAGAGGTCTTAGCAGGGGATGTCTTAGCAGAGTAGAAGACCCTCAAATGGGGTGGCCATGGGTGGACAGGTCATAGAATCATAGGATGGCTTGGGCTGGAAAGGACCTTAAAGATCATCCAGTTCCAACTCCACTGCCCTGAGCAGGGACACCTCCTACCACACCACGTTGCCCCAAACTGTATTCGGCCTGGCTATTGAACCCCTCCAGGCATGTGGCAGCCACAGCTTCTCTGGGCAACCTCTTCCAGTGCCTCACCACCCTCACACCAAAGAAGTTCTTCCAATATGCAATCTAAATCTCCCCTCTTCCAATTTAAAACCGCTCCCCCTTGTCCTGTCCCTCCACTCCCTGACCAAAGGTCCCTCTCCAGCTCTCCTGGAGCTCCCTTCAGACGCTGGAAGGCTAATGTATGATGTAAGGCTTGAGCAGACAGCAAGAGAGCTTGGACATCATTCATCAGACATCTCTTAGTGTGAAGGGTAGCCCAAGTATGGCTGAGCAAGGTAAAGTCAAGTCAGCTTTTGTCACAGTGGGTCCTAGTAGTAGGGTTGTGTTCCTTGCAATAGTCCCATTGTGGGAAGGTGGTGGGGGGTGATTTGGGTTGTGGTCATTGGGTCTTGAGCAGAAGTGGAAGCCAAGAGTACAGCTAGTCAATGCCAGTCTCACTATGGGAGGCTCCAGTGTAGGGAATGCCAAAATAAACTCATTCTCGATGTGCCTGTACCCACCAACATGGGATTCAGAGGAGATGCACTCAAGCTCCACATCCACCATCTGCCACCCTACACACATACTGTTTGCTCAGTAGGGTGTGAAGCTGACAGGAACGTGTCTGGCCAAGGATCTCCAGAGGCCTTGGGTCCGACCTTCTTGGACCAAATCCTGATGTATGTTTGGCCGTGGCTGAGTGTTGAACCTCAGGGGACAGTTTGCTGTAGAGGAAGAAGATCTGAACACTGTGGATGCTCTTGTTTAGCCTGACAAATCCATGCATAAAACCATGCCCACCCGTGCAGCGTCTGGCTTTGTTTGCCTTGAGGGCTGCAGGCTGAGCAATGTCCAAGAAAGTCCTCTTGGGAGAAGGTGGCTGATCCCTTTGTTGCTCAACTGAATCAGTAGAGTTGCATCCTCCTAAGTGATGGGTTCCTGAGATCTGTAAACCTCGTGTCACCTTATTTCTCCCTCGTTCTTCTCCCTTGTCCCATATCACCCCATGGTCTGGTGTCTTCTGCTGTAGAGCGTTGTGCAGCCCCTGGTGTTAACAGCTCTGTATCCATGATTCCTTGGTGCTGGGCTTCTACCAGGGCTTCAGACTGAATATAGTGCTGGTAAAAACTGAAATGCATAATAAACCAGACAGAAAAATACCAAGGCATAGTAAGCAAAGGAAATAAAGAGTGACTCATCTTTCAACAGAAGCTCTTCAGCTGTAGAAGGTGGCATTGCTGGCCACAGGCATGGATCCCTATTCACGGGTAGCTCAGTTTTTAGGCCAAATTATGCATAGTTAACAACTTCCTTTGCAAATGAGACCCCCGCCCCGTAGTCCCATATGCTCCCTCTGGTTTGTTGGGATGTGAGACCGTGGCAACGATGCTCAAGAGAGAAAGGTTATGCGCCCCAGCTGCGTGGAGATGCCTGTGTGACAGAGGAGCCCAAAGTGCTCACGTGTCATACTCGTATCTGATTTGCATGCCATTAATTCTGCTTCTGAAAGCCTTTTTTTGGGTTGGTTTTAGCTTCTAGTGGAAGAGGGGGACTGACCTCAAGTCACCTGGTATTCAGCACACATCTGAGATGTGGAAACCTCCCGTCACCCATAACTCTGTGTCCACACCCATGTGCTTCAAATGTCATTGTCCAGCTTAGAGCAACTTCAGCTGCCAAAAACATGAGCTCCTTTGAATTCAAAACACTTTTTTTTTTTTTAATATTATTTAATTGACTATGTTGTCTCCCAGGTGGCCCCAGGCTGTGTCAGTGGACACAGGGTGCACACATGCTTTCGGCACCGGAGATTCTACGGGCAGTAGAATTGTCTCTGTGAGGGGGAAGAAGGAGTTTATTTTTCTTAATAATATAGGAGTGCATTTAAAACGCTGTAACTAAATATTGGCTAGAAAGTAGATGTCACCACCTGTTTTCTGTAGCTTGGGCATACAGATCAAGCTGGAGAGATCATCCTTCTCTGTGTCACAGGGAGAGTAAATCCCTGGATAGGCAGCGATGTAAGGACCAGGAGCCTGGAGATGCTCTTGGACCCGATAGGCAGTAGTGGGGGTTTGGGCTGAGTACCGGGTGTTCTCTTGCTCACAGCAAACACCGCTGCTGCTGGGATTCCTTCCTCGATGCCCAGAGGTCTCATCATCCAGGTGGAGCACTCCCAAATGCTTATCTGCTACTTTTGAGAAGCACAAATTGACCAGACGTAATTTTTCATGGAGGGACAAACATACCCACACAGGTGGACACCATCCTACCTACCCCAACCCACTAACCTCCCCTCTTCTTCTTCCAGAAGAGACGACGTTCGAGGCTGGAGTCAAGGTCCAGATCCACAGCCAGTCTGAGCCACCTTTCGTCCAGGAGCTGGGGTTCGGGGTGGCCCCTGGATTCCAGACCTTTGTGGCCACCCAGGAGCAAAGGGTAAGTCCTAAATTTCATTTACACACTGAGATCCCTTCATTGGGTCTGTATGAGATGTTGCTTCTACGTACTGGTGTCCACTCAGAGGCATCTTCCTCATTAACAGCTATTTTTAAGCCTTGCTTCAAATTGGTTGGGACGAGGGCAGCTTTTTCAGCTGATGCTTCTCATGCGTCGCCCTCAATCCTTGTAATTTTGGCTACAGAAGGGACTTCATCCCCGATAATTTCCCTGCCTTGCTCTTCAGTGGTTATGGTTCAGCTGTGGCAGTCGCTTAATGCGTTGGGTACCTTCCAGCCCTCTGAGAAAGGATGCTCTTTGCCAAAAGGCTCTCACATTCCAGGGGTATGAAAAGAGACAAGGGGAGAGCGTTTCATTATGCAGATCAGCATGACTCCTTCCAGGTGACCCAGCAATAGTCACATTATTTATTATAAACTGCGGTGGGATGCTCCTGGCTCAGGATGCATCACCCTCCCTGACTCCCAACGGTGGCACATCATCGTGGCGTGGATGGATGCGATGTGACGTGGCATCATTAGACCCAAATCCTGATTAGGCACATGGAAAAGCAGCCAGCGGAATAATTTCTTCCCCCAGCTTGGCCTCAGTGCTTTCAGTCCGAGCCCTCCTGCCTCATTGCCTCTCTCATTTTCCTCCCTGCTCTTGCATCCACCCTCAAACGAGATATAAATCAGGTTGAGGAAAGCGAGCGTGAGCTGTTGGAGACTTTGCTCTGATTAAACTTCTCCGTGGAGATCAGAGCCACAGTCGTTACACTTCAGCTCAGAGCAATGCGAGGAATTCACCACCAAATTCATCATGAAGGCATCTCTCCATGGCCATTGGGGACCAAAACACACCTGAAGATGCTGCATTTCAGCCGGGCTGGATGCAGATCTTCTATTCTTCATTACGGTGTGCTTGTGTGTAATCATCCAGGAGCTAACAAACGGTGTGGGTTCCCGGTGGGTGAGCGCCAGGTGGAAACTACTCAATTAAATGAGAAGAGAAATGTTTCACTGGTGCCGGTTTGTGTCTGGTGCCGGGGAGTCCAGTGGGCTGGAGTAAACCAGCAGCTTTAGTAGCTCACAGGGCTCTTGTTTGGAGTGTGACACCTCAGTAACATTGAAGGCAAAGGGCTCTTCAGGGGCTGAGGCAGCAGCTGCTGAAGTCCAAAGCAGAAGTGGGCTTGGAAACCCATCATGGGCATTTTTCACACCTGTTGCCTTGACAGGAGCCCTTCCATGTGTCTCCAGGGTCCTCACCTTGCTCCACAGCTGCTTTCTTGCCATCCCAGGGGACTCAGGAACGCTTGGCATTGCTTACACGGGGCATGCTACGAGATAAAGAAACTGGATGGATAGAAAACTGATTCATTACCGTTGGTAGTACGATGGCTTTAGTGGCTCGTTGTCCCCATTAGGGTTGGGTTTGGCTTCTTACTGCGATGCAACTTGAGACAACCCCCAGGCTGAGACGTTTTTGCAGCTCCCCCCAGATTATCTCTGCATAGATAAGGCAAGGCACAGTGGAGATGAAGCTGAGTCAAATCTCCACCCCCTGCATCTCCCCGGCTTGGCTGGGGGCTCCCACACACCCTTATCAGGCAGCACCGGGCAGGGGATGGCCTGATGCGGGAAGAGTTTGGCAGCACCTCCTCCAATCGAACTCGCCTGGCAGCGTGGGCAGTAATTGGAAAGATTTGTCTTCCTTAAACATTCCGGTTTCAGCAAGATTTGGGAGCAGCATGGCTGGGAGCTGGAGCCTGCAGCGAGGCTCTCAAGGACTTGATTTTAAGAAAGAAATAGTGTAAACGCTGGAGACTGTTAAGACAGCTGCTGTAAATCTTCTCCACCCCATTGCCACCATTAACTATTGCATTATTTTTATTAAAAAGCTAGATTTCCTATCAGGAAAACAGCCAGCTGAGAGAGAGGGAAAATAAACATCCCTCCCCAAATCCCTCCTTCCAAGCGGGGAAGATGTAGGAGATTACAAGAAAAACAGATATGGGGGCACTTTGAGCTCCAGTGTATTCCCTCTTCTGCAGGTTTTGCTGGAGTTTTGGTGCTGGGAGAGGGAAGGGCACGTTTTCGCTTGAGGCCAGAGGTTCCATAAACCAGTTTAAAGTTATACCAGGGCTGCAATGCCTTTACCCAGGAGACCCAGAGGCTCCTCAAAATGCCTGCCCGGAGCAACATTCATCTCCCCAGGCGATGCTGCTCACCCCCAATCTCCATAAAGTCATTTTTAAACCTAATTACAACCATTACAGCATCCACATGCTGCTTGCCTCCTCTAATTACCCCACAGGGACCAGCCAGGCATCACCCACCTTCTCAAGCCCTCAATGCACATCTTTTATTCAGAAACCTGATTCAGTCTTTTTTTTTAATTACTATTATTATTACTAAATCTCTACACCTGGGGCAGGCACGTGCTGCTCCTTCAATAAATCACAGCAAAAGGTGAAAAATTCCACAAATATCACCCAGAGGACTGAGTGCGGGCAGTTATTGGGGTCCTAAACCATGTGTTTTACACCATGAAACATAAATGAAACGATCCTCCAGCTGGAGAAGAGTAGAAATAAAGATAAAGAGAAGGTGGTTTCACATCTCCCAGCTCAGAGGAGCCTCTGAGTTAGTTATAAGGATGCTTCCCAGTGATAAAAGATAAATAGGTGTGGAATTGGGTAGAGTTGCAATGGTGGGAGTCATGTGTCATCTTCAAGATGGGATTTGGGGTGAAGGGATTTTATTCATGGCTGGTTTAGAGGCTCGTGGCTTTATTTGTGGCTCGGTTACTATTCCCTGTGGCCATGCTCTAATCTATCCCTTTGTCCCCCCCCATCCCATTCTGGAAATAAGAGTATTTACTGGGCTTTGCTTCCTAATTTCCTCTCTTTCCAGGTATGCAGCTGCTTGGAACACACACAAGGAACTGAGTCTTGGTGTCGGGATGATAAATCCCGGATCTCTATACCGAGAGCTTTCCAAAAACCCCTTATCTCGAAAGCAAAGTCTGGCTTCGTGATGGTGCATGATCTCATTAAATCTCCCTTTATAATTAGCTGTCAGTCTAAAAAAAGGAACGAAATCAGTTTTTCTCCTCATTCTGCAGTGGCTGAGCCCTCTGATTCCTGCAGAGTGACATTTTTAAGATACATTTCCCAGTTTGGGAACGTTAATTCAGTAAAGATGTCGTGCTGGTTTGCACTGGGAGCATCGCAAGAAGGACTTTGCTGAGTCAGCAAGTGCAATCCTGCAAAGGCAATGCCAGCAGGAGGTTTCCGTCATAAAACGTGGTGGTTGTGATATATAGACAAAGTTGGTTCTTTGTTACGGACTCGTGCCTAAAGGGAGATGTCTTCTGTGTGAAATCTCAGATGGAAGCAATTCCCCTGAAGGCAAAGGGCTGCGCTCCCCAAAGTGACTCAGAGGGTGGCACAGCAGAAGGCAACGCATGATGGACAGTTGCAACTAAAGCAAGAGTGTCTGGATGGAGGATGGTGGAAAATCAGGGTCAGGGAGATGCTAGGAGGGCTGGAGCCCCTCTGCTGGGAGGACAGGCTGAGACAGTTGGGGGGTTCAGCCTGGAGAAGAGAAGGCTCCAGGGAGACCTTCCAGCCCCTATCAGTCCCTCAAGAAGTTCCAGGAAAGCTGGGGAGGGATTCATGATGAGGGAGGGGAGCCCTACAACGAGGGGGAAGGGTTTGACACTGAAAGAGGGGAGATTAAGATGAGATGTAGGGAAGAAGTTCTTTGGTGTGAGGGTGGTGAGACCCTGGCCCAGGTTGCCCAGAGAAGCTGTGGCTGCCCCATCCCTGGAGGGGTTCAAGGCCAGGCTGGCTGGGGCTTGGAGCAACCTGGTCTGGTGGGAGATGTCCCTGCCCAGGGCAGGGGGTGGCACTGGATGGGTTTTAAGGTCCCTTCCAACCTAAACCAGTCTGTGATTCTAGGAAAACATCCTCTCTAATTTACTTTCGTTGCACTATGGCCGCGACTGTGTCTGAATACATGAAAGGCTCTAGAGTGGTTTATATGGACATGTGAGACCATAGATGGTATTCTGGGGGTTTTCACCCAGTTTCAGGGAGATCTGGCCATGGTACCTGTTGTGCCTTGCAGCAAGAGATGCTCTGGCTGCACAGGGGAGTGGTTTCCATGGTAATTGTTGATTCTAATGAATAAGGTTTGTTTTCTCGTGAATGGGCAAAGCCCTGAGTTGGGCAGGAGCTGGCTCAGGGCTCGCCATGCCATCACCCTCCAGAGGTTTCCCAAGGGAGGGCTTGACCATCACGAGTAGGCGAATGCCCTTCAACTTCTGTTGGCTTTGAAGGGATGCACCCCATTTTTTCTCTTTTCCCAGCAATTTTGAGTGAGCCTGGTGCTATAACAAATCTCCCCAGACCTTGTCTTGTGCATGGCCTTGGGGAGGCTGCAATATCCCCGAAGCCCCTCCAGCTGACCACAGCACTGAGGCATGGGGACACACACACTGGAAATTATATTTTGGAGAGTTGATCCCCTGGAGAAAGATAAATTCGTCCTGGATTTGGCTCCTTTTAATCCCTTTTTCCCAGCTGGGTTTTACAACATCATTGCTGCATCTCAGCAGCGTCACTTGAGCGTCTCCCAGAAGGGAGGGGATCGGAGAACGTGACTCCCCTGCTCGGCTGCTCCCTGCTATGCCATCAGCACAACGTTAGAGAAGATGAAAAAGCATACTAAAAATGGCAATTTCTGCCAACTTGGCAATAAAAATTTAAGAGGCTTCAATTAAGCAACAGGTTCGAAGATGGAGCAATATTGTTTAATAGGGCTCTAGTGTGCCTTGGAGACTCATCCTCTCGTAATGCTTGCATGGGACAGAGAGCATCAGCCACCACCAGCTGCAGTATCAAAAGTGTAATTACAGAGGCAAGAAAATGGGGCTCGGGGTCTGGCAGCGATTGCTCTGAAGCCCGTATTTCCAAACAGGGTGTAGGTGGTGGCATTTGAAAGTTAAGAGCAATTAAATAGTATTTCCCATGTTTCCTAACCCTCGCTCAGAGCATCTTCTCCAACCTACGGTCTTACACATCCTCCTAGAAGAACATTCGCTCCTATTTCTTTCCGTTTCCCTCAGTCCCACACACTCTCCCCGTCGATTTCCTCTGGTATATCATCACACTTTTAATTAATTCAACAATAAGACGCAAACTGGCAGGCAGAGGTGGCCAGTCGCGTGGAAAACTTCATTGCACAGCAGCAGTTCAGAGGAGGAGATGCACAAAAACGATTGCACAGGCGGTTTTTGTAGGGCAGCAGAGGGGTTTTGCTTAGAAAACAGCATTAGGAGTGAATCAGCCTGTTTGTAAAAGGATACAAAAGAAGATAGGTTTGGAGACAAGCAACGGAAATGAGTCAGGGCCAGGAGCGGCGGGTCTGAGCAGGGAGCGATTGAAAAGGGCTCGCTTAGGAAGGAGGTCAGAGAGAGAAAACATCAGAGGTGTAGGAGGAGTAATTGTCTTGGTGCTCCTGCTAACCCTTCCCCCTATTATGTGGATAAGAGGATTTTTTAGAAACAATAGAAAGCTGCTCACTGAGGACCCTTCAGAGGGTCCACCTTGCACCATGCACCCCCCAAATTGCACACCTCTATAGCGCTTTGGTAAATATAGTCATGGAATCAAGGAACTGTCAGAGTTGGAAGGGAGCTCTAGAGATCATCCCGTCCAACTCCCCTGCTAAAGCAGGATTGCCCAGAGCATATCCCTCAGGGCTGCATCCAGGTGGGACTTGAAGGTCTCCAGGGAAGGGGACTCCACACCCTCCCTGGGCAACCTCTGCCAGGGCTCTGACACCCTCACCCCAAACAAGTTTCTCCTCGTATCTGAATGAAACTTCCCATGTTCTAGCTTGTGCCCATTACCCAACAAATAACCACCGATGGTGTCTGGCAGAGTGAGGGAGAACACCTTTGCTGGCTGTAGATATGCCAAGGAGGTGGCCAGGAGGGAGAGGGCAGAGTTTATCACCGTTTAAGATCAAGTTTGCACATGAGCAAAGGGTATATCTCGTTTAGCAGGGAGCTGGGAGTGAGCTGTGGATACAGCAAATACCAAGAGCAGCCGTTCTAGGACCAAACTCAGGATGATGAGCCTCTTCAAGGGGCTGCCCTGGACGTTTTAGGGAGCCACAGCAGGTTTCAGTATTCCTATTTGATTAAAAAAAAATCGTTTCCAAGGAAGCAGGGACCCCAGAGGAGCCTGAAGCTCCAAAATCACGTTTTTCTTCCAATATCTGCCACCTTCCAGGATCTGAAGGGAGCTCCAGGAGAGCTGGGGAGGGACTCTTGGTCAGGAAGTGGAGTAACAGGACATGGGGGAGCGGTTTTAAATTGGCAAAGATGAGATTTAGATGAGATCTTAGGAAGAACTTGTTTGCTGTGAGGATGGTGTGACACTGGAGCAGGTTGCCCCGAGAAGCTGTGGCTGCCCCATCCCTGGAGGGGTTCAAGGCCAGGCTGGATGGGGCTTGGAGCAACGTGGTGTGGTGGGAGGTGTCCCTGCCCAGGGCAGGGGGTGGCACTGGATGAGCTTTAAGGTCCCTTCCAACTCTAACCATTCTGTGATTCTATAATCCTTCTGGTGCCCACTCACCTCCAGTAGCAGGGAACGGGTGGGCTGTATAACTTCCCCGAGCTCTGCACAGGAAGACTTTCCAGGTGCTGGAAGGGTTAACTTCTAGTCTTTAAAGACAACTTCTTTGGTGCTTGCACGAAGGGAGCAAATGAGAAGGAACGGTGGCGTATCGCACCCGGCACGGCAGAGGTAGACAGCAAAGAGACAACTTCCAGCATCATTAACTGGGAGATGGTGCCAACGAGCTGTGTGTAGGCCGAGCTTTTTAAGCATTTTACAAGCGCTAAAGTTGCCTGAGATTGAAATTCTATTAAGTTGATGTTATTTGATGTCTCATTAAAGAGCGGAGGTTTCTGGTTGTTGCTTTGGTCGGAGCAAATGCAAACACACCCCATCTAGACGTTGTGATGCTTGGGGAGAGGTTTGATCCCTCGTGGCTGATCACTGCCTGAGGTTTGGTGGCACCAGGTGGGGGACCCCCACGTGGAGGGGGCAGGAGAGGGGCTGAGTTGTAGCCAGGAGCCCAGTCTATGCAGGATGCATCCCCAAATCCAGATGTATCCCAGAACCCAGATACAAACTGGGCTCAAACTGCCCCGAACCTCGTGCTGGAAACATCTCCGCTGCGTTTCTATGTCATCCCTACCGCATAAAATTAAACATGGAGAAAAACCAGAGATACCACTTGAAATATATTTAAAAAAAAATAAAAAAAAGATGACCTCTCTGGCTGCAGACAGATGCCGGCAGTTGACAGAGGCTCAGTGCCAGCAGCGGTGTGTGAAAGGCAGCAGAGTGGGCAGGAAAAGGGGCTATGGAAAGGAGGAGGCTGTATCTAATGGTCCCCGCTACTTCCATCTGCTTACCCGCCGGGTTTGCCGACAGCAACCCGCTCTTGCCCTGCATTTCAGGCAAAGAAGATCCGCCCCGCTTTTGAGGAGACAAGTCAGTTTGTTTCTTTTCCTTTTCGGCGCCTGCAAGTTCATAACTGATTGTCGGAACCCCCAGTAGCTGGGATCAAGAGAATTTAAAAAGCATTTCATTAATTAAGTAAGTATTAATGATTGTGGAATCATGAGGATGCAAGTTTGTCGACCTCATTTAGAGGCTGCAGCTGAATTTCTGTAAGCTTGAGAGTGTGTGTTGCTGGCGAGGGGTGTATGCCCTTGGAAAGCAGCAAAATGAAGGTTCAGCACTGCTCTCCTGCAGGAACTGAGGGCAGAAACAGTCCCTGCTGCCTTTGCCTCTGCTTTTCCTTTTGTTTTTATGGGTTTTTCTCCTCTCGCTTCAAAGAAAAGTGGTTTGCCTTTGGTGGTAGCAGAGCAGGTTGGAGGGGAGCTGCTCAGTATCCTTCGGCAGCCTCCACCGGTCCAGCGCTGGAGCCCTCCTGCCAACCCCAATTTAGTATCATCTGGAAGAGGGGAAAGCCATTCTCTCCAGAGGAGGAGACCTGTGCGTGGGTGCATGCCACCCAGGAGTGCCTGCAGGGGAGAGGAATCAAATCCAATTAGTGTCTCTCCCGTTAAGGTTGTTTTAACGTTGTTTTCCTGGTCTGCGGGAGGGCTCCTGTTTGCTGGCCAGCAAGGTGAGGGAGGGGGCTTGCCTCCCTGGTCTACTCTTACAGCAGCCTTGATAGCATTGTGGGCAGGAAATTCAGATGTCAAATCACAGGGTCACAGAATGGTAGGGTCCAGAAGGGACCTTTGGAGATCATCTGGTCTGCAGACATATAAAATAAGATGCTTGGGCAGCTCTCTGGGGCCAAGTGCTTTGGAGGTAAAGGCTTCGCTTGAGGTTACAGCCCCACTTTGGCGAGGTGCGAGTCAAGGAGAGAGATGCACTTGTGGATGGGTTCACCACTGTGTTAACCCCGGGGCTTGCAGGGCATCAGGACTCCTGTGCCAAGGTGGGAGAGGCAACGGGAGCATGGATGGGGCTGGTCTGCAGGGGCATGAAGCTACAGGAGCTGGAGGGAAGAACCTCAGGATCCTGCTCCGTTGCACTTCAGGGCAGGAAACCCCATGGAAGAGTTTGGCCCTTTGGTTTGGGTCTTTCACTGCAAGGTGCACTCTTTGATGGGTAGAACCATTCCCGGCTCTGGGACTGGGTCATCTCTTTGGAGGATAACAGGGAACATTTGAGAGGATGGGACCCAGCAGTCCTGGCAGTCCTGCCTCGTACCTGCAAGCGATGCTGCTGTGGCTCCAAACACAGAGGTGGTAACAGCAGCTGCCTTCAGAGATAATTGGAAAAAAAAGGTCAGGACAAGAGCTGACAACATCACAGGTTTGGTACGTTGCTGCCTGCTCACCAAAACCACCTGGGAAAAGCAAAGGAAGCTTTCCTGGGACCAAATTACCTTTGGATGGTAAGGCAGGATGTGGGAAATGTGGCTCCCCTGTTCTCTGCAGAGCCCGGTCCCTAATGATGTGCCTTTTCCCTCTGGAGAGGTCCCGCAGCTGTATCTGGCTGCTGATCAGTGGAGAGTTTGCTTCTGATTACAAATTACAGAGCGAGAGAAAAGCAAGGAGTCTTTCAAGCTGTAATTACGATGGAGGCTCCAGGTAACAGCCCTTGATGAGCCCCTTGGAGAGAGAAGAGTTCATTGACTTACTCAAGGGAGGGAGGATCCAACCGTGCCAGCCCAGAGAGATTTGTCTCGAAAAATTTGCCAGAAGGAAGAAGCAGAGATTTACCTCTTGTCCTTCGAAGGAACCTTTCATGCAGCACCGCTTCCCACCGAGCCAGCGATGGAGGGGGAAATGCTGGGATTCCCAAGGCTGGTCCCCCAGGTGTGGGAGATGCTCCAGTTACAGTCGCCACATCTCGGGGCTCTGCTTGGAGCCGTACCCAGCAGCACGAAATCCCTGTCTGGTGATATAGATAGGGTAGGGATTATAAAGAGGGATATTAATATAAAGGTATATTAATCCCTGCTTATAAAAATGAAGGGATTAATATACCACAAGGCAGTACCTATGATGCACCCCACAGGGTTCATCTCCATGGCCAGGAGCGTCACTGGGGAAATTTCCTTTAAAAAGTAAAAATTGGAGCTTCCCTGGGGTCTCCTGTCGGTCGCAGGCACCATGTGCTTTTCTCCAAACCAGAGAAAGCCTTTATACTACAGAGCGAAATAACATCCACTGGGTTGGTTTTTTTTGCTCCTAAGTATCAGCAGTTCAGAGAGCGGTTGGGAGAGAAAAACCTTGCCATGTGGCAGGGGAAATGTTGTACCTAGTGTGGATATTGGGGAAAAATTCTTCAACGAAAGAGTCGTCAAGCCTTGGAAGAGGCTGCCCAGGGCAGTGGTGGAGTCACTATCTCTGGAGGGATTTAAAAGCCGGGCAGACGTGGTGCTGAGGGACATGGGTTAGTGGTGGTTTGGGCAGTGTTGGGTTGATGGTTGGACTCGATGATCTGAAAGGTCGCTTCCAACCTGGACAATTCGATGATTCTGTGATTCTATTCCTGCATCTTTAGGAAGTAAGAGAAAAGCAAGTTGCATGTACATGGGATTGTGTGTGCAGCGAGTAAATCCCCAAGGATTTACTGCCACGCTTTTGGGGAGATGCAAACCAGCTTGGCTTTGCAGCGTGGGGGTAGTTGGGGCTCGTGATCCTGGCCATAACTCTGTTAATGACGTTGCATCGATTGGGGTTTAATTAATCCTTCAGTCCGTGCACCTCCTGCAGATGCGGTGCCAGCTCACGAGCGCCGTGGCTCAGATCCAGGGCTGGCTGAGCACAAAAGTGTGAAAGCTAAATATCTGGTCACGACTCCCATCATTTTCTGATCCCGTCACCTACATTCAGAATAAAATTTAGAGGGCTTAAAAGAGGACTCTGTGTAGCTGCGCTTGGGAGGGAGCTGATACCATCTGAGACCGTGATTATTTATTCTCCTTTATCATACAACGTGCAACATATGGGCCCCTTTCTCTGCCGCGGATGACTAAATGATGGCATCTGGTACTCTATTATATTGCGAGTGTAAAGCAAATGAGAAAAGATCCCCTTCAAGCAGCACTTTGCTATTGTCACAGAGACGCTCTTGATATTTTCATTCCAAGGTGCTGCTTTGCTGACTTTTGAAACCATCCCTTTCAGAGCCAGACCTGGTTCTCCCAGGCTGCCGAGAATGCAGGAAACTTTTTTTTAATCCCTTAATGCCTCAGCTGGTCCTCACAGATGGGTTCCCTCCGTCACCTGCTGCATCTTCGCACCCCATCTGGATATTGTCTGCTCTCCTTCTCAGCCCTGCTGAGCACAGAGACCGGTGTGTGCTGCTCCCAGCTTGAGCAGCAGCAGGGATTGAGGCAGATTTTGGGGATACCAGAGCTTTCATCCCGTTACGAACAGCCCAGGCACCCATGGGTGATGCTGGCACTGGCAGGCACAGCATCCTGCAGGGGCCCTGAGCAGGACATGCAGCTGAACTTCACTGCAATGTTTTGTGTCTTGCTGGCATTTGAAAGTTGGGTTGATGCTCATGGGAGAAGGGGAAGGGAGTTGATGATTCCCTCCACCCCTAGCTGGTCGGAAGTCCAGAACCAAAAAGGGGTTCACCGTCACCTGGAGATCCCCTTCACTCTTGTGCAGGCAGGTCTGAGCTTTTCTGGGATCTAGCCTTGGGGACATGCCAGGGAAGACCTTGCACAACCATCTCATCATGGGAAGGACCTGTGGCTCATCTAGAAGATGGGTATGCCACAGGGATGACGTGTCCGTGGTCCTGCTGGTCCCATAAAGCCTGCGTCAGCCTGTTGGAGACAGAACTGACTGGGAACCAGTGTAACGCCCGTAGGGGCAGCAAGCCAAGTGCTGGAATAAGCAAAGCACCTCTGGGTTCCTGGATGGGAACTGTTCACAGCAAAACTGTTTCTACAGAAGGAATTACTTTAGCTTGGCTGAGGTCAGAGCTTCTCCAGCCCCAGACAGCAGGGTCACCTTCTGAAGCCTGGCATCTTCCCTAAACTCTTCTTTAGCTTCTAGGTTTCGTGCCGCTCTGAGGCAGACTGTTGCTGTACCCAACAGTCCTCACCACAAGATGTGTTCTTCCTAACATCTCATCTTTCTCTTCCTGGCTGCAATTTAAGCTCATTACGGGGTTTTAACATTTAAATGGTCTGTAAGCCAAAGCCACGGGGAGTTTCACCAGTGCCCCGGCATTGCAAGCTGGTGACAAGGGGAACATTTTTTCACAGGGTGCTTTGGAGACCTGGAACTCTGTTCCCACAAGAGTTCTCATGGGGCAGACCCAGAGCAGAGCATGGGCTCCAAAACGTGATAGTTTTGTCATGGTTACCCCAGGTCCGTGCCTGAGGGATTCATGAGGTCAGTTTTTATCCTACAGCATCTGCCTCCACTTCATGGGCCATCTTTTTTCCCCCTCATCTCCAGAAGAAACTCGAAACAAGCACCACAGAGCTTTGCCGCTAAGTCCTAGGCTCATGGTCCATCAACATATGTTTACATGTTTATTTTAGGACGTGATTAATGTTACTACATTTTTTTGAAGGAATGTTTTTGTTCAGCCAACGAGCTTTGCCAGCACAAAACGTTCTGTGTTTGGAGCAAAGCACGGCAAATTGGACACTGCTTTAAAACACAAAGGAGGAGGGGTTTGGGGAATGCTATTTTCTGCTCTCTAGCAAAGAGTTGTGCAGAGCATTTAGCAAAGATAAAGAGAGAGGGGAAAGGCTGCCAAGCTACAGACAGAGGAGGAACAAGGTAGATTTGGCCATGGGGATCAGAGAGTGACTGGTTTTCCTCCAGCATGTTCTGGGCTCTGAATTAAGGTTTCTGTGATGGGTTGTGGAGTCCTGCTTAGCTTACCTTTGCATTTCTGTCAAATAAAGGGGCAACAGCAGAAGGGTTTTCGTTGAACTAGCACTGAGCAGAGAAGCAAGGTGGTGTCCCTCTCTGGAGACACTCAAACCCTGCGTGGACACATTCCTGTGGGACCTGCTCTAGGTGACCCTGCTCTGGCAGAGGTTGGACTAGATGGTCTCCGGAGGTTTTTTCCCACCTCTGCCAGTCTGTGATTCTGTGACACACCAGTGCCAACCACCCCATGTTTTCTCTCATTAAAACTGGAGATGATTTGCAGGATGGAGTCTTCCCTTCAGTCCCTGCATGGGCAGAATTTCCCAGTGGTGCAAGAAAGACCACAGAGCTGGTCTTGGAGAACCAGTGGTGCTGCACATCTCCAATGCACCATCCTGCTGTGGCTCTGCTCCCAGAGATGCTGGATTGGAGGGCCACAGCAGAGGAACCCTAGAGCAGAAAAGCTTGCTAAAGACTTGGCCAAAGTCATGCTGTGGCCTTCCCTTGTGACAGCACCACTCAGTCCTCTCCTTAAAAACGTGCTTGGGGGGATCTTCTGTGGCAAGAGGAGGGAGATGCTGTACCTGGCTCCTGGCTGCTAGTCCCCCAGCATCCCCTGACACCCCGCTCCTCCCTCTCTTGCAGCTGACGTACCTGCCTCCGCCGTGGGGTGAATGTCGCTCATCGGATATGGGCTTAGACTTCTTTCCCGTTTACAGTATCACGGCTTGCAGGATCGACTGCGAGACACGGTATATTGTGGAAAACTGCAACTGCAAAATGGTTCACATGCCAGGTCAGTGTGCTGGGGTAGGGGGGGGTGGGTTGAGGACTCCCCTCCCTCCACTCGGACCGGGTCATTAGGGGTTAATAAGCTGGGAAGGGACCCGGATTGAATTAGCTGGGGATAGCTTTCCCTAAGGAAAGAAGGATGCTAATAGCACTTGCAAAACAGGCCCTGAAATAGGGGCAGGAGGTGGAAGAGGGACATGGGTCTGATTTCCCCATATTTAGCCCCAGTTAACAGCCCTGGGTGGTATTTCCAGCAGCCCCCTCCTTAGTTTGCAAGAGAAGACCGCCATGGCAGGGAAAGATAGGGGAGATGCTGGGTCCCCCCAGCATCTGGGTTCACTTTGCTGAAGGGAGGTCTTTGTGGTCCCCTTGGACAGCCCAGCAGTCCCCAGTTCCCTGGTGCCTGCTGGTGGATGTGGATCCATCCACACTGTGGAGTGATGAGACAAGGGGTAATTGTTTTAAACTGGAAGAGGGGAGACTGAGATGAAATCTGGGGGAGAAATTCTTTGCTGTGAGCGCAGTGAGACCCTGGCCCAGATTGCTCAGAGAAGCTGTGGCTGCCCCATCCCTGGAGGGATTCAAGGCCAGGCTGGCTGGGTCTTGGAGCAACCTGTTGTGTTGGGAGGTGTCCCTGCCCAGGGCAGAGGGTGGGACTGGATGGGCTTTAAGGTCCCTTCCAACCCAAACCATTCTATGATTTCCCTGCAGGGGATGCACCCTTCTGTACCCCAGAGCAGTATAAGGAATGCGCAGAGCCTGCGCTCGGTGAGTACCAGGAGATATCTCTCAGTACCTCGGGTGTCCCAGGCTATAGGGACTTCCAGCAGCTTGTGTCCTCCTGGCTGGTAGGACTGGGATGATCTAGAGTGGCTACAACCCAGAGGTGGGGTATGATGAGACCTAACTTGTTGGGAAGGGCTGGATGCATCCTGGGATAAATTTTCTTCCAGTTCTACATGGGGCATGTGGCTCTATCAGAAACCCTCAGGATATGTAGGAGGGGAGCACCTCTGGGTGTAGATTTGGGAGGGAGGGACCCATTCCAGGTCTGGATTTAGGAGACTCAATCACCACAGATTCCCCGAGAAAATACTGGTAACAGAGCATAGCCTCTCCAAGATGGTAGGGATGGCCATGCAATGGACTGGCAGAGAAGTGGCCAGGACTGTGTTTCCTGCAGCTCTTCTGAGATGTGACTCTTTGGCCCCTCTCTGGGTGGCATGGCCTCTGTTGTGTGTCCCTGACTCCATGAGATCTAACTCTGTGACCTTCTCCAGGTTTGCTTGCTGAAAAGGACAGCAATTACTGCATCTGCAGGACACCCTGTAACCTGACCAGGTACAACAAAGAGCTCTCCATGGTCAAGATCCCCAGCAAGACCTCAGCCAAGTACCTGGAGAAGAAGTTCAACAAGTCAGAAAAGTATATCTCGTGAGTGCTGCAGAAAACAGATCTCCTTTGCTTTATGGGGGGAAAGTGTAAAACTCTGTTGGGACTTTAATGCAGCCCATGCTAAGACCAGACCTTTCCAATGCCTCTATCACTTAACAGAGATATGTCCTCACGGAGGGTGAGGATGAAACTCTTGAAGAGATGAGTTGTGGGTTGCTTTCATCTCAGTAGACCTGTTTTAAGATAACTCTATAGTCCTTCCCTGGCCTTGTCTCCATGAGCATACCCCGCACTCACCTCAGAAAAGTGCAGAACCTGCTCTTAGTTTGACAGGGAAGCCCAGTCTTGCTGACCCTCTCCGAGATGTGGCTACTCTACCTGGGATGTGGACCTCAGGCAGCTGCTGTCTTGGACCTCTCCTAGTGCTGGGCACATTATTGTGGAGGCAGTAAAAGTTACTCCACATTAAGCATCCTTTGGACTCTTGCTGTTACCATCAGTGAGATCCAGAGCTCAAGTCCTGAGAGATCTTGGGAAAACATTTTCCAGCTCTTGCTAAGGCTGCCAGAGTCCTGTTGGTGCCCTGTGGTCATGGTCTTCAGGTGGTCCAAGTGTCTGTGAGTTGCTGAAGACCCCAGAAGGAGAACAGTCTGGACAGGGAAGGCCCTAAAGCCCCAAAGTCCCATGTTTTTTCTTGTCCCAAAGCACACAAGACCACTAGTGGCTGATGCTGTTGTCCTCTTTCTACAGAGAGAATATTCTTGTGCTGGACATATTTTTTGAAGCACTCAACTATGAGACAATTGAACAGAAGAAAGCCTATGAAGTAGCAGCCTTACTTGGTAAGGAGAGATAGGGGGTTCATCTTGGAGTCTGTGTGTGTTCATGGGGCAGACAGATGCCATGAGTGGGGACACAGGTTATGTGCTTTCCCATGAAATCCCAGCAAGATCCAACCAACTTTCCATTTTCCTTCCAATAGCAAGCTGGGGAACGTCCCAGGGGGCACAGCTAGTCCATGTGTTGCCCATGAAAGGTTGACAAGAGCTGGTCCATCTCAGTTTGCTACCAGGGTCCTGTTATTTAGAAGTCCCAGGGCTGAGCGGGTGATGGATGGTCTCTGTGGTACCCTCCACGCTCTTAAAACCATCTCCCATCACCTCTTAAATCCTCCTTTCCAGCCCTGCCAGCCAGGACCCTGAGCTCTGTGGTGGCCCGCAGCTTGATGGAGAATGTGGAGGAGTTGTTGGGTTGCTCAGCCTCAAACTGGGTCAAGCTTTGTGGTTGCCAGCTACAGATTTGGGTGCTTGGGACCTGTTGGGTCTTCGGGGTGGAGATGTTCGGTCAGGAGAAGTAAGCTTGCTCTGTGCCCACACTCAGCCCCCCACCCAGTCCCCACATCCCTCCTGGGATGCAGGGAGCACTCAGCACCTTTGCTTGAAAGCTGGAACTGGGACATTCCATGGGACCAGACAGTGCAAGCCTGCCCCAGGATGGAAAACACCACAGGGAGGAGAGTTCTCCATGTCCCTTCGTGTGCCCCAATGCCACCCTGCAGTGGTAGCTCTGCAAAATGTACATGCTGTGACCCCTTGGGCACCTGCTGTGGGTTCCCCAGTGCTTTGGGTAAAGTCTCATGTTCCCCACAGTCCTCAGCCTCTTTTGAACGAGCACTTTGCCCCAAAGCACCTTTTTTTCCTCTCCTTCTTCTGTCTCGATCTCATGGACATCCACAGTAAAGGTCCTGGTAGCTCCTCCACCCATGGGTACCTTCACTCTGGGAGCAACACAAGCTGAACCACGGGTGGTTTGCAGCAAAATCCATGAGATTTGGCTTCCCTGAAGGACATGGTTTGGGAGCAGAGCATCTCGTGTCAGGAGTTATCTTCCCAGCAGATCCCTGGAAGTCTTCTCTCCCCACGGTGTCTCCTCTGCAGCCCTTCCCCATCCCCGATGGACTGGAGGACTTCAGCAGAGACAGCCTTGCAATAGTCGCCCCACCACAAAAAAGCAGGACATTTTCCTGCTTCCTTTCCTCTCTTTGGCAGGTCGGAGTTTTTTCTTGGCTCCAGGGGACGTTACCTAATTCTTCTCCAGCATCTTTCTCCTTCCCCCGCCCGGTTTGGGAATAGGGCTTTGGGATTCCTGGGACGCAGCCTGCTGTCTGCCTCTGACAGATGGCTTCCTCGCATGCCAGCGTGCGGTGCCGCATCCTCATTAGGCTTCCAGCTGATGGCCTTGTTAGCAGGAGAAACACTTTGGTGGCTGGCAGCATCCTTCCCAGGGTGCTTTTCCCGCTGTTGGAGCTGTTGGTGTTTCTGGGGATGGTGTTTTTCCCACTCTCTGGGAACAACAGCACTCAGGGCAACTCAACACTACAGTTGCAGGGGTGCCTCTAGGAGCATTTACACTGGGGGTAAAAGCCACCTGCATGTTGTTCTCTGTTTCAGGTGACATTGGAGGCCAGATGGGGCTATTTATCGGTGCTAGCATCCTCACTATACTAGAGCTCTTCGATTATATATATGAGGTAAGACCCTTGTGCTTCACCTTGTTCCTCTGGCAGGGTGTGGAGCCAACCCTGATGGTGGTAACCATCTCAGGTGCCAGCTTGGGTGGTCATGGACCAGAACCCTCAATGCCCACTGTGCCCATATAGATTCTATATGATTAACACTCTACAGTGGTGCTATGTAGTCAGTCATGGGTATGTAGCATGGTGCCGAGGTCCCTCCATCAGCTGGGGGGGTGACACACAGCCATGGCATGGCATAGCCAGGTTNAGCTTGATGGAGAAGGTGGAGGAATTGTTGGGTTGCTCAGCCTCACCTGGGTCAAGCTTTGTGGTTGCCAGCTACAGATTTGGGTGCTTGGGACCCACTGGGTCTTTGGGGTGAAGCTTGTACCACTGCCTGGAAGGTGGAAAATCCCCAATCCCTGTGCCAGCAGCCCTGGAGCAAGAATCTTTCTAGAAAACACCCAGAGGAGCTCGAGCATGGTCCCCTGGCTGCACGGTGGCCCAGAGCAGCTGCTCTGGAGAAAAGTAAAAGCTCTCTTTAATGGTAATTAATGCAATAAGGAGTCCGGAGCAGACATTGATTTCTGGCAGTCCTCCTTCCTCCTACCCTCCAGCAGCAGTTACAACCTTTGTGTATTTTTCATGTCTTTTTGCCTCAGCACGTTTCCCTGGTTAGTGTCTCAGCCCAACTGAGCTGCTCCCAGAGGATTTCAGCTTTTCTGTGCCGCGGTGCCAGCACAGCCCTTGGTGGTCCTGTGCTATCACAGCTTTCCTGTAGGCATCATCCCTCCAGCATCCTCCGCCACAGCCCCTGTGAGCGCAGAGGCAAATTCCAGCTTCTGTCTGCACCTTCTGGCCATTTGGACTTTTTCCACCCTATTTTTCACCTCAAACAAGTCAAAATAACCCTCCCTGGAGCATCCTACCCACCAGCCATCAGTTTCCTTCCTAGTCTTCATGGCCACATTGCAGAAGGCTTCGTGTTGAGGGCCAGGCTCGTGATTTTTGTTTTATAAAAGGGGAAACTGAGGCAGGAAGAGGGGCTGCAGCTGGCTGCGAGCCACCAAGGAGCTACTTCTTTGGACCAAGATGGTCCCAAGGACCTGAACACTCAAGAGTGTGCCCTGTTTCATAGCAGGAAAGAATGAGTTTCTGGCTTGGGATATTTTGGAGGAGGATGTAGACACCTATGGAGATGGGCAGTTCCCAGTAAATTTGGCACATCTCGACCGCAAGTCCTTTGCCCTTGTCCCTGGGAAGGTGCCTCCTGCTAATTCAGCTTTTCTGCCTGTTGCCCTGTCTCAGCCCCATGTGGGGATGGGGCAGGGGAGTTTTAATCCCATGGGATATTGCCGTCTAGGGTCGTTTCGTGGCTGTGGCATTAATGTGTGCCAAGCCAAGTGGGTGCACAGGGATGTGGGGCAACCACCATCTCTGCCCCAAGCTTGCTGGGGCAGCCTGAAAGCTTTCTTAACGTTATTAGAACTGGGATTCTGGCTTTCTCTTTCAAGACAGTCGCTCCCTGTCACAGTCCCTTCTGGGGCAGCTGTTAGCACTCGGTGGCATTGTCCTGCAATAAAATATATTGAAAATTATAAAGCTCATAACGGCTTCAGAGTGCAAACAAACCCCGTGCCTCACTTTGTAGCTGAGGCTGAGTGCACACAATGTTTCATTAAAATCACCTATTCCCGGCTTTCTTGGTGTTCTTTCACGAGAAGGCAATAAGAAACGGCACAAAGTTTAGATTTTTCTTCTCTGTTTAACTCCTTTATTTGACATCTGCTTATAAACCTTGGCAAATAGTTTCCTCCTGATGTTTTGTTTTTTTGTTTTGGGTTTGTTGTTTTGTTTTTTTTTTTACTTCTTTTTTTCCTTTTTTTGTGCAAGTATGGCTTAGGAGAGCATCCTGTCTCCTTGGAGAGGCTGCCTGGGGATGCACCAGCCAGTTCACCCAGCTATGCCCAGAGCAAGGATCGTCTTCATGGTCACCCGTGACAGACATTTAACCCACACCAGACAGAGAGAAAAGCAATAAAATGTCTTAAACGATGCCTAATCTCCATAGTTGGTCTAATCTTCTCAGGGTTTCATCGAGGTGGGGGTTCAATGCTCCTAAAACCCATTGTCTTTCAACCAAAGCATTTATAAACTGTTTGAGATTGCCAAGAAATGGCTACAACTATTCTTTCCGGATGACTTAACCAAAATCAGGTGAAATGTTGACCATAGAGATGGAGTTTTTTGGTTCAGTGCAATTCTCCTCTTGGTCCTGCCCTGAGGCAGAATTGTGTTCCTGGGCTCACTGGGGGTCCTGAATCCCTATGGCATGTCTCTGCAATCCAGCCAGCATCCACCTTGCTTCCATAGGAACTGGCCCAATTTTTTTCTTGTTTTTAGCTTTCTATTTTTTTCTTTTCTTTCCCCCCCAGTGGAAATTTTTCAGAAAAACACTCACTTTTCAACACTACTGGGATTTCCCTTGAAAATATGATCTCCAGCAGCCACGGCTGCCAAGGAAATAGTGTGGCTGTGAAGGGAAGTGGCACTTGCATTGCTGCCGTTTTTCAGTAAACCCCCAAATATATTTAAAAAATTGAGGTTTGGGTTGTTTGGTTGGGTTTTTGTTGTTTTGGTTTTGTTTTTTTTTCCTATGTGAAGAGTTCCATTTGGAAAAAGTGAGGTGGTTTTCTTGGTCCTCCAAACCCAGCACATCTCCTGGGGCTGTGGACCAAGCCCTGTTGGATGCCCACCTTAACCCAACCTCCCTCTCTTGCAGCTGATCAAGGAGAAACTATTAGACCTTCTCGGAAAAGAGGAAGAGGAAGGGAGCCATGATGAAAATGTGGTAAGGACCCCCATTGGGAGAGAGGAGGAAATTTCCCTACAGTTGGCTCCGTAGGGAGATGAAGTCGCTCGATACGGACGCAGCGTTTGACCCTCAGCTTATTCCCAAAGGATTGGTGCTAAAGAAAGGAGATAGCAGTTGGGGAGGGACAGGGAGCATCTGGAGGTACATCCCCTCTCCCCGGGTAACCCTGTCCCCTGCTCTCCATCCACAGAGCACTTGTGACCCCATGCCAAATCATTCGGAAACCATCAGCCACACTGTGAACGTGCCACTGCAGGCCACCCTGGGAACGCTGGAGGAGATCGCCTGCTGACACCGACCAACTGCTCCACAGTGCCAACACCTAAGGAAGGAAATCTGCACAGGAAAGCAGGGACCGAGCTCAGGTTTGCAACGGGGGAAAAAAAAAAATATTAAAAAAAATATTAAAATAAAAAAAAAGGAAGAAAATCGCTATGCATTAAAAAAAATTATAAATATATATATTATATATATACTCTGCCAAAACCAAGCGAGAGGCGCCTTGGACTTGACTTGTGTTGTCCTTTCCTGTGGGGGGGTTGTCTTCAAGATGTGAAGGCAGCAGCTCATTTTTGAACTGTACAAAACAAAGAGACCACCAACCACCACCAAAAACCAAAACCGAAGCCCCGCCATCTCACATACTGCCAAATGTACAAAGCACTTGCATGCCAGTTCTTTTTATGGCAATATATTCCTATCTGTCTTTATAAGCTCTGTTCCTCTTTACAGTCTCTGATTTTCACTACAAGAAGGAACTCGCGGGCCCAGCCATCCCCTGAAATCACCATTACTAACGTCGTAGGCTGAATTAGAATAAAGAAACAAAAAGTCGCAGCTCTTGGATTCTTCTTACGTTCTTGTCCTTCGTGTCAGTCTGTGATGAATCTTAAGCTAAGCCGGGGCCCCCGAGGCCGGGCCACCGCCGGGGCTCCTCAGCGCTGCCAGTCACCCCAAGGTGAGCATCCCTGGACCGGTGGCTCTTGGTGGAACACGTGTCCCCCACACCCCCGGCTGCTGTGTCGTGCTCCTCCGTCTGCAGTGCCTGGATAGTCCGTCTGTGGTGGGTGGGCACGGGGCGGAGGGTTTCTTTATTATTTTTTTATTATTTTTTAAAAAGTTTTTTTCATATTTTTTAATTTTTGGGTTGTTTGGGTTTTTTTTTCCCAGTGATGGATTCTGTGCTTTCTCCTCGTTCTCATGACTGATATTAAAGCTGGTCTTGTGGAAATGGCCGGGCTGTGTCATTTCTGCCTTGGAGCCCAGGGTGAAAACAAGCTCATCTCAGGGCTGTTCCTCACCCCTCGCCTCTCCTTGCCCCTTCCCCCCCCTCCTCATGCACCTCCTAGTGGGGTGGGCACCAGACCCTGGCCATGCTCAGCTACATCTCCATCTGCTCCAGGATGGTGGAGCCAGCACTGATGTTGTGCACTGTGGTCATCTCTTGGAGTCTCATTTATTGGCGACCAGGAGGTTAAACACAACTGGGTCAAAACAATGCTGCTTTACCCTGATAAAGAGAGAAGACAAGTTTCCTAGAGCTCCCAGACTTATTGGTTTTGTAGCCTGGGGGAGCAGGAGCAGGATGCGATGTGTGTGTTTGCACTTCTGTGAGCTCACGGCAGGACACTGCTGAATGGCCAGTGGCCATGACCAATGTGGTGGCCACAGCAGGGAGAATCAAAGCTGGACTGTTAAAAAGTGTTTTGGGAGAGCTGATGGAGTCCCAAACCCTGGGAGGGTGTTAAACTGGCCACAGGGAGTGGAGTCAGCCCAGATTTACCCACAGGGGATTCTGGAGATGGGAAAGGTGTTGAGCTGAGGGACTGAGGACATCCCTTTGCCCTGGAGAAGGTGCAGATCTACCCTCCAAGTCTGTCTCGAGTGTCCGTGTTCATGCACGAAACCACTTTCCTCTGGGACAAATCCTTCTGCTGACCAGAGCGTGTTGCAAAGGGCTTCCAGTCTATCACTTGTTCTGGAGTAGACATGGACAATGGCAAGCTTAGCAACTGGCCGAGGTGGCTTAGGGTGGGTCTGTCCTAGGCTGCCAAAGTCAGCAAGATCTTCCCAGTGCTTGGACAGATGTCCCAGATGGGTGGCCTCTTGGACAACCTCAGTGCAGTGTGGTGACTTGGGAAAGGCAGGTTCTGTCTCTGCAGAGCCCAGATCACATCCCCCCATCACATACCACCAAACCTGAGTCCCTTGCTGTCCCTGCCATGCCAACAGCAGGTCCGAAGGCAATGTTCCCACATCTGTCACTGCAGACTTGGCTCCTTTCCCTGCTTTTGGTGTGGCTTTGGCTGGTTCCATGTTAAGGAGAGCCTTGCTGAGGCAAGACCAAGGGGTAGGGTTGCAGCCCACCCTTCTACTGTGCTCGGTCTCCACCAAGGGTAGGTTGAAGCCCTACTCTGCCCTTCTCCTAAACTTGCTCACCAAGACCAAGAAGCTGCATTGAGGGTGACCCATCTGTTCAGACACACCACAAGCCATCTGAAGTGGCCCTAGCACCAAAGGTTGAAGTCCATTCCAAGCTCACTTATGGTTTCGCCAAGCTCATGGGATGAGGTTCTTGGGTTTTCCTCCAGCAGATGGGTTCTTGTCTGGTTGCTGCGAAGTTGTTCCTTGTTCAGTGGGGTCCTCCTTCAGTTAAACATGAGCTGTGGCACCAAGGAGCCCCACTGACACATCCTGCATGCTATTTAGCTTCAGTCTCCTCCTCCTTGCCTTGCTCTACAGCAGCAGGTAGTCCACTTCTCCTCAAGGTTTTTCTCCCTTAGACAGAAATAAACCCGGTAAGGCTCCTGACAGAATACTTAGTTTGTGGGATTGAATGCACCCAAAAAACTTTCACCCAGCAAGGAGGCAGGCAGAGTCCTCTCAGACATGGAGGAGCAGCAGCTGGGTTTCAATCCAACCCTCTCCAGGCTGGCAGAGAAATGCTTAGAGGATGTGTGCTCACGTGTCCCCTCTAATTGCTTAAGGGTGACAGTGACTCCAAGAGTCATCTTCATGCATATAAATGTCTCCACTTGGCAAATTATTAAATCTCCATTACGAGATTTTGGTAGAGTCATGCGAAGGCTTTGCTGAAGCTTGATGAGGTGGGGGCACCACAGAGACGTCCCAGAAGTGCTGTGAGGAGTTTTGCTAGTACCTCTTGTAGAGGAAAGCCACTTGAAAGGGGAGGCTGGCAGAGGGATGGCATCTCTGATTGCTCCTGAAGAGCACACCCTCCACACTGAAGAGCTCATTTTGTGAGATCAGTTTCATTATCTCCTGAGACCTGGACGTTGGCCACATGTTCATTATCCACGGGATGCCCAGTGGCCATCAGCTGTTAACAAGTGCTTGTTGACAGCCTGGCTGCAGAGCTGTGGAGCTGTCAAATGCTGCCTCCCGTTGCCAAACCTGGGTGCCAGCCTGGTCCATGTAGTCCCTTCTGGACCAGGGGAGAGAATTTGTGCCAGGCCTGGCTCAAGGTGACTCGTTACAACATATCCAGGCTCTCAGCCATGCCCATGATGGCTGGTTGAGCCACCAGGCTCCTCGTGCAAACTGGTCCTTATATCCCTTATGCTCATTAATGGCTGGGAAGGGACTTGACCCAATATCCAAGGTGGACCTTTGTACTGTATTTCTTTGTGCTTGGGAGTGTCTCCTCCTTGGTGTGGCTTGGAGTCCAAGGGTGAACTTGGGACTTTACAGTATCCAGACCCCACAAATGCAAAAGCAGCTCACCATCAGAACATGGATCTCGAGAGAGGATGGGGGATGAGCAGTGAGACACTGATGACGATGCCAGTCCCTAGCAGATAAGTTGGTACCATTTGACATCTAAGCCTGGATGAGATGCCACCAGACTGGGCAAGCTGAGAAATCACAGCTCCTGGGCTCTTTACTGAATTCTTGGGGCAGCCCTTTAATAAAAGAGGTATTTGAATACTGAGGATGTATCTCGACCCCGAAAGCCCCATAGGCACCTTGGGGGTCACCACTGAAGTGCATTACACCAACATTGTTGGGGCAGCAGCAGCAGCACAGTGGGTAACTTGAAGGACACATACCGCCCCAAGATGAAACCAAACTGACCCAGAAACCCACTTGCAAAGCTCCTGGATGCCCTGTGAATCCAATGTCCCTCAGCCCTTGTGATGGAGAGCCACCTCACAGCCACTGCAGGGGTGTTGTCATGCTTTTACGGGGTGGCTGTAACTGCCAGTGCAGTGGCCTGGCTCAATGCTGGCCCAAGTGCCCTGGAGAACTGGTTGGTTGAACAGGAGAGCAGCAGAAGGTGAAAAAAAGGTGAACTTTTAACCATGACATCTTTCCATCCCTCTGTAAGGTGGGTCACACTGTGGCACACAGTGGGTTTGGCACCTTCAGCACTGGTAGCTTTAGGTTTGCCTAGAAGGTCTCCCCCACTCCCACCTCTACCATGGGATCTGCCCCTAGCATTTCTCCAGTGATGATAGTGGGCCACTAAGATGATCAGGGGGCTGGAGCCCCTCTGCTGGGAGGACAGGCTGAGACAGTTGAGGGGTTCAGCCTGGAGAAGAGAAGGTTCCAGGTAGACCTTAGAACCCCTTCCAGTCCCTAAAGCGGCTCCAGGAAAGCTGGGAAAGGATTCTTGTTAAGGGAGGGGAGCCACAGGATGAGGGGGAAGGGTTGGACACTGAAAGAGGGGAGATTGAGATGAGATGTGGGGAAGAACTTCTTTGCTGTGAGGGTGGTAAGACCTTGGAACAGGTTGCCCAGAGAAGCTGTGGCTGCCCCATCCCTGGAGGGGTTCAAGGCCAGGCTGGATGGGGCTTGGAGCAACGTGGTGTGGTGGGAGGTGTCCCTGCCTAGGGCAGGGGGTGGCACTGGATGGGCTTTAAGGCCCCTTCCACCCCAAACCATTCTATAGTTCTACACTGCCTAGCACTCTGCAAGCCCACAGCTCAAAGGCTCCTGATGAGCCCGGAGAGGTAGTGCTGACTGAAGCCATATCAGCTCTCAGACAGGTTCACAGGCAGCCCAAGTGCTGATTCAAGAACCTTCTTCCCTCTGGCTGCCCTCTCCTTCCTCAAGAGCCTGTGTCTGGGGAGCAGAGTGGGTGGGCGGTGGAGGAAGGAGGGGCTGGAGGAGTCAATATGCAGCGTCTCTTGCCAGGGGTCAGCATAAGGTGTCCCAAAATGAAGAGCCTCGTGCTGTGATAAGGCAGGGCATATCCCTGTGGACTGCAGTTGTCCCATGGCCACCCTCCCTCCCATGCCATGTGGAGCCACGTCCAGGCTGCAGCTCTTGGGAGGGACACTGGGGCATCTCAGAGGGTTCAATCGAGAGCTGCAATGGCAGAGGAGAGGCTTGGAAAGCTGCCCGCCAGCGAGACAAAAGTTCAAGTCATTTAGTTCAACAAAGGGAAGGTGAAAAGGTGGCTCCATCAATCTATAAATTTCTCAATGGAGAAATTTTTAGTAAAAGGGTTCTTTAATCTGGCAGACAAAGCCAGAACAGGGAGGGGAAGGGGGTCATGACCTGGGGAAGCTAAATGCATTCAAATGAGAGAGCCTGTCAGGGACCATGGACAGCCCCACAGCCCCTCAAGTCTTTAAATCAAGAGAGAACATCCTTTTCCAATAGATGTGCTCCTAGACCAAGTCCCCATCCCTGCAGCACCCTCTGGGCTGCCTTACGGAGAAGACTTTGCAGGTGACAGTAAAGGTTTTAGAAGTGAAGGCCCCAAAATTCTGCAATTGAGCCTGTTGGTGTCCGAGTTCACCTAACCCCTTGGCAAGCTGGATTTGTTCCTTACTCTACCTCTGGTAAGACATCCAGGAGCTTTTCTCCTCCTAAGGAATTCACAATAAGAGCTTGGGTGGGTCTTGGCTCTGGAGCCACTCCTCCACTCCTGGCTATTTCTCTGTTTGGTGTCTTTGACTTCCAGCCTCATGGTTTAAAAAAAAAAGTCCATATTTCAATCATATATCACAATGAAAGAGGTGTGATCTCCAGGACTGGCAAGGAACAAATAATTACCACCGGGTACAGAGTGTTTTTCTGTCAAGGACCTAGCCTGTCAATGGATTAGAGGCAACACACATCGTGTTGACTCCGGCTGCCTTATCTATCAGCTGAAAAGCCAAATTCCTACTGGGAGAAAGGGAACATTACACCACACTCTGGGGGTGGCCAAGGACATGCCTGCCTGCTCTCCACGCTACTACAAGCACTCATAAACAGCTCAGGTTTTTGGGGCTGCTGTTCAGTGTCCTCTCAACGGCAGCAGGCAGGAAGGCATCACCTGGGCTGGTGCTGCTGGAGACTACGTGGAGGGGGCTGAGCAACGCCCATTGACCCACAGCTCTCCTCCTGACTGTAAAATAGGGTCTGAAGCTGCCATGAAGCCTCCAGAAGGAGAGTTGCCTTCAGATGATGACACAGGACCCACAGGACTTGGTTTTGGCCCTTGAAGTGGAAATTCCTGAGCCAGTCAAAAGAAAAATTACATTAATCACCTTCCTTGTGTCAGGTGTCACCACTGGTGTCATGCTGGAAGTACTCTGTGCCTTTGCTTTGCTCTCCCTATCTTCTACCTGTCTGGAGCAGTTTTTCCCATTTTAACCTGGGTTTCTCCTGCCTGGATGCCCAGTCTGCCATGCACCCACGGCTGCTGAGAAGGGAAGGAGCTGGTTCGTTCCTCTGGGTTCTCCTTAGCAGGCAGCGGAGATTCACATCCTTCTGCTTCCCTGCTTGTGCCCCTGGGTGACAAATCTTCCTCTCCCTGTGCCACCACATTCACATGAGCTGCAGATTCCAACTCTGGGAGAAAAGGGAAAAAGTCCCATCCTTGGGTTTGAAATGCTTTTTGCAATCCCTCACAGCCATCCATAGCCACAAAAACCCCTTGTACAGAAAGCGCATGGTCTTTCTCCCTTCAAGATGTCAAAAAATAAGTGAGGCTCAAATTCTGCAGGCTCTGAAATGTGTTTTGTTTCACAGTTGCTGGGGAAAAAACAACCACCACAAAACAACAAAAACACGTCAGCCTTCTGATGCTCTCACCAGTCTCCTGATGTTCTCACCCACCCCCTGGTGCTCTCAACCTCCTTCTGATGCTTTCACCCCCACCCTGATGCCCTTTCCCACCTCCTGATCCTCTCAGCTTCCTCCTGATGCTCTTCCTCACCTCCTGCTGGTCTCATATCCTCTCTCCTGACATCCCAGAGACCAAGTCTTCAGACCTTGGAGCTCGGAATTAAGTGAGGTGGGAGAAACTTCATGAGAAGTTACACCATCCCATGAGGGCTTAGACACTTTGGTGCTGTGGTCACCAGGCAGGAGCTCTTCAACACCTTCTGGAAGCTGTTCACCAGCTGGGCATGATTTCCGTGTTCACCCCTGTTCTGTATCTCCAGAGCAATGCCCCACAGAAAACCTTCCCCAAATCACAGGATTGCCTCAAGCAATCACAAGAGTTTTCTCTAAAATAAAAATAAAATAAATAAATCCAAATCGGGTGCTGTTTTCACTTCCTGTTCCTCCCACCTTCCCAGCAAGAAAGGTGACATTCACTTCACAGCTTCAAACGATCAAGAGGAAGCTTGGAAACGTGCAAAGAAAACTGCGATTCTCACGCAAATCCTCTGCTTCCACCCACCTGCACAGAGAGGAGCTGCTGAGACTCAGGGTGCTCTCCCAAGGTCCCATGGCATGGCATCCTGGAGGATGTTCCTCAACCCAATAACCAGCCTCCTGGTTCTCCTCTACTTCTTGTCCTCACCCCCACCGAGATCCGCAAGCAGATTCAGCAGGCGCAGGTGTGCTGCGCCTGGATGGAGTCATGAAGAAGCCAGAAATTGTAGCTGGGCTACATTTATAGATATTTTTAAGGATGCAACAGAAAATCATGACTTTGACCCTCATCTCCAGAGGAAACGCCTTGTAAGAACTCGTTGTCAGCCCATTTGTCTGCTCATTCATCACCCCTGGCAGCTTTCAAATCCAGGAGCCTGTTCCAAGAAAATTTGGCAACAGGTCCTCAGAAATAATTCAGGTCCTGAGCATTGCGTGAGTCCTGCCAGTTGAGCAGAAGAGGGGAACCCAAGCTGGCATCTCTGCTGGGATGAAGATGGGCACAGCCCAAGCAGCGGTGGGGTTGATGGACCATGCATATGGCTCCAAGCTGCCCCAGCATCTGCTGCCTTCTCCTGGAGGCGTTGTCCAAGGAGGCAGGGGATGCGCATACAGTGCTGGAAGCAAAAGGGGCACAAAGCCATAAGAAATCAGGTTTCTTTTATGCTGCTGCTCAAGGAGCAATTACTTGAGATTTTAGCAGCCGGAGCGAGCAGCTCTGTGAAACTCGACACAGCTGGGGCTGGGAGCTTTGGAGCATTGCTACGCTGGCAGCTATGAACCTTGACAATGAAAAGTATACCTTTTCATTTACCCATCAACTTCACCTGGCTCAAAAGAGTGACAAGAAAATAAAGTGACATTCAAGTGCATCCACTCAAGCCCTCCCCATTACCCAGTGTATTGGCAGTGGCTTCCTTCCTGGATCCAGAGACCAAGTGGCAGCTCTGCCCCTTCTTCAGCTGTGGGAGAAACCACAAAACTGCCATGAAACCAACCCAATAAGCTAGATGAGGGTTTGAGGATGTCCCTGAAAAAGGGACCTGCAGCCCCAGGGAAGAAGGTGAGATGGAAGGAGACTACTCTGCCAATGCAAAGCTCCATAGCCTGCATGGGACTAATAGTCCCTTTCTCAGGGAAAAAAAAAAACAGGAGTGATTAAAAATCAAGAAAAGCAGCAAGGGTTATTGGAATTTGGTTACTGGAAATTAGAACATCCAAACCCAACTTGCTGAACAAGCACAGAAAACAGCCACACAGTAGAGTGAAAGGATCTGCCAAGCAAAAAAAAAAGCAGCTCTAAGCACTTGATGAAGTATTTGCTACAAATTATCCCCACACTGGCTTGGAGCACACTTCAACAAGAGAAGAAAGGAATGTGAAAGACACGGCACAGCACATCCCCCCCAGCCCGTCACTGCCTGTTTATTGCTGTGGTGGATCCGCACAGTGCGAGATGCTTGACAGTCTGCTGAGGTGTCTGAAGACAGAGACCAGAGGCGATGGCTCTACTGCAGTGGTTTGGTTTTCCCTGGCTAGAAAAGAAAGGTCATCCAGGTCTGCGCTGCTGGCACATGATCCTTCTGCACGTTTCTGTCTCAGGTGGCTGTGGTTTTGGTTTTTTTGGCAACTGCACCCTTTCCCTGAAAAACAACTTTCCTGATTATTTATTAATATTTGCTCCAGCATAGAAAGTCTCCTTTGGGAAAGTCCACAGGCACCAGCCTTCTGCTGCCTGGACTCAGTAAAACTTTCCCTGAGTAAGTTTTTGGTTTGAAGAGCATTGGGGATTTAGAAACCGTTTTTGGGCTCCACTTTTTCCTGAGATGAATCCATCAGCATGATTTTTATTGAAGCATCTCATCTGTTGGATGTTTCGTGGAAGAGCAGAGACTGCAGCCAGATGAATGCTGGGCAGTCACACATCTTTCATTGGACACAAGGGTATGGAAATTTGGATCTGTGAGGGTGGTGAGGCACTGGAAGAGGTTGCCCAGAGAAGCTGTGGCTGCCCCATCCCTGGAGGGGTTCAAGGCCAGGCTGTATGGGGCTTGGAGCAACTTGGTGTGGTGGGAGGTGTCCCTGACTAGGGCAGGGGGTTTGAACTGGATGATCTTTAAGGTCCCCTCCAACTCTAAGCATTCCATGATTCTATGATCATATCCAAATTCCCTAGTGACCACCTTACGATGCAGCAAAGTGGTTTTTTTTCTTCCTGATGCATTAAAAAAGGAAAGGTCAAAAAGAGTTTTGTGTGCATCAGCAGCCTGCATCTTCTCAGCTTGCTAAATGTTAACAAGCTGACGGCCCCACACTGAGCTACCAGCAGCTGCTAAAGAGCAAGCTGAGGTTCGATGTTTCCTGCCTCCTTCCTGGAGACATCACCCTCTTTGCTCTTAGCCACTGGTGGACCCAGGCGCAGGGGTTCTGAGCAGACAAAGCAGGATTCTTCACAATTGCTTTGGGTGAGGACTCAGAGGGCCTCAAAGGCTTGGTGTAGACTTTGCAAGATGCCCCATCAGCTTTTGCAAAAGACTCTCTGAAAAGGACCCTGAAGGCATCTGGGAAACTTAAAACATCTCACAAAGCTCCCATCTCTGTCATAGGAGGAGATGCCAGTTGCTATGGATGACGGTCCCTAAATCTTGTATGGGTTGCATCCAGAAGGACCAAATCTGGCCCCACCAGCCAGGTACTACAGCATGAATGGGGATGGTTTGATATTTGACCACCCTTCAGGTGGATTTCAGCTCTGAAGAATCTTCTGGTGTCTCCTGGAGGACAGGTAAAGCGCAGGATTTTTATTAGTGCACATATCTGACTCTGAACACTAACAAATAACACACCACCAAGGCCACCAAAATGAGATACGGGTTGAAGTCACCATGGGGTAAAACATACAGAGGCTGAAATGTCTGAGAAGTCAGAGGAGATGAACACAAGAGAGTGGCTAAAAATAGAAATTGTGAATGAACTTCAGCCAAAACGTGTGGGAGGGACAGGGATGTCCATGCCAGGAGTCCAGGAGCTGAAGCTGCAGGAGAGGAGGTTGCTATGCCAAGAGAAGCATTAAAAGCTCACAAGGCTCTGTCAGCAAACTGGTGGAAGACAGACACTTTGGGCCACATAGTTGGAGTCATTGGACCAATAAATCATTTTAAATGCCTGAGAAGTCAAAGGCTCCTGTATTTACAAGACAGAAGTAGTTGGAAGTTGCTTGCCCAGAAACCAGAGAAGTCCAGGGTGTAGGAGCAGCCTCCTGGCCACAGGCTGAGGGTAAATCCCATTAGTTTGGGGGGAAAGACCTTTGCAACTCCAGGTTCAGTCTCTGCGATGGCTTTTGTTTGAAAATGGAACTGCTTTGGAGAAAAAAACAAACAAAAGGGAAAGAGGAACTCTTCTGCTGTTCTTCCCAGCTGAAAATGGACACTCTGCTGTGAAACCTGTTATCTGCAAAACCGATTTCCAACCCAAAATTTTGGATATGAAGGGTTCAGCTTTTAAAGGAGAATAAAGATGTTTCTACAACCCAAGTTTAAAACAAAACAAACCAAAACAAAACAAAACAAAAAAAACACCAAAAACCACACACACAAAAAACCCACAAACAAATAAACAACACTTTTTTTAAAAAAATCTGATTTTGATGGAAGATATTTTTCCAACCAGCATCAGTGAGTGGGCAAAGCCCAGTAGGTATAAAACTTTAAAATATATTCTGGCAGGTTTCTTGCTTCCTGCAGGGAGAGATTTATGCCACAAGCCCAGTCCCAGTTATCTCTGCAGTGCGGACAAGCCCCCTCTACGTCTTACAGATACTAACAGCTTGATTTTTGGAGCAGCACGTGCTTGAGGTGGCATGTTTCCTACCAAATCTGAGATAGTTTAACTCCTTGTGGTGCTGAGAGCCAGGGAGAAGGGAGCTGTTCCCAAAAAAAGTGTTTGCTCAGCTCCTTCTGGACAGGACTGAGCAGTGAAGAGATAATTTAGGGGTTTTGGGAAAGTTGTATGGCAGTAAACACCTTGCGTCAAGGTTTGGTACATGTCTGTAGGTCCTAAGGGAGGCGATGTGAGTGCGACCCTTTACTGGGTGCTGTCTGGCTGCAGAGTTTTGAAATTAAGGACAATACAGAGGTGATAAACCCTCCTTGTTCCCACGTTGAGAGAAAAGATGCAGAGAAAGGTTCACAAGCACAAAGTAAGATGGAGGTGCCCCAAATGCCCCAGCTGGGACAATCAAAGCTTGCACCCTGGGCAGAGACCAGAGGATCCAGCCCAGAAGAGCCAAGCTTTGCTCCCCCAGCTTCCTGTACCAGGGCTGGTTTCCACAAAGCAAGCAAAAACCTTTCTTCTTGGTTTTACAAAGGTAGAAACAAAGGTACAAAGAGGGGCCTGCAAGTAGCCTCAACTTTTGTTGGGAGGGGTTTATTAGCAAGAGATGCCCAGGGACTGGAGTTGATGGAAGAAGCGCTCAGGGGGGATGAATTCAGAAGCAAAAATAGCTTTCTACTCTCTTGCATCCAGTGGCTGGCTTGGCCCGGGTTATAAATGTTTGACAAGGGCTGATGTTGGAGGCAGCGTGGGGGCAGCAGGGTCCTGCTCGCCCAGGAGCTGGGCAGAGCTCAGCTGCTGGTGGGGCAGGGTTGGGGGAGATCAAAGGGAGTTTGAAAAGAAACAAGGCTTGAGCCAGAGGAGAGGGATCAGCAAGAAATTCTGGAGTTGCAACAAGAGCTTCTGGGGAAAACAGTTAAAAAAGTAAAATAAAATAGAATCTTGTGCTATTGCTCTGACAACATTTCTCAGGGCTTTGGAGCAAGGCAGGGGATGTGGGACAGGGAAGGTGACTCCCCTTGTGTCAGAGGCCTTATTACTTTTTTGCACAATTCCTTCATGAACGCAAAGAAGAACTTAAAAGCCTCCCTCAGCTTAGGTGGCCCAAACTACATTTCTTTGGGATGGATTTTTTTTAACCCTTTCCCTCCTCTTTTGAATCTCAGCCAGCTGCAAACTGAAGGAAAAAGAATTCTGACTTTGAAAATGTCAGAATAAATAATAGTCTTTTGTTCATGCATTACCAAATACTTCCCAATTCTTAGTTAATGTTGCCCTTTCGCTTCATCCTGCATTCAGAAAGCTTCCTTCTCCTGCCTCTGCCTTTCAGCCACATGTATATATTTCCTATCCAGATGAAGATGGCTCCAAACCATGCCTGGGGGAGACCTTTGAGATATCTGGAAGTGCCTGAGCAACTATCCAGGTTGTCTCCAGCAATTTCTGAGTATGTGGCCACCTCTGTCTCTCGCCCAACATCTGTCCTTTCCCATTAGGATCAGGAGAAATATCTGCAGGTCTCCACATGCTCCATCCTTGTATCCAAAACCTCCACCCTGTGATGCCATGTCCTGTCCCCAGTGCAGCAGCTCCTTAGGATCTGGTATTCCTGCTGGCAGCATGGATGTCAGTGTAGCTCCCCGTGGCTCTCGAAGGACTGGGAATAGCAGACAAAGAAATACTGGGGAAAAAATCCAGATATTAGGGTAGAAAATGAGCTGGGAAGTGGTCTGGTGGTGTGTCTGCCAGTGGTCAACTTTCCCACTTGGCACCCAAATGAGATCAGCAAATATGCAGAAAATATTGGGATGTGGGTAGGTTTCCCATTCCCATTTATAGGTGGGGGAAAGTTTATTCAATCTTGGTGTCATTGCTCTCCTGTGAAAAACCTAGACACCTTTTTCCTGCATGAATTCTTCTCCAGCCCCTGGAAGAGCTGGGTAAGATTGTATCACTGCTGAGCTGTGTTCCTCACACTGGTGCTTTGGGAAGCATGGGCCCCTTTATCACCACAAAGGCAGGGCAAAGATACCCAGCTGAGACAACGTGCCCTGGATCCATCACAATCCTGAAGGTGCAGATCAGTGGGTTGAGCACTGCTGTGGTGTATCAACCCACAAGGCTGTCTCACCTTGGCATTGGATTCATCTCCCTGGGCTAGCAAAGGTGCAGGCTGGGCACTGCCTTCTGCCCAGCAGCCCGATGGCCATCTTTTAGCAAATTTGGGCATAAACAAGTAGAGACAGAGATGAGGCTGATGGAGCTGAGCTGCTTGTGACACACAAGAAAGCATGAATAAAACATCACTGGGATGCCCTGGCTGCCTACTTCCCTCTGCCCCAGGAGAGCAATGCCACTCGCTCAAAAGCTCTTAATGCAACTGAAAAGGCTGCCCGCGACAGCCAAAGGTGGTTGTGCGTGGCTGTCAAGTGGCCTAATTACTGCACATGGCCCTTGGATTTCATTAGCATGCCAAGATCCTCCTCCAAATATGAAATAGCCCTGCAATGTGCTTAGTAGCCCACCAGAAAGTCTCCAAAGCATGTTGCTGGCACGGTTCTGCGCTAAGACGCTGGCATGCCAGCCTGTCTGGTGGGTCTCAGCTTTGAGTCACGCCTTTGCCATCTTCCTGCCAGCCCCAGCGCTGTCTCTTGTACAGGGACACTTCTGTTCTCATCTCCCAGGGGGAACTGTCCCTCCTCCTCCAGCCAGCTCAGCTGCTAACTCTCAACCTTCCCGGTGACCTCCGTCACATTAAGGCAAAACAAGCCCCTCTTGGGATGCAGCACGTGATGGAGATGTGCCGTTCGGCTGATGTAATCGATATAAAAGCCGAGAAGATCACTGTTGTGGGTTTGATAAGGGAGCGTGACAAAGCTGTTACATCTCCCAGCCTTCCCTTTCAAGCTGACAAGTCTTGAAAAATTAAAAAGCACATGCACGCACGTGTGTCTGTCACATCTTTCCCTCCGGCGTTTTAGCATGCAAGCGAGAGCTCAAAATAGTAAAGTGGATGGCACCCTGGTCTGGACTGTTTTTCAGGATGTCCACATGCTCTAGGTGCCAGCACCGTTGTCATGCCACTTCTGACTCAAAACACATGGGAGGCCAGGGGGACAACGCCGGTGATGTGCTAAGGGTGGTGACTCCCTGCTGATTTTCCCTCCTCTGAATCCCAGCAGCACCAGCAGACTCTGCAGTGTTTTCTGGGTGCATCTAAGCAAAACTGGGTTCAGTCTTGGAGCCTCTTTTGCAAAGCTTTGAAACTGGTGGTGTTTGTCGTTATGCGATGGAAGGGAAGGAGCATAAATCCCAGCTTTTCCCTCCTGCTATCTGCCATTGCGGCCATTCAAAAGAGTTGAGTTCACTAAAACTAAGCCAGGTGTTTGGTTTTATCCTGGTTTATGTACCAAATAATATAAAGCTCAGTTCTAGATAAAACATCTCTTTGAGATGAAACAGTTCCCTTGTTCTTTGGTAAAACCAAGCATCCCAACCACCTCCATTATTTTATTTTTCTAAGCCAGCCTTTCTCAGGAGGAGACCTCTTCAAACCAAGCATCTTCTTTCCATCCCAGCTTTTTCCAGCAGCTACAGCAAAACCTTTAGAGATAGTTTTATCCAGCTCCTGCCAACAGTAGGCTTTCTGGATGCTCCAATTTCTTCCCTCTGTCAGCATTGCCTTTTAAACACCCGCCAAAACTGTTAAGAGATTTTCCAGGAGACATAAATTCTCTCTGTACATCACACAACCAGCTTGTCTACAGGAAGATGAAGTTTTCCTCCTGCTAATTTTAGTTGCTGAAACTTACTTCTTATATGGTTTTCCTTGTAAAAAACCTTAATTCATTTTGATCCTCCTCGTCCTCATCCAGTCAAATTCAGCTCTTCTCTCATCTTTTTAATATCCTCCTCTGTTGCCTTCTCTCCTGCTCTGATAACATCAAAGGACCTCTTCCTTGTCACCACCACGCTCACGCTTCCTTTTGGCATGTCACTTTTATTAATTTGTGCTTTCAGAGGTCTTCTCGTCTCTGCGTCGGGAGGTATTAACTTCAAACACGGCAAGCAAAGCTGCTCGGTGTGGGGGCTGACAGGCGGCTGCCATCTCCTCGAGACCCTGTGATGCTAAATGTGCATCTCCTGTTTTCCCTGCAGAGGGATTTTTATGGGGCGTATCTGCTACTTGAGGCACTCTGAAATTTCGCTGTCTGTCTATTTGAGAACCAAAGAGACCATCTGGGTTGGGAGAAAGGAGCTGGTCCAAGCGCTCACAGCCCTCAGACCCCGAGGTCTAAAGGAATGGAGATCCAGCATGTGGATGGGCTTGTGAGTAAAAACAGGGGTGAAGGGGAACGAGTCCCTTTGGTGAGATCCTGGCCCAGGTTGCCCAGAGAGGAGGTGGATGTCCCATCACCAGAAACATTTAAGGTCATGTTGGATGGGGCTCTGAGCAACGTGGTCTGGTGGGAGGTGTCCCTGCTTGTGGCAGGAGGGTTGGACCACATGACCTTTAAAGGTCCCTTCCAACCCAAAATATTTTACAGTTCTACACATGCCTGCACTTACCGCTGTGGTCATGTCCACCCAGCCATGAGCAGAGCTGGCACGCAAAGCTCCAGTCTGTGCCCGAGCGGATGCTTAGCAAATAAATGTTTCCTGGTGAAAATCCCACAAGTCCAGCGGGAAGGACCCCACACCAACAACATTTGGTGGTGAAGTCATGCCAGCAAAGCGGGGGCGGGCAGGGATTGGGCTCGGAGCAATGTCTGGTGGTCAGCACTTGCACAGATGGCAGGTTGCAGGCAGGGGGGTGGCATCTGCCCAGATCCGTCCGGGTCATCTCACCCACATTCAGACCAAGCTCTGCCAGGGAGTGACGCTTTTCTGGCACAAGGACCGTTGCACATGAGTAGTTTACACCACCACCACCTCCCTCCGGGCTCAATTTTCTAACGATATGTGGCCACGTTCCTACCATAAAGCACCACTATTGGCATATTAATATTGCAGGCAGCAGTTACAACACACACTACACCCCATAACCATGGTGTTTACTCACACATTAAATAAAAAGATGGATACTAGGAATAAGAAATAGCCACTTGTCCCATCAATGTGTGGCAATTTCCATATCATTCTTCCCTGAGGACAGTCTCTAATTGCTTCCTGAATGATCCCAGTTCTCCCCTTCATGGCTTTGCCTCCCAGGCCCATAGAGGTGACTAACTGCAGAAGTGAAAAGTGCATCCCTACGTTCACTCAGAGTGATTTAACTTGTGCTTGAGTCTCCTGGTGTCCCAGCAAAGCCTTTACTGGGCTGTTCTCACTTTGAGTGGCCACTGGTGGTGGTTGGAACTGGCTGAAACTGATATTTTCCACTCAAGGTCTCAGCACTCTGAGTGGAGACGGGACCTTCATTGCACCTAATTCCTGTTGGCTGGAAGTGCAGTCTCCAGTCTGAAAGTCATTGAGGTGTTTGCCACCAGTGGAAGGAAAAAGCCCCAAAAGTTCATCTTCTTTCCTGTCTGCAACGGGAAGTACTTCACCATGGAAGTTTTTAATCTTCACTGAGGTCTAGAATCATCTCTGTGAAGATTAAGTCCTTGCTGGGCTCAAATTGGACCACTTCATGCATATCATTACTGCTAATAGCTAGCGGGCAACCAACTGAACTCTTCAGAGGAAGTCCAAGGAGGACACACATGTTGCACAAAAAGAGATAGTAGACAAATCTATAACCATTAAAGATGAAATAAGATCAAGTCATACCCAGATAAAGTCAGAGTAGTTGTTTTTATTAACATTTTTCTAACGAGGTGTTTAATTAGCTACTGGACCAACTGATTATTAGAAGTGCTGCATTCCCCACCACTTGTTTCCATAAGCCAGGAGGGATGGCAACTCTGGAAGACCGGAGCTGAAAATGAAACTGTTGGCTTGTACCAGATGTAATTACTGCTGGAAATTTCTTGGCTTGCCTGGAAGATAAAATGTTTGAATTCTCGCTATTTCTCAGCCAACAGTCAGAACCAAATGGAAGAGAGAGAGCACATCACAGGGAGACAGATCCACCATCTCACACCCGACCCGCTCTGACCTGTGTGAAGCTCAGCACATGGCGTTTAGCGAGCTGCATGTCTGCTCAGGGCTCAGCTGTGGCTGATGCAACGATTTCTGCCAAAACCTGCAAAATCAAGAGGTAATTCCACCTTCTGTAGCAACAATGTTGAGAAAGAAACCACCCTGCCAAAGAGGAGGTCCTGGCAGTCCACCCCAAACTGAGTGCTTGACAGAGCCTACATGCAGTGATGCCAAACCAGCACGACAGTTGAGTGTGAGCATGGTGGCAACAAGTGCTGGGCAGCTCAAATTGGCCTCATCAATGAGACATTTCATCCTTATCCCAGCTGAGCTCATTGTAAAGTTGTAATCATACAATGAGTCAAGTTGGAATGGACCTTAAAGCCCATCCAGTGTCACACCCTGCCCTTTCATCAAAATGAAAGATTGGAAAGATGGACTCATCCTTCAACATTGCATTAACCACAGGTTTCTGCAGACCCTTCAGCACAGCCTTGCAGAGCCTGGCTTACAGAGGGCATTTTCAAGAGATGAGGTGATTCAGCATCAGGGCATTTTGTGTTTTCCTCCAAACTGTATGGCTGAGGGGACAGAAGTTGTGGGGGAGGAGGAACAACAGCAATAAGCACTTTGGCTCCAGGGCTGTCCCAGGTCTATCACTGTCCTTGATAAATTACGTCAGCTCTGTGCTCTGCTTTTCAAATCAGGAGGTTCTTCTCCAATTCCCACTCAAAAAGAAGCTTTCAGAGGGTGATAGGTTTTGTTCATAAACTCAAAGCTAAGCTTGCATCTGCAATTATTTTTTCTCCTAGTTTGCAAAGCTATATCTGAGACACCCCAGGGAGAGCAAAGTGGAGAGATACCAGCCGTGCCTTGACAAGCAGCTCCACAAACTGGCAGCTTCTGAGATACCCGAGATCTTGATGTCAAAAATGACATGCATCAAGAGCCATCGTGGGAGATGAAACTCCCATGCAAGAGCTGGGGAAACTTGAAGTTCAGTGGGACAGACAAGGGGGTTGGCCTTGCAGGAGCTCAGTAAAGTCATCCTCAACAGGCTCATAAAGCAAAGCTAGAAATGGCATTAAAAGGACAGCCTCCCCTTGTAAGCTATGCAGGGCAGAAGCACCAGGCATTGGACCTTCAACAAGGTCTTGGGCTTGGGACAATGAGTAGTATCCCATGGGAAGCCCATGGGAAGCCCAGAAATGCCTAAGGGGAAAAAGCAGGACCACAACCAGCCGCAATCAGCAGTTCCTAAACTGTAGCTGCATTTTTAGAGAATAAGGGAGCTCAGCTTTGCATTGAGCTGGTTGGTCTCCAGGCCAGAGTGCACCCACAGCCATCACAGCTGTTTTGCCTCCTGAGCATCTTCCACATAGACCAGAAAACTATCCAGCAAATATTCTTTGAGACCCTTGCTATCTTCCAGCAGTATCGCACGTTGTCAGTGCAACACCATTGTCCCCACTGGGAGAAGGATCACCTTCACCTCCATTTCATGCCCACTTTCTCCAGGTCACCTAACCACACAGACCAGAGTGGAGAAAAACATACCTCTCCTCTATACCAGCATCATTTCCAGTATGCACAAAGCTCCTCTATCCCATCGAACACTCTGAGGACCAACACTTTATCACTCATGGTAATCACAAACCATAAAGTATATTTCCATGGTCCATTCAACTTACAGACCTCCCTCCAGAGGCTACCAGCAAGGAGATCAATTAGCAGCAATTAGGCTGATGTTTTTAGCAGAAAGATTGTCCTTGTTATGTGTTGGGTTGGACAAAAAGAGCTAAAGCCTAATCCCAGCCCCATGGGAACTGCTTGTTACAATGCTTCTCCCACAGCTTGCTGGTTTCTGAAGGTTTCAGTGCCTTCTCCACCCCACAGTTGTTGATGGCAGTCCAAGAGCTCAGAGCATTTCTGGAGAGCTGCAGTTATTGTTGTTTTTTTGGCTGAATCTAAACGCATGAATATTAATGTGATTCACGTTTGACTTGAGGTTTACACTATCAGAAGCTGCTATTTTTCCTCCTCTCTGTGTGTTTCCCTGCCTCTGCATTGTTATTCCAGATATAGAAATATTTCTCAGCCTCCTTAAAAAATAATATTGACACTCTGCAGGGATCCTGCTCTTCCCTGAGCCAAGAAGCAGCGAGTTGCCACAGGCACGCTCAGAGCACACATACCGCGTTGGCCATGGACCAGAACGAGCCAGCATCACTCCATTTCATCTGGGAAACGCTGCGGAGGGGTTTTGGCATAGGAACATAACCTAACCCCACCTGCAGCCCTGAAAGGACTGTAGCATGGAAGCCCTCAGCCACATTTCCATGTACAACATGCTGGACCTTTGAGGTGAGAAATGGTGGTGGGTCCTGCAGCTGGTGGTGTAGGCCAGGGAAGATGACCGCTCTCAGGACACAGGCTTGAGGACTTCCTTATCACAAGTTGCACTTCTGCCCTCTCTAGTCCTCCAAACACTTTTGTTGTCTTCATTTTACATCACTCCTTCTGCAGCCTGTCCCTGATTTTGGCTTCCCTGGGGAAGCAGGTCCCCAGGCTCACTCTCTGCCTGCTGCAAAACTGTTCTGCATTTCAGTCACTTTAAATAATTTTCTCCATCTCACACTCCAGTTTTCCAGAGACCTCGGCAGCTGCGGCTTGACACCGTTTTGCCCAAACATACTGAAGATGCTTGGTGCCTGCTGGACTCTCTGTGATACATCCAGGGTGGCTGCCACGGGTCCTGAAGGTGTCGTGTGTCCCAGCAAAGGACCACCCAGCCATGGCCACTGCATGCCATGGTCCCTGCAGGGGAACAGGCTATTCCTCCATTTTTCCACTGTAAACACCAACAGAGAAGGTTCAGCTTGTTCTCCTGCAATTCATAGAGTCATAGAGTCATAGAATGGTTAGAGTTGGGAGGGGCCATAAAGATCACTGAGTTCCAACCCCCCCGCCATGGGCAGGAACACCTTCTACCACACCAGGTTGCTCCAAGCCCCATCCAGCCTGGCCGTGAACCCCTCCAGGGATGGGGCAGCCACAGCTTCTCTGGGCAACCTGGGCCAGGGCCTCACCACCCTCACACCAAAGAAGTTCTTCCTAATATCCAATCTAAAACTCCCCTTTCCAATTTAAAACCACTCCCCCTTGTTCTGTCAGTACACTCCCAGCTCTCCTGGAGCTCCCTTCAGACCCTGGAAGGCTGCTACAAGGTCTCCCCGCAGCCTTCTCTTCTCCAGGCTGAACAGCCCCAGCTCCCTCAGCCTGTCTTCATAGGAGAGGTTCTCCAGCCCTCTGAGCATCTTGGTGGTCCTCCACTGGACCTGTTCCAACAGTTCCATGTCCTTTCTATGTTGAGGACTCCAGAGCTGGACACAGGACTCCAGGTGGGGTCTCATGAGCGCAGAGCAGAGGGGGAGAATCCCCTCCCGTGACCTGCTGGCCACATTTCTTTTGATGCAGCCCAGGCTGGGGTTGGTTTCTGGGCTGCCAGCTCAGAAATGCTGGCTAATTTTGAGCTTCTCATCCACCAGCAGTCCGAAGTCCTTCTCCTCAGGGCTGCTCTCTAGCTGTTCTCAGTCCGACCTGTATTTGTGCCTGGGATTGCCAGGTGCCAGGTACAGAACTCTGCACTTGGCTTGGTTGAACTTCATGCCATTTGCACTAGCCCACTTCTCCAGCCTGTCCAGGTCCCTTTGGATGGCATCCCTTCCCTCCAGCGTGTCGACCATTCCACCGAGCTTGGTGATGTCCCCACAGGAAGGGTAGGAATGGCTCTGTTGAAGAATAAGAAGTTGGGCACATGCCTGAGGGGGATGCATGTCTTTTTCCAGTGTGTGTTGTGTCTTCTCCTTTTCTCATTCTGGTTGTAATCCCCACTGGGTTCCTCCATCCTTCCTTGGAGACTCCTGCTGCTGGTAGCTACGGTCACCCTAGGGACTCAGCGAAGAGAAGGGAAAACACAGTCAAAGCAGAGACAATTTGCAAGCGCAGAAATCCCCTTTTCCTGCCAAGCTCCCACAGGAAAACGTGGCAGGAGGAGAGCAAAGTGGAACACGACCCGTGTGCAATGGCACATGGGCCAGTCCCAGCTGGCGTTTACAGCCCCCGCACCCGGCAGCCCGCCACGGCATGGGACCTGGCTCCCAGCCCTCGGCAGAACCGGTCAATCTGTTGCGGCAGCCTCCCCGGCTGGAATCTGTCAGTCTGTCTGTCAAGCGTTAGATTTGATGCGCTGGGACGTGACGGGCTTAGGCGGGGCAGCCGGCAGAGACCCTGGTGCAAGGCACCGACCCACACCAATTAAAGTGATGGACATGGAACATATTGTGCCAGGGAGAGAGTCGCTGCAAGATCTGAGCTGACCAAACAAATAAGCCAAACCTGAGAGACGGGTGGAGGCAGGGTCTGGGCTGCAAGAACAAAAGAGCTTTCATAAGACCAGGGCTGCACAGCAGAGGAAAACTGAGGGGGCGACAAAGATGGACACCCAGATGGGGAGATCTCACCTTTGAGGTCTTCTTGGACACAGTCTCTAGACCATTTGCAGGGCTGGGACTTATCAGCTGCAGATTTACCCTGATGCTGCCACAGTCTGTGGACTGCACTGGTCACCTAAAGGCTCCTGTGGACTTTTGGGAGTCTTCCTTGTAGGTTCCTGGGTGGAAATTTTTCATGAGGGTTATTCACAGCTGTGCTGCCGTGCCTAAATGCCCAGCTGAGGGGTTCACCGTCCCACTGTGCAAGGATGGAGATGACCAGTCTGAGGTCAGGAAGCCCAGTAAGGAGAAAGGGACTGGGTGAACAGGGGAAAAGGGAGTGCAGAGTACATCCCAAAGAAAGGGGTGAAGCATGTGACCCTTCACCAGTGTGCCTCAGTGCCTCTTCCCCAGGGAACCTCAGATGCAAGGGGATATCTGTTGCATAAGGAGACACCCATGGAGGCAGCTCGGGGATCAGGGCTAGGGAAGCACTACCATAATCCTGTTTCCATCTCCTGGTCTCTTGTGGTGCTCCAAAGCAGGACCTGGCCATGGGGTGATGTTGGCTGGGGTCTCCAGAGCTGGTGTAAGAACCTCAGCCCTGGGGCTGGCTGCAGAAATGAGGCATTAAGTGGGATGAGTTGCTGGAGTAGAAATATCTTTGTATTACATCCTCAAGTTATTTCCTGTGCAGTGAATGAAGAATCATAGAATTGTTACGGTTGGAGGACACCTTTAAGATCATCAAGTCCGACCATTAACTCAGCAACGCCAAATTACCACTAACCAGTGTCTTTCAGTACCACATCTACACATCTTTTAGATACCTCCAGGGATGACAACTCTATCACTTCCTCGGGGAGCCTGTTCCAATACTTGATAACCATTTCAGTGTAATTTTTTTTTCCTATTATCCATCCTAAACCTCCTCTGGTGCAACTTGAGGCTGTTTCTTCTTGTCCCTTCACCTGTTCCTTGGGAGAAGAGACCGACCCCCACCTCTCTATGATCTCCTTTCAGAACTTACAATGGGTGATGACAGGACACCTCTGAATTGTACCTGCAGCTCCCTTGGTTGGGAAGCAGCTTGGGTGCTTCAGGTGTTTGATTCCAGCCCAGGAGAAACACCAGGGCCATCCTTTCCAACCCCAAATCACTGCTCTCAGACCCAGGAGTATCCTGGGCTCTGTTTCTCCATGTTTCTGTCCAGGGTCTGCTGTCCTACAAGAATACCTCCGTCACTTGCATGCAGTGGTATGTAGGCAGATCTCGGGGACTGGCAAGGGCATACCCAGAAGATACATAATCAGGTGTCCCCAGGTAAGCATATTGTCCAGGAAGCTACTGAGAAGGTCTAGACCCTGAAGACCCGTAACTGTAATTATAAGTGTTCCTTCCAACATACGTTATTTTCACTTGACAAGCATGAATTTAATTTTCTATCACTTTTCCCATCCACCTGTCTTGGCATGTGGCATGGTGCTTCCCAAGCTCCTGGGAGCCTTTTTCAGCCATGACTCATCTAAATAAGCAATAGGAGCTCTGAAGTTTGCCACCTTCCCGCTCACCCACCTCCAACTCATTAATAAACAAGATGCCACGCTGGCAGGATCAAAGGTGATCATTGACCTCAGCGATGGCCAAAAGTGCCAAAGTCTCATTTGCAGCCTCAGTGGGAGGAGCCCTGGAGCCCATTTCCATGGTAAAGCAGTGGGTAGGGATTGGGGCAGCAGCCTGACACTCAGCATGCCACAGGCAGTGGGGTTGCCTTGGTTGCAAACTCAGCAGCAGAGCAATGAGCCGGGTCTATTCTCTGTGCAGTCGTGCTTATTTGCAAAAATAAAAGCACAGGAGCACCCTCTGGCCCTGGTGTTGGAGGCAGAAAGCAGGACGAGTAGGAGAAGGACTCCAGGAGACAAGCAGAATATGGGGGACACCTCCAGACCCACCAGGGACTTCTCCAGCTGCGGAGGTGGAAAGGTCTTCCCCAAAGGGGATCTTTCCCCCACGACTATCCACCCCCAGCCCTGAGAGGGGGGAGAAACTGCTACAGGGACTGGAAGGATCCAGAGAAAAGCATCCTTGTAAACTATGTGTGTGTTTGCTGAGTATAGGACCTGGGGTTTCAATTATGTATGACAAAATAAGGCATAATAGTTGTATTTACAAGCAGCAGTTTGTCATATGGGTTGCAGATGAAATATTTAGAAGCCAAGTAAGTGCCTTTTTGTCTGGGTAGGATTCCTGGCCTTCCCCCCTCACACACAGGTTTGCAAACGCCGTGCCAGGACCTGGTAAAAACAGTAAAAAACCCAGAATGGGCTCCCAGTTTGTAGCTAAACTGTACACAAAATATTATTTCCTGGTTGTGTTTGACAGCTTGTGGTAGCGATTTCCCTCATGGGACTAAAAAATGGTTATAGGGTTGGTGGTGCTCGGGAAAGGAAAAAGGGGAAGGGGAGGAAGATCATGTAGCGTGGAAGATGGTCCAGAGCCCACTGCCAGCTCTGTCAAGCAGATCCCCAAAGGCTGGAGAGGCAGAGAGCCACAAAAGGCAGGGATTTGGAAGAGGAAAGGGGGAAAAGATCCTTCTCCCAGTGCTATCAGTACCCACCTGGGATCTGATGCATCGGAAACCAAGCAGTGCAGTCAGAGCAGCCGCCTGCGGGCGAGAGCATTGCCGGCTCCTCACCCCTCCCAGCGGGAAGGTGCTTTGCACATGGAGCTTTAAGATGCATAAACAGGAATAAGTAGCACATTAGGGAAGATGAATCTTGTCCAAGCCGATACTATCCATCTCCCAGAGCATGCTCCATGTGAAATTTCATTAGCTTTCGGAGGGGAGTTGCTCTGCTTATAATAATTGATAATTATCCCAAGTGATGCATGGCTTAGTGGTGTTGAATGATTGTTTCCCTCCGCACCAAAGACTTCATCATTTCGCCTGGTTTAAGACTTGCTTTTATGCTCTCATCCTTTTTAAGGGAGACTTTGGGGACAGTAATTCAGACTGTTATCGTCTCCATTCAGTGCAGACTACAGCAATGCTTCACCCCACTACTGAGATCTGCTCTGCAGGGTTTCCCTAACCGTCCCACAAAGAGCTGAGGAGCCCATGTAGGAGTGAAGGTCATTGACGCACTGCAAAAGTCATCTGTCACCTTCCATTTGCCCCAGGGTCAAGCCCAGAAGCCCTCCCTGATGTCCACAGGGATAAGGAACATAGCAAAGGCACATAAGGCTGTGAATCCCTCTCTGTATTGAATTCCCAAAGAAACAGTAGACCCAGTCCTTGTGTCCTCCCCTGACCCATCTAGAGGGACATACTGCAAGGCAGAGCTAATGAAAGCAAGACCAGACAGTTGGGAAATCAGGTCCATGATGAAGAAGGGACCAGATTTCTAGGTCAGATGTGGAAATCTGACCCGATTCAGGAGCCCCCGAGCCCTCTGTGAGGTAGTCCAGCCCTGGTTCTACCAGCTCCCACCGGGGCCATGTGATTCATACCTGCCCCAAATGGCAACCTGGGATCAGCGACTTGAGATCATTCCATAAAATCATTTGCATTGTTGGGATCACCGGAGGGAGCTTCTCAGCTTAAATTTGTCTGCTCTTGTCAAGGTCCCGCTGAGGCAAACTTAACTGCATAAATTAAATCCAGCTCAGTCCCTCTTCTCCCAAGCCCCAGTGCAAATAGAATAAATCAGTTTCATTTAGAAGATCAAACCAGGCATCACTCACAGACAAGTTTAAAAATAAACTCCTCCACTGCATGCATTAAAAAAACAACAACCAATTTCTCTTCCCCATTGCTTTTCAATATGTTTATTGTGAGCTGGGCTGGCAGTTATGAAAAGCCCTGCGGTTCTCCCGGCACTTTGGCCACGCAGAACCCCTTCCACCCTGGTGGCCCAGATTTGGGAATGGGAAGCCACATTCCCACAGCAGGCAGACCTTCTCCTGGCCTGCTCTTCCTGGGCTTTGGAGCTGATTTTGGTGATGCGTGTGTTTGTACAAGCTCAGTCCTGCAAATCCCAAGGCTGATGTAGAGAGAGATGAAGCTCCCCCAGGTGCTGCTCAGCAGAGGAAATGGCCAGCTCTGCTCCTTCATGGGGGCTGGACCTGGGGAAAGGGCCAGGAGAATGGTAGTAACTGCAGGATGAGGATGGGCTGCTTGGGAAGTAGCCTGGAAATAAACACATGGTGTTTTCCAGACTCAGAACACCTCACCCCTACCCTCAACCCCTTTAGTCCTGAAATCACCATGACCTCCCCTACAAACATGAATGAGGGTTGTTCCACCAACTCTTGAGGTCAGCCCTTCTATTGCTCCTCATGGAATGGGAGGAATGAACCCTGGTGTGAGACCCCAGATCCCCAAAACTCAGGGAGCTCAGTTCCTCTATGAGCAGGAGAAGGATGGGGCCAAAAGCCTCCAAAGACCTGGGCAACAGCGACTTCCCCAGTTCATGAGCTACCTCCTCATCCCGTAGCATCCCATGTCCAGAGTGGAGGGGTCCCCCCTGTGGGAGCAAGGATGGGAGTCGGAGACACAAATCTGGGCAAAAAAACCTGAACCCACCAGGGAGCAGTTGTAGGACAACACACCTGGATCTGCCTGGCCACAGACTTGTCCCATGCCTTGGCCACCAAATCGGTGGCAAGTGGAGACCCAAGCATAGGTAGCTCAGCAGAGGCTGGCTCTGTGCAAAGCGGGGACTTCTGATTTGTTTTTAATGACATTGTTTACTGCTAGCAAAATTTCCCGGAGCCAAAACTTGTCTTTCCTAATAATAAACAAGCAAATAACAATGAGAGGGAGAAGGAAGCACATTTTTAAGCCATCAGGGTTTGATTTGATTGATCCTGGTAATAAACCCCAGCAAAAAGGAACTGTTAAGCCAGAACAGAGGTTGTAGATCTCCATCAATAATTTAAGTAGAGAAGCAGGAATGAGAGCACTGCATTTAAGCGTGCAAAAGCCCCATCAGATGCAGGGCTGAAAAACACATAAAGGACAAAGTGAAGGTTTCCCTGGTGCAGGGGAACCTACAAGCTGGGAGGGGGTTTGGGGGCCACAGCACTGGATGCCACAGCATCCCTATCCCAATTAAGAGGATGAGGCAGGCGTAGAAGCCGAAGGCCTTTTCTGCACAAGAAGCAGCTGAAACCATCCTGACTGTACCTGGTCATCCAGCTCTGCCTTCATTTCCCATTTTCTTTTCCCTTTTTGCTTCCAGAGCCAGGGATCAGAGATCTTCCTCCCACCAGCCCCAGCCCTTACCTGTGCATCACCCAGCCCACGCGCAACCCAGACGACAGAGGAGGGACTGCAGAACCAGCTCCCATGCAAGGTCTCCAGGTGTGGGAACCAGCCTGCAGCATCCTGAGAGCCTTCCTCATGGATGGAAGAGGGGTTACGGGGAAGGGAGAGCCTGGCCTTGCCCTTGCTGTTCACCTTTCTGCAGGGGACCCTTCATACAAACAGCACTTTATAAACAAAGGAGGCGGGAGGCAGAGCTGCTCTTTACAAACCACAGAGAAAGAGGCAAGATGAAAGCTTAATCCTTTAAAGGCTGGCTGGGTAACAGAGAAGCCAATAGACTGCACTGGGAACACTCCATCAGTCTGATTCTTATTTAAAAAAGCAAATGGAAGATGTTCCTGCTACTGTAGGATTTAAAGGCAATAAGGCGTGACTAATACCCCCTTGCTGAGCTCGAGCAACAGCACTTCACCAGCCATGCAGATTGGAGATGCTGTAAGTGCCTCTCTAATATCCACGCCCCCTTCCCTGCAAAGAAAGTGATGTTTCATGCACTTGGAGAAGAGATACCCCTGTTGCTGGTGAGGAGGATTCACAACCCAAGCCACAGATCAAGACAGAGCCCCACCTCACTGTTCCCCCACACCCATCCAAGCAGCTCACCACCTCCACAGCTTTCCAGCTTGCTTTGGCCCAATCTCCCTGCCCCCCCTGGAAGCACAAGTCTGCTCGAGGTTTGCAGAGCACATGTGAACTTGCTGTGAGACATCCTCCACAGTGTTCCTGGGGCTGGTGCAGTCCATCTAGATGTGGCCACCTTAGGAGTTGAAGCATCCTTAAAGGAGGTTTTGGTATGGGATGGTGGAGAACAAGGGCTACCAGCCCGACCTCATCTCTGTTGAGCTGTTCATAAGAGCAGAGATGTATCCACACCCTGCTTCTCCATCAGGGTATGGTCCAGGTTGTGCAAACACATACAGATCCCTGCATAGCCAAGGACGTGTTGAGCACAATGGGCTGCCCAAGCCCTTTCTCTCGTCTTCTTGGCCCTCTGTAAGACTCATCCATGGCTATTTGCTTTCTCCAGCCTCCTCAGGGCTGACCCCTCTGGAGAAAGGTTAGTTTTATATATCCAGTGAGTTTTCTGAGAGACCTGACAGCAAACAATACTTGCATCAGTGAGAAAGGAAGATGAGAGGAGATATGGAAATGTCCTGCATTGACTGTTGTGTCCATTAAAAGACCATGGGCCTCGAGCAAGTGTCCTTGGTCGTGGGAGCGTGCCATTCATGCAGGGCATGGAGTTTGATTGCTCCCTTGAGCAGCAGGGAGGCACACTCAGCAGGCACAGGCCACCCCCACGTCTGCCTTACCTGCTCAGGAAGCCACCGAGCCAGAGGGATGGCTTGAAAATCCGTGTCACTGTAAAACATGCTGATGTCTTCAAGCCATCGAGCAAATCGAATGTATGACATGCCAGCTGCCGCTTGATGGATTTCCACTGTTTTCACTTCTTGCAAATTGTCTAGGGAAAAAAAAAAGAAAAAAAAAAAGCGGTATTTCCCCAACTGATTTTTTTTTATTTGGAATCAGTCAGCGTTGGTGCTCAGGTGTTCACAAGCACTTCACTGCAGATGTCCAACATGACAACCCTGGGAGAGGTTTCCAAAAGCCAGGCTGACACCTAGGGCTGAGATCATGGGCGCAGAGAGCAGAGGATACTTGTACTGAAAGGCACCTTGAGGCTTTGGGAACTTGCTGGGAACTTTGGGAATTCAGAGGGTGCATTGTCACTTCATGGTGTACAGAGGTTCACACATGGTCTCTCCTGCCGTCCACCCTTGCACACCTCCATCTCCTGTTTGTCTTGGTAGTCTAGACCGGTGAGGAGTGAGCTCCCACGTGGGGGTATGTCGCTTTCTAGAGCCCAGACTGGAGCTCAAATTTTTGCAAGCAGTTTGGAAGAGGGGTTGAATGAATGTGGGAAATAACTCCCCAGATCCTCCCTGGTGTGCACCTACCCTGAGTGGCCTCCTTAGGTCCTATGTGGGAGATGAGGACCAGGAATCTCCTTGTCTTCTACCAAGGGCAGGAAGGAAGCTGGAAATACCCTGTCTGGGCAGGGAAAGGGAGATCAGCTTGGACCCATGCACCAGACAGCAGTAAACACCAGAGCCACAGGCCCAATCTTAAGAGCCTCTCCTCGGCAACACAGTCCCCCTGCAGTTTCCCGGTTCTAGTGATCAAACTTCACCTATCAGTAAGATCCCTCAGACCCCATGCACTGTCCAGAGAGTGGGAGGCTATAGTCTCTCTTTTTCTCCACAAGTGCCCTGAAACCTTCTGGCAAGTGACCCAGGGCTTTCTCCATCCCTACAAGTGATTAGCTACTCTTCATTTGCAAGCAGTGGAGACTGTGGGAACATCCCCTCTCACTTTAGGGACCAGGATGAACATGGGAGAGAAGTTAAAGGATAAAAAGTTTGTATTGGCTGCAATCACCCTGCCAGGATTTGGACATTGCCTCCAGGAGCAGCACGGGTTGCAGCTGGACACTGTGGGGAGAAGCAGACCTTGTCTTCCACCGTGGATTTTTGGCCCCATGTGGCTGCAAACTGGATGCCTCCAGGGAAATTCCATTCCCTTGAAGCTCTGCAAGATTTACCCATTACCCGTCTCTGGACTTGAGGAAAGGCACACGGTGTCCAACCTCCCCTTCCTCCCAGCACAGGCAGAGCTGGAACGTTGTGCAAAGCCCTGGGATGGCAATCATCAGGGCAAGGGACGGCGTGCGGTGACATCTCTGTCACTGCTCTGGAGCTGCAAGAGGGAGCCTTGTCTGCAGAAATCTGAAATTCAGACCCACTCTGCTTTCCAGGAACAGCTGTGTCTCTGTCACCAGCATGAATTATGGTTAATGATAAGTTATGCTTATTAAGTATGTCAATAATTTACCCTCTTACAGACAAGAAGGACGTGTTTTATCTCTGGCTCGGAGGTTGCTACAAGTCCAATAAAACAGAGTGTAAGTCATCCCAAAAGAAGTGCAATGCCTGAGCCGTGCTGCGGAGCAAATTGTCCCAGTGGTGCAAAGTGAGTTCCTCCAGAGAGATGAAGGCAATCTCCTCTGCCCCTGCCCCAGACCCCCATCTACCTGGGGACCCACCAGTCCCTCATGACACCATTCCCCAAGAGAACACAAGGTGAAAGGGGCAGAGACACCTGTCCTCAGCACCAGAAAGATGATGCAGGATGGAGCCGCACAGGACTTTCTACAAGGGCATGTAGCAATAGGATGAGGAGTAATGGCTTCAAACTGAAAGAGGGGGTATGGAGATGAGATCTGGGGAAGAAATTCTTTGCTGTGAGGGTGGTGAGACCCTGGCCCAGGTTGCCCAGAGAAGCTGTGGCTGCCCCATCCCTGGAGAGGTTCAAGGCCAGGCTGGATGGGGCTTGGAGCAACGTGGTGTGGTGGGAGGTGTCCCTGCCCAGGGCAGGGGGTGGCACTGGATGGGCTTTAAGCTCTCTTTCAACCCAAACCATTCTATGATTAAGGTCTCGAGGGACCACAATCACAAATACGCGGTGCCCAGAGGAGGGGACATGCCCAGTGTGCAAATGCACACCAAAGCCCAGCTTGGGAAGGTGCAGGTCAACAAACTCAATGCAAGCCAGGGTGGGGAGATGTGGCCAGGTCTCTCCCAGGCCCTCTTTTATCCCCTTTCCTTGTTCACAAGCTTTTTTTTTTCTTCTTTGATTGCAGGGTGTTGGCTGGAAATTTGCCACTGCCAATTTTTTCAATCAAAAAAAACGGAGGGTTTGATTACATGCAAATGTCTGCCCAAAACATCTGCTTTTCTCTGACATGTTTGATCACTTACTCTGAGAAAAACATCCCTATTTTCCCTTCTGCTGCTCTGGTCATAAAATGTCCTTCTCTTCCATTTTGTTGAAAGGCTCAGTCTGAAATGGCAGCTCTGCCCTCACCTACATCTTCCTCTCTCTCTTCAAGGTCCAGTTTTGTGCCTGTTTCCTTTTCCTCCCCACTGGAGGAGATGAAGGATTTTTCTTCTGACACACATCCACAAATGTTTCTCCTATCTTTCTGGACACAAATATATATTTTCTACTAACTTAAGACCAAAGGGACGGTCTTGGAGAGAAATAAAAGGAACTGCTTGTTCTCCACTTTCTTGTCTTTTAAAATACATTCCTTCGAGAAAGGCGTCATGGCTATTTGCAGAGATGTTTGGTGGCAGCAGCTATCTCCTTCTCCAGCCCTTCTCCATCCCAGAGCTACAAGTTTTTGAACTATTTTGCTTTGTTTTTCTTGCATCAAACCTTTGATTTAGAAATGAAAGAAGCTCCTCTGTTTCAAAATTTTGAGTTTATGCTTTCCGGTACTCAGTTTAATTTCTCCAAAGTGAGAGGAGCTCCTTCTCATATGTATCCTGCAGTTTTTCCAAGTTCTCCACCCAGCTACACCACAATGGCCCCACTGGTGGGGTGGAAGCCAATTGGCAACTTGCTGACAGCCCCACGACTCTTGTGATCCCCCAGACCAGCAGTATTCAAGCTCTACATTAATTTTAACCAGGAACTGGTGGGATGCAAATAAAAGCAGGCAGCTCCCGTTTCTTCTGTGGGCTGGGATAGTGAGGCGAGGCTGATTTAGAGACCTCAGGTTGTGCAGTTCTTCCTTGCTACCTCACGGGTCAATACGAAAAAAGCTACACACAGCCCCATTACAGCTCGTTAACACGGGATCGATCCTTCTGGGCTTTATGCTTTTTTAATTAAACGCTTTTAAAGGTTTATTGAAGTCTCGGCTGATCTGACTTCAGTTCAGAAAGAGTCACGTTCTGTCATAGTGAGAAAGCGGTGGCTAATACAGTTTATGCACATACAGGGTTTGCCAGAGGATGGGTCAGAGAGAGGTGCAGAAATCAGGGCTGTGAAGCAGCCCTTGCTCCAGGGGTTGCTCCATCCAGGCAACACGGGGTAGGAAAGAAGCTTTGCAAGACCCCAGAGCTCCCAGCCCAAACCTGGTCCCGGGACCTGGGTGGGCTGCCTTCAGCATCGCTGCCACAGTTCACACCCAAGCTCTCGGGGAGGTTTTCTTGGCAAGCAGAGCCAGCGTGAGACCTGGCAGATAACAAGGGTGGAACGTAATTGATTTTACAAGGAAAACAGAGTTTCCAGAACATCCTCTCAACAACAAAGAGATGCAAGGGTAGCAATTGGGGGGAAGGTACAGCCGTGACTCACAGTATTATTAAACCACAAGCAAACACATTCCCAGCACTCAAACGCAGCCCATATGCTCAGCTCCGAAATCAGCTCGATCTGCATTCATTTCCCAACAGCAAAAACACAGGGTTTTATTTACTAGGGACAGCTGCGTGAAGCTACTCAGAAAAGCTCCATAAGGGGGAAATTTCAGCACTCTGAATGCACAGACCTGTTGGAGATGGATGTAAATACCTCTCCTGGTCTCCAAGGGGACACGTGACCCTGAAACTACTCCGTTGCTGCTACTGTTAGTATTATTGTTGGAGTGGCTGGATGCCCCAGGTGCTGGCAACTCCATCATGAATGCAAGGCAGTGCCCCAGATAGCCCTCCTTGTAGCTCTCAAGAGAAACTCCTCCCCTCTGCTGGGAGGACAGGCTGAGAGAGTTGGGGGCGTTCAGCCTGGAAAAGAGAAGGCTCCGGGGAGATCTCAGAGCCCCTTCCAGTCCCTAAAGGAGCTCCAGGAAAGCTGGGGAGGAACTCTTGATGAGGGAGGTGAACCATAAGACAAGGGGGAACAGTTTTAAATTGAAAGGGTAGGTTTAGATGAGACATTGAGAAGCAGCACTTTAGAAATAAAGAGAAACAACATTTTTGAAAACCCAAACGCAAAACAAACACGTCTGTCCCGGAAAGCACCTGACCTACAGACTGGTGGGCTGGGAAAGCATTTTTGCAAAGCAAGCTGCAACGTTCTCCCACTCTTATACACTTAGCAAAACATTGGGAAGATGCCCACACTGGTCCAGGTGTCTGCTTGGGCTGAGCAGGTCAGGTAGGCCCTGTGTCACACCCCAGCCACTCCACCATCCACTTTCTCATGTATCTCCTCATAGCACCTCCCAGTTAACAGCACATTCCACCTGCCAAGGAACGAATCCAGCTGATTCACCAGCTTTTGTTTCCTTAAGCAGCTGAGATTCAAGAGGGCAGCTCTTCAAATGTGACATTTGGATTAAAAGCAAACAGTGGAGCCTGATGGAGCAGATGATCCTTGGTGCTGGGGAGAGGATTTGGGGGTCCTAGAGGTCTCCACGGCACCCCACCATGACCACAAGGGTGGGAGTCACCAGGGTGCAGAGCCTTAAGGGTATCTGGAGGTCCTGTTCACAGGTAAGTCATTGTAGGAGATGCTTGAGTGGATCCCATGTTCTCGATCTCAGCCCCAAACTTGATTCAGCTTCTCTTCAACCTGAGTAAGAGCAAGGCTGGTGTCATCCCCCTACCACCCAGGGGTGCAAGATGAAGCCTGCAGGGGAGCAAGGGCTGTGGAATTAATAATGGGTACACTGGGATGTGAACGTGCAAAAAGGTGATTTTTCTCTAAATTCATTAAGTTTCCTCATTGAACAGAGGCGACAATGGTTATTACCTGCACCAGATCGTAGCAGAAGAGCAATTGCGAAGCTTGAAATAGATAAAATCCCAAGTCATTATATTAGCAAAATATCTGTTTGGGTCTGTTTCCTATTGACAGTATTAAGCCTACTCTCATTAATATTTCACTCTTCAGGGAAATGAAACTTTAATGAAAGTATGGCACTTACAATGCCAGCCTGAGAATTCAAAAGGGGGAAAAAGAAAAAACAAAACAACACAGCAAGGCCACGGCTGTCTGAATTATCGCTTGCAAATAAGTCATCGAGGAAGCAGAGTCCTTATTTAACTGAAAATTACTCACGAGCCCAGACCCAGCTTCTGGGAATTGACAGGTTATCTGTGAATATTTACTACACCAGGCTTGGCATTTTGTGATGTGAAAACCTCAGGTAGGACAATATGGGGCAATACACGGTGGCTGTAGTTCCCCTCAGGATTATAGAATCACAGGATGGTCAGAAGGGTCAGAAAGGACCTTAAAGCCCATCCAGTAGGCCCTGGGCAGGGACACGTCCCACCAGACCAGGTTGTTCCAGGCCCCCTCTAACCTGGTCAACCTGTTCCAGTGCCTCACCACCTTCACACCAAAGAAGTTCTTGCCTACATCTCATCTCCATCTCCCCTCTTTCTCACTAAATATTCCACCCAGATGCATTTGGACAGAATTTTCTTCAGCTCCGCACTTTGCTCTTTGCATCCTTCACCTCTAGAGTTCCCTACCCAGAACAAATCAAGGGTGGGCAGCAGATAGCCCTGACACCTCCCCACAGCATCTGGCAGTATGTGCTGGGATGAAGCAGGTCCATGAGCAAAGGAGTGAGCTCTGAGCTGAATCCACTGCTGTCCGTGTGGCAGTGATGTATGGTGCAACACATCATGTATGAAGCCTCATTTGGAGTCTGAATTAATCTTGTGTGGTCCCAGCTGCCTCCGTCCCAGCCTCCGTCCCAGATCTCCCCATTACATAGAACAAGAAGCGCTTCGGAAACCCAGCTACTGCTCAGCATTAAAAGAATATTTTTCTCTGTCACCATTTGACATTTCATTTTTGCTAAGACAAAGTAACTATCACTGTGGCTTAGGGGGGAGCTGCTGCTGCTGCAAAACGGCCACGCTCTCCTCTCTCCTCCAGACTGTGTTTGCTGGCGCTGTGGCTGCTTGATGAGAGAAAATTAATTAACTTCTTGGAATGCTTCCTGGGCACCCAACAGCACCAGCAAGAGAAACCTTCTTGCAAAGGGAGCATGTGGCAAACCCAGCTCTGCCTTTTACCTTTCTTCCCATCAGCAATGACTTCCAAGCAGACCAACCCACTGCCCAGCTCTTCACAGTAGCTAAAGAAAGATATGGGTTTTTTTTCCCCATTTACCATCATCTCTCTTCTCGCAAGTAATTAGTGATAGAACAAGAGGGGATAGCTTCAAGCTCCAACAGGGTGGGTTTAGACTGATTATTAGGAAAGTATTTTTCACAGAAAGAGTAGCCAGACACTGGAATAGGCTGCCCAGGGAGGGGGTTGAGTCACCATCCCTGGATGTGTCTAAGAGTCGGTTAGATGTGGTGTTGGAGGATATGGTGTAAGGGAGAACTTTGTAGAGTAGGGTAGATGGTTGGACTCGATGATCCCAAGGGTCTCTTCCAACCATGAAATATGATTCCATCATCAGTGCCAATAGCTCCAGGTCCCTGAGTGACCAACTTTGCCAGTGTGAGCCCAGCAGCAAGCCCTTGCTGCTAAGATGAAGAGACCATCAGGACTTCTAGAACACAGAATTGTGTTGGGTCATAGAACACTGGGTTTGGAGGGACCTTAAAGCTCATCCAGTGCCACCCCCTCCCCTGGGCAGGGACACTTCCCACAAGACCCCCACTTCCCTTCAAGCCCCCTTCAACCTGGCCTTGAACCCCTCCAGGGATGGGGCAGCCACAGCTTCTCTGGGCGACCTGATCCAGGGTCTCACCACCTTCACTGCAAAGAATTTCTTCCTGATATGCCTTCCAGTCTGGCCTTGAAGGTCGTGCAAAGCACTGGTAGCACCAGGAGGTGCAAACATCCCAAGCTGCAGCTCTCCCAAAGCCTTAAAATCCTCACAGACATCACCAACACCCTGGGGCTGACGTCCTCCTGGTGGACCAGAGGGGTACACTGAGATCCCTGTATGTGGCAGTAGAACTCAGAGCCCAAGTACCTTGTAGGTCACCCATCAGCTGGATGGAAGAGATGGAGACGAAAGCATCCCCTGGCTTCAGGTGCCCACCAGGTCCCCCAGCACTGTCTGCTGACCCCTAGGGCCTTCCTCAAGGGGGTTTTGTCTGAAAATGTTCTAGAAAAGGTCATCTTCCTTGAAATCAAACTTTTTGCAAGGGCACAGAAATGTCATTTCAGCAAAAAGCCCTGGGAGCTGATGTTGAGCTGCAAGTCAGATCCCAAGAAGAACTCCAGAGCTGCCAGCCCTGCGGTCACAGCCCACAGCTGAAAAGGAAGGGTCCAAAACCTTCTTCCAGAATTTTTTTTGGTTTTGTACTGATCAAGCATGAAGAGACACTGCCAACTGAATTAGCATGGACTGGTCACCAGTGCCTAGGGGTGAGCTTTCACTCTGAGGACACCAAGCTCCACATCCCACGTTATTTTTCTCCTTTATGACAAAAGCCTGAGATAAATACAACCTTGGGGGGAAAAATAAATAAAAATAATAAAAATAAAAATCCTGTTTTTCTCCAAAGCGGAGCAGCACATTTTACAAGTGGCCAGAACTCTGGCTTTTCCTGCCCTCCCATGCTTATCATGAATTAGCAATTACACCACTAAAGCTCTATTTAGAAGTTCGGCTTACTTTTTAAACCAGCTGGAGTGCTTTTTCCTCTTATTTTGATTAGTAAATAAATACCCCGGGCCCCGGGAGCTGTTAGCGATGACATTTGGGAGTAATCCTGAGCGATTTACCTGTCAAGAGCCACCCAGCTTGTTTGGACGTGCTTGGGTTTGGCCATCAGTGCAGTGGCACGGAGGGGGCTGTTTGCTTTCTGAAGGCTTTCCTTTTTTTTACCGGAGTAAATGGACTGGTGGCTGCCTCACACCGTGCCATTTGAGACTATTAACTGCAGATTCAAATGCTGCCACCAGGCTGGTAGAGCTCAATGGAAAATTGGGGGGAAAAGTTGGTCAAATTGCAAAAAAAAAAAAAAAAAAAAAAGGTATTCCATTTCTAGAGGCAAATTAGGGGGGAATTTTTCCCCATTTGTCTGTAATCATGAGGATTGTGTACTAGCGGCTATTTTGCAGCTCCTGGGACTTACATCAGAGGAAACCTGAAGCACTCTTCTCCTTCTGATCCTCACTTACTCTTTTTCCTGCTTCAACTCTAGAGCCTTTCTTGCCAATGTAGCCAACCCTAGGAGAAGCAGAGTCCTCCCAGCAGCAAAGCTGCTTTCCCCTTCATCTTGCTGTTTTCCAATTGCATGGGAATAAAAGCCAAAATGATGTGGAGGAACTTAACATGCTTTTGCTAAATCGGCAAGATCAGAAGTTTTCGTGGGTTTTCAGACCTTTCTGCTGTCTGGGAGCTTGTTACTTTTTACCTTGGGCTTTCAGCCCTCTCCCTTTCCTTGCTGGATTGGTGTCAGCAGCACTCGTGGATGCTCAGATTGGAACAGGGCCTTGGTTGATGCAGCGACAGCATAAAAGCTGCTGCAGCATTTTCCAATTCAATAAAAACAGAAATTACCTGTGCAACCTCGTTCTTGCAGGTCACCAAACACAGCTTTCTGCCCTGTCTTACTGGTTAAACAGGGTAGAAATGGAGGATAAAACCTGGAACTGGCCTCTAGTCAACTCCTTAGAAGAACCTTAGATACCACTATTATTACTTAGGGACCCAGCACTATGGATTTAATGATTTAAACCTTAAATATTACCATGATCATTTCTCCCCAAGACGTGTGTTCAGGTCTGGTTTGGGGATGGAGAAGGAGTTTTGCCATGGGTAGTGCCACCAGCCTTTTATTTTCCAATGAGGCAAGAAATGCTGGCAGCCTTTTGCCCTCTAACCCAGCAATACCTCATTAAGCCCCAAATTGAGAAGCCAATTGTGCATTTTCAGTTTTGCCTTTATTTTCCCAGAGACGAACAGCTGCACGTATAATCTGTCACTTAAAGTTTTAGCTCTGCTACAAAAGGATGTGAAGCATATTACTGGTGAGTAAAGAAAAAAAACCACCCAAAACCCCCAAAACCAAACAAAAATATCCCCAAAATGCTGCCAGCTCTACCTGGAAATCCACCAGTGCGTGCGGACATCCCTCCCTCTAGTGACTAAACCCTGGATGTACAATCCCCTCCTTCAGGTTGCAAACCTCCTCCCAAAGCTGAAATTAAAGATCTGACATTCCCATCCTGCCCAAGGAATCATAGCACAGGGAACAAGCACAAATGACCAAGTTGTGGCAGGTCCCCACCCAGGGAAGAGGTGGAGATGCTGCAGAAATGTGCCAGGAGGGCTCCTCTGTGCTGGTATTTGTTGGAATCCTTCAAAAGCCAGCCTTGCCTGGGCTCAGGAAAACACCAGGGATGGTATAAAGCAAACCAACCCTGCATGGAGCTGGGGTGAAATTCGTGCATGGGCAAAAGCGAAACTCCAGAATTAAATCTAATTTCTCATCTCAAGCCTTGGACTAATATTCCAGATTGCTGGTGAATCAGGGAGAAAGCAAAAGGGTGAGGATGAGCCACACATCCTTGTTTGCTCTAACAGAGAGATTTTAGTCCTGGAGACAGCATCTTGCTAAATCTTTTAATAAGCTTAGCTCTTCCTCTCCTTTCCTTGGGTAAGGGGCTCTGAGCCCTGCAGTAAAGCAGAACTGAGTCCCAAAGCTTTCAGGGCAACCCAGGACCCCAGTCCCTGGGGCCGCCTCTACTGTCTGAAACCCTGCTCAACCTCCTCCCCACAGAGCCCAGTGATGCCACTTGCACACACTGCTCCAAGGACCAGAAGGTTTTTTTCAGGCAATTTCCTCATATTCTGGGGAGATGGGCTAGACTTGTCATCAACCAGAACATGTCTGAGGTCCCTGGAGCTGGTCACCCAGGCTAAAGAACTCAAGAGCCTGGTCTTCCTGTGCTGCAAAGCTGCTTGCTGGGATCAGCTCTGGTCCCTTTGGGAAATCCACAATGAAATACTTCACAGTCCAAATTTCATAAAAACCCTAAACTGAAGTCAGGTGCTTAAAATTTTCCCCAGAAAAAAAAAAAGACAAACCCACAAAACACACCAACCAGAGACATGATGATGCCATTTTGATCCAGAGACATGTTTCACACACAGAGGTTTCTGCTTATTACTGTAAGAGATGCAACCACATGGTGAGCCCTCAGTACAAAGCTTTGAGTAGGAAACGTCGAGAGCAGGTCCTTCTTTGGGTAAGTCAAGGTTGTATCTGCCACAAGGTCATGGATGGTAACAGTCCCACGGGAGGTGTAGGATGGGCAGAGGGAATGGCTTGGCCACAGCAGCAGCATCTGGGGAAGCTGCTCCATGAATCTGGTCACATCAGAGTTCCCCCCCCAATTGCTTGTTTTACCTGAAACTTCAAAAATAGAAAAAAACAGCTCTTTTTGCCATTATTGTTCACTGACCAAACTAACCAGGGAAACTACAGAAGGGGAAGTAAAATTGACAGCTCACAAGGAAATCCAAGTGCAGATGGGGGCTATCACAGGAGCTTTCTGTGGATGCCTCTACCTGAAGTGAATGAAACGGAGCTGTAACTCACGCTTGAACTGCTGTTGGAGGTGTGTGGGTGTCAAACTGTGGGTACCTCGCTCTAACATGAGCTGTTCCTGGGAGGTAAACCTCCCACCGCCGGTGCAAGCAAATCAGCCTGGGATGCTGCAGCTGGTGGAGCAGGAGCAGGCTCAAGATGGGGCTTTGAATCCTGCCGTGCTTCTCTGTGGAGGGGAAGAACAGCTGTGGACTCCTCATCAGGACAGAAAGAGCCAAGGTTCCTCTTGACCATGGACCACTAGTTTTATTTTTGCGGATATCCACATGGCTTGAGTCCCAACATCAACCATGTATAAATCCATCCTGGAGCTCTCTAGAGAGATGACTGATTCAGAAAACTGGGGCAAAACCATGTTGAAACAGGGCACTTCAAGTAGCGGATTTCCAAGGAGCATGAAGATGATGTTTTCAAGGGCTCAGCTGCAAGGTGAATGAGCTGTGGACCCAAAGATGAGGACATCCACCTTTGAGTAGCTTCGCTAGCTCCTGGCTCCTAAAAAAACATCTTCCACCTGGACAACCCAAAGAAATTCCCACCAGCAAAGCAATTGCTGTCCCAGCAGCTAGATCAGGCCTCATGGAGACATCAGCCACCCTCTATCATCACACTCACCATAGCTGATCAGTCAAGTTTCGTGGGGAAGAACAGATCAATATTTTAGTTCTCTATGGCCAGCTTGACACCAGGAAGACAACTTTATGACTCTGACAAGATTTCCATCTGCCTTGGGAGGAATTTGCTGGTGGAGAAGAGCTCTTCATTTGCCATCTGTGGCAGGGGAGGAGTTGAAAGGCTTTCATCCATTAAACATGAGGGTGGACGGGAGGAGGGCTGCAAAGGAAAACTAACCCTGGTGCCAACTGAGAGCATCAGGGAGGAGAGGCACCACATAGACAATCAGCCTCCATCACTTGGAGCTGATTTTTTTGACCAGCGCTGACCAAGAAACCCTCCTGAACTTTGTTTAGGAGGTCCATGGGCCCCAGAGCAGATGCATGGCTAAGGTCCATCCTCTCTTGGCCAGATAGTGCCTGTTTGAGATCCCAGCCCCACTCCTGTGGCCAGGGAGGCTGCTCTGTGCTGGCCACAGGCATCACAGACCAGCAACAGGGCAACAAAAAGTCCTTCTGTAAACATCTAATAGATATGAGCCCATCTCAGCTCACAGTCCCTGCATCCAGATGCTCTCAACGGCACTCACAGCATGGGCACAGCTCTCCAAGCCAGACACCAGTGGTCTCAGCTCCCCGCTCCAACCCCACATCACCTCCTCATCCATCCCAGCACAACATCTGAGCTTGCTGTGTAACCCAGCTGTGGGTAATAAACATCCCCCTTCCCAATCCCAAGGCAGCATCACAGTATTTGCAAACCCCTATATTAAACCAGTAGCTTGTGTTAACATTACCACTCCCAGTGGAGGTTTGTTACAGACCATAATCACCCCAAAGCAATGCCACACAGACTTAAATGATGATATAACCTGAATTATTTAAGAAGGTCTAATGGACTGGGTAGTTTAAATATGAAGAAGTTGTTATCCATGACGATTACCGGCCATAAAAATGTTTATGCTGCTTCATATCATATTAGTGTCTATATGGTAATTTGCTAAAAGTAAAAGAATATCAACATTTGGAAGTGCCGTTTAAACAAAAGATCTAACACTGAGGGGATTGGGGCTGTCACAACACACAGCTCGAAGGAGGCTGCTCTGCTAAAGGGTTTCCCAAATGCAGTTGGGTCCTCAGGAGGGTCAGTGTGGGCAGCCAGACCTGGGAAGGGAGAGGAAATAGAAGCATAAATAACACCAAGACACCCAGTATCTGCTTTCTTGCAGTAGGTAATGTCAGGAAACCCTCTCTGCTGCCGGGTCCCCCACAACCCAGAGTAGGGCTTGCAGGCAGCACAATGCAAAAGCACTTAAAACCCCAAAACTTGGCCCATATGAGACCTGAATACGGCCCAAGCGTGGCCACGGCACAGTGCTGAGGCACGTGGACCCATGAGCTCCTGTCCCCAAATGCCTGGGGACATTCACAGCAGGTTGGGATCCTAGGTGGCTGCTCTGGTCCATGCACAGATCCGCCCCACCAGAAGGCATCCTCCTCCCCATGGACCGCTTCATTAAAAGCCTGCAAGTGGCTGCCAAGCCTGGGGTGAAACACACCACACGTGCACAGCATGACCAAATTTTTGGCAAATCAGTGTTTCAGGGAGCCTCGAGAGAGACAAGACGTGCTCCTAAGAAACTGCTAAGAGATCCATTTATTCCTGGCAGCACAGATGCATTGACTTTTCCTGCTGCTACAGCAAAGTTATAGACCTCCTCCTCCTCCTCCTCTTCCCCCAGAACTAATGACCAAGCACAATTTAAAGAAAAAAAGGAAAAAAGGAAAGAGCCATCACTGCTCTCCAAGTGACTGGAGCACGATGCTCTAAATGTTGTATAGGTTTGTGCTTTTTTTATTTATTTTTTTTCTTTCCATAGTGTAACTTATTACCCAGAATTTTTAGTGAGCTCATTTCTCTCTGAGAAGCGTGCGGGATGTTTGTTCATTGCCCTCTACCTCCAAGCAATCAGTTCTTATAATGACCTCGCATTTATGTGCCGCGTCACACCCAAGTGGGTCCAACAGCACTTTACCAACCCGCGCTCCATCCCACGTACAGCCCTCTGCCCAGAGCTGAAAGGCAGCCAAAGAAACAAATAAGGGTGGGGGGAGATGACAACCCCCCCGGCCACACTTCTCAAACGATGGCAAAAGCCACTGCTTGCTTCTATTTTCATCTGATTAAGGACAGAGCGCCTTGTTTGCCCGTGCCAGGAGATATGAATCTCCTGCCCCCAAATAGTTCAGCAGCACAAGCTGCAAAATGACTCTGTGCTCGAAGAGGCTAATGCAGAACAAGCCAATAATGGACAAACTTTATCACCCGGTGACGGTGACAGGTCACATTAGCCACCACCAGCTCACCAGCTGAGATGGAGGAAGCTCAAAGCAGCTTGGGGGGTAGCAGATCAGCCTAATTCTGCCAGCAGCATTATTGTACGTCACACTTGAATTGCAGTCTGCCTCCATCGCCGGCAATTCATCAGGGAATGAGGTGGGAAAGCAGCATCTGTCCCCATGACCCGGTCACCTCACCTCCCTCTGTGGGGAGAGGTCTCCTCATGACACACAGACTCCGTGAGTTGTGTTTAGTTCAAAAAAATGTGTTACCACAGAGATGAAAATCAGCAGCTCTTCTTTATATTTATAATTAGCTCGGTAGACTCTGGACAGACATCAGAGCCCCTTTCAATGTCTGAAGGAGCCTATGAGAAAGTTGAGGAGGGACTTTTTACAAGGGTGTGTAGTGATAGGATGAGGGGTGTCAGTTTTAAACTGGAAGAGGGGAGACTGAGATGAGATCTAGGGGAGAAATTGCTTGGTGGTGAGACCCTGGCCCAGGTTGCCCAGAGAAGCTGTGGCTGCCCCATCCCTGGAGGGGTTCAAGGCCAGGCTGGCTGGGGCTTGGAGCAACGTGGTGTGGTGGGAGGTGTCCCTGCCCAGCGCAGGGGGTGGCACTGGATGGGCTTTAAGGTTCCTTCCAACCCAAAACAGTATAAATTTCTCTCTGCTGATCTTGGACACCTTTGCTGGTGACCCCCAGCCAGAAGAGGCAATGCTGTAAAAACCCAGAGGTTTCCCTGTGCCCCAAAGCAGAGAGGAGATGTTCTTCCCCAAGCTAAAACCTACTAAAAATCCAGCCGTTTTCCTGAAGGTATAAAACCTGCAGGTTTCCCACTTCTGCTTGATGCACTGACAGTCAGCACAATTTACAGGGGAAGCAGTAAATGAAATAAGATGATCTGCAGAGTTTATACGCTACTGCTTTTCCCATAAAACACAGCTTAAATTTCATTTCACCTGTGTTCCTGCTCAAATGAAGCCTCATCTTCAGCTTCGATCTGCCTAACAACCCTTTTTCCACTTATTTTTTTACTACCTTAAACATTTCTCTCACCTTCACTTATATGATACCAGTAAAAATGCTGGAGAAACACCTTCAGGCAAAACTTTTCTCCATTGAAACGGGTTGATTTGAATCAACCAGAAGCTGCAGGCACTGCTGCAGGAGCTCATCCGAACCCCACCTCTGGCTGGAGCCCCGTCAGGGTAAGGTTTAATCAGAAACTCACTCAAAAAACCACTCCACTTTGATGGATGATGTCTCAAACACTTTGGCCATGGGTGGTCACAAGCAGAGCTGGGTTACACCAAGCAGAGGATGGGCAGGAAACAAAACCTGTGTTCCAGGATCTGCAACTCCAGCATTTTCTTGCTGGAAACATCCAAGTGAAATGGGGCTTTGCTCCCCATGGTCATGACCAGGTTCCCAGGCTGCAACATGCACTACACAAACCCACTTCTGACCTAAAACCCCTTCACTTGGACTCCCCCACTCCACCTTCATGGCCACTTAGACCACCACGGCTTGGTTCAGCCTCATCCTTCTGGTGGACCCATCTTTCTCACACCGTATCTCTGCTAATGATCTCACAGGTGTACTGCTGTCTGCAGAGAGCCATTAGCAAAAAGCCCTAATTACAGCACAGATGGCTGTTGGTAGCCACCTGGGGTTAGCTACCAACAACAAAACGTATATTCTAGCAGCAACCAAAGCAGGCTGGGCACGTTCCAAAGACAGGGAAGCTTTTGGAAGCATGAGGATACAATCAGGATCATGTTTATTTCCCAAAATTGGGCCAGCAGCACACAGCACACTGTGGAAAACTGCTCCTTCTAGGTTAGGAAAAGAGAATTCATAGAATGGTTTGGGTTAGAAGGGGCCTCTAAGATCAAGTTCCACCCACGTGCCCTGGGCAGGGACACCTCTCACCACACCACGTTGCTCCAAGCCCCATCCAGCATGGCCTTGAACCCCTCCAGGGATTGGGCAGCCACAGCTTCTCTGGGCAACCTGGGCCAGGGTCTCACCACCCTCACAGCAAACAAGTTCTTCCTAAAGTCTAATCTCAGTCTCCCCTCTGCCAATTTAAAATTGTTCCCCCTTGTCCTGTCACTCCATTCCCTGACCAAGAGTCCTTCTCCAGCTCTCCTGGAGCTCCCTTCACATCCTGGAAGGCTGCTCCAAGGTCTCCCCGCAGCCTTCTCTTCTCCAGGCTGAACAGCCCCAGCTCTCTCAGCCTGTCTTCACAGCAGAGGTGCTCCAGCCCTCTGAGCATCTTGGTGTCCCTCTGCTGAACCCGTTCCAACAGGTCCATGTCCTTAAAATCCTTCATGATTTATTGCATTTTTCATCTCCTGCTTGTAAACTTCAGCCCACACTTTAAGCCCATCCGACTCCAAGCAGTGTTGTGCCTTTTGTTACCCTTATCTGCAGTGCTTCTTTTCTTTACAGCGACACAAACAAAGCCTCTTCTCTCATTTGCAGCTACTCTGGCACTCTGGTGCAGAGCCAGCCCTGCCTGGAGCACACCCCCTGCCTTGGATTAATCTTCATCTGTTTATTGACAAATATACATATTTCATTTGTTCTGTATCACTCTCCCATCTGTTGTTTGATGAGAACCCATGGGTTAAGTACTCAGAGGCAAGCAGATCCTCTTCCAAGCAAGCAAGATGCAGCAGGACACCATGCAAGCGCACATAGGTGCATGTCCTTCGAGCAAGTTTTTTTTGTACCCCCCCAAAAATCAAGATATTCTGCAGAAAGCTAGTTTTTCCATAAAAAACCCAGATCATCAGGAGCTCCACAGAGCCCTGACCCCAATCTCTTGTTGTTTGTCTTTACCACAAATGCTGGATAAACCCAGTCTTGCCCGAGCCAGATGATACGTTAATTATCATCTCCTCTAACCTGTTGTTGCCATGACCAGCAATCAATAGCTGTAGAAAACCTCAACCTTTTTCAGAAAGGTCTTACCATCCCCTTGCGCTAAAAATACCCCTGCATTTTCTGGTCCATCTTTCATCATCTTCTGCACAAGTAACAGATATTGGTTTTTCATAAAGTCAGAATCCTGCAACAAATGAATGTCCAAGAGTCCGAGGTTTATCCTCAAAGGCCTAGAAACAAAACACATCAGTGAACTGGCCTCACTGGAGATGTCTGCAGTATTCAGAAAGACTCGGGAAAAAATGGTACTGAGGTGCCAGAGCTGAATACACAATGATGGGTGAATTTACTGCCCCAGTATCTCTATATAAAGAGAAACACCTGGATTTACACTTCCAGAGATGACAAGTCATCTAAAAAACCACCTTGGGATGGGCTACTAGTCTGTGATTTTTCAGTTTTCCAACAAAACAGGTACTTTCTAGGAGGAGGAGGAAAAATATATATATTTAATGGAAAACTGGGGCTTTTCATTAATAAATGTTTGTGGGAGTTCTGCCTGCCTTAACTGTCAATCAGTTGGTGTGAATTTCAACTGAAACCCCGTGCCCAGGCAAATTTTTTCCTTTTGAAAATCTCCCCCACCAGACTCGAACCTGTAATACCGTACCAACACATGCCTCACTGCTGCCTCCTCCACAAAGGAGGTTATTTCAGCCATTACCCGAAAGCACCTGACGGATTTTTACTTACCTCCAGGAACTCAGAAAAGGCTCCTTTTATAATATTTTGATCCCTTGATCTTCCTCCTTTTTACTTGCATGGTAGGGGGAAAAGAAAAGATGCACAGCTGAGGTGTATTATTTGTTTTTATCAAACGAGACGTTCAGTCGACGCGTTTGTCTCACTACATTTTCTAATCAAGCTAACCCCAAGAGCCTGAAAACCTGCCAGCAGCCTGCCTTGGGTTCAGTCAGGAGAAATTTTTCCAAGACAAAAGGAAGATTAACATGACAAAAGCAGGTTGGTTTTCTTTGGGTTTGATTTTTTTTTGTTTTTTTTTTTTTTTTTTTTTTGTGAAGAAATCATAGGTTTGAGCAAGCAGTGCAGGGATTGGAAGGATGCAGCAGAGTCCCTGAACAGAAAATCTCTAAAAGAATTAGGCTGGTTTTAACAATCTGCTCCTTTTTTGTCTTTTTTATCAGAAAGAAGAAAAAAAAAACTTGTATCTTCTTCATTCAAAGATCCTACAACACAGGGCAAGAAACACTTGCACCTCCACTGGTAATCCCATGCCCAGACTGTAAAAGAGTGTCCTGGTTTGAGGTAAAATAAATCAATTTTCTGTTTTACAATTTTACTTTTTCAGCTGGGCCTCTTCTAACTCACTGAACTCTGAAATTCACAGCACGTTGTTCAGAAACTGCTCCCTCTCCCAGCGCTGAGACCTGGTCACACCAAGGGATGGTGCAGAGAGGCCGTGGCTGATCCTGATTGCTGGAACAACCAAGGGCAGGGAATGGCATTATTTGCGCCGTTGGAGGGTGGGAAGCGGAAAAGCTTCCAGGGGTCACCCCTGTGGGGAGGAGGGGACAGGACAGGGGACCCAGAACTGACCAACAGGGTATTCCATCCCATCTGCATCATGCATAATAGCTGAGGGATCCAATCTAAATCTCCCCTCTTCCAATTTAAAACCGTTCCCCCTTGTTCTATCACTACACTTCCTGACAAAGAGTCCCTCTCCAGCTCTCTTGTAGGCTCCCTTCAGATATCTGAAGGCTGCTGTTTTACCTGACTTTCTTCCACCAGTTCGGCTCTTAATATCAGGCTTCTCTTGTAATCAACCTCACCTAACAGAGCTGCTGAAGTCAGAGGCATGGAGAGCTGGAGAACTGATTGGGAGCTCTGACATTAAATGACTATGGGAGAAACCAACTCAGCTGGAGATAAACCCCTGCCAGCCCTGAGGAAGGGTTTTCCCTGTAAGCCTTGATGAATGATCCCCCAAGGTTACAGGAGAAGGACAGTGCAACGATGGGTTTGCTCTTTGCGGGGGCAGGCACAAGTGTGGTGGGTACCACCAACCTCCTAGGGAGGGGAGAAAACGATCTGGGGAAATAGTGGAAGTATCTGAGGACAGGTCTCTAAGTTTTACTTGTGATGGAGGAGAACAGAGTAAGGTCGAAACAGAAAAAGAGTGTGTAAAAGATTTAAAAGAGAGTCAGACCTGTGAATATAGATTTTACAAGACTCTTTATTGAAGACCAGAATACCTTGAGATGGAGCAGTTAAAAACCCACACAAACTTCAAGCAGTTTCTTGGGGAGATGGTTATGGTGCCACGAAAAGCCACATGTGTATGTCAAGTGCTAAAAAACCCAGAGAGACAAATAAAAGCCTCAGCAAAAGGCTCAGGGATAGTTTATGAGCTGAAAAGCAGAGTTTTGTTCACTCATGCCTAGCTGTCAATTCCAACACCTGCAGCTGCCTGTATGCTGGAGAGGAAACTCAGGGTGGGTTTCGGGGCAGTCTTGGACATCACACCACAGCCCACTTCATCATCCAGGTACCTACTTCTGTCTCTGGCATAGGGCATCCTCTTCCACCAGTCAGGGGTTGAAACCAGAGGGCTCTTCTCTGGAGAGGGTATTTCATAGAATCATAGAATGGTTAGAGTTGGAAGGGACCTTCAAGATCACTGAGTTCCAACTCCCCTGACATGGTCAGGGACACCTCCCACCACACCAGGTTGCTCCAAGACCCAGCCAGCCTGGCCTTGAACCCCTCCAGGGATGGGGCAGCCACCCTCACACCAAATAAGTTCTTCCTAAAATCTAATCTCAGTCTCCCCTCTTCCAATTTAAAACTGTTCCCCCTTGTCCTGTCCCTCCACTCCCTGACCAAGAGTCCCTCTCCAGCTCTCCTGGAGCTCCCTTCACATCCTGGAAGGGGCTCCAAGGTCTCCCCGCAGCCTTCTTTTCTCCAGGCTTAACAGCCCCAGCTCTCTCAGCCTGTCCTCACAGCAGAGGGGCTCCAGCCCTCTGAGCATCTTGGTGGCCCTGCGCTGGACCCGTTCCACCAGGTCCATGTTTTTTCTGTGTTGAGGACTCCAGAGCTGGACACAGGACTCCAGGTGGGGTCTCAGGAGCGCAGAGCAGAGGGGGAGAATCCCCTCCTATGACCTACTGGTCACGCTTCTTTTGATGCAGCCAGTGAGGGGAAAATAAACAAAATGCATCCTCATTCGGATTCAACCAGAGATTTATTTTTTTCCCCAGATATTTTAGTTAGAAAAGCAATTGTTCTTGCAGAACAATGTAATTGTTCTCAGCTTCCCGCCCTGCCAAGCTGGCAAAGGGGAACAGCAAGAGCGAGAGGAGCGAGGGAGGCGTGGGTGTGTGTGTGACAGAAATAAAAGTGGCGCAGGACGGCAGCAGACAGCATCAAGCCAGCAGGCACCTGGCTTTCAGACGCATCTTCAGAAGCTCTCATACCACCAAGGATGCCAAGGAAAAGCCAACGGTGCTTGTATTAAGAGCATGTAAGTTTTCTTGGAGTGGTGTGGAAGAGCTGTTTCTTAATTCAGGAAGGGTTTTACGGAGGCTGGAGAGGTCATGTCACCAAAATGCACCCTGTTGGCTTAGACGTGGTCTGTCTGGTACCACTGAGCCTCAGGCAGAGGGACAAACTGTCAGGCAGTGATGAGAAAAGTGCAGAAAAGTGGTAGGAGGATGGGCAAGAGTGCTGAGGAGCCAGGGAAGTGGGGATAGAAGAGCTTGTGGGCACAACAGGAAGTGAAAAATCAGTTTTATCCATTCATCCAAACAAGTTTCCCCTTGGGGCCATTCAGCCTTGTGGATCCACAGCTGGATGGAATGTAGTCCCTGGGCAGCAGGCAGAGAAGCTGGGCACCTTGGTGTGCTCAAGAAGATTAAACCCTCTCTGAATTCACAGGAGACAGATGGGCACCTTCTTGGTGAACACAACTTTGCCCCCTGAGGAGCACAGAAAGGGAGACCGGGTCTCCCTTTGAGGCACTAGAAGGACCAAGGGACTAGAAAGTCCAAGATTTCAGTTTCGTCATCAATGGCAGAAGTCAGTTTCACCAAGACCTGGGATGCACAAGCAGACTTCAGGGCACAGCCGAGAGAAAAACCTGATGAACAGAGCGAAGGACTCCCTTTAAGGTACCTGAGAGCCTGGAGAGATGAGCAAAGGGAGAACAGAACAGAGAAGCAGGACAGAAACTGGTCACAGATTTATCCCATTATTGATATGGGGAGCCACTGGCATCAATATGGCAAAGTAGGAATTGCTGTCTGTCCCCAAGAACTTAGAGGAGCAATGTAGAGGTATCACACCCTACTAAAGCAGACTCCAGGATAAGGTAAGGATTGTGTTTGCTACAGTTTTCTTTTAAATTATCAGTGTTTCACTTGTGCTCTGAAGTCCTCTGGGAAATGCAGGAGGGACTCAGCTCCCTGCACAGGGTATTCTATCAGTTGGGTTTCCCAGGGGATGAGCAGTGCTGGATACAGGAGAACAGAGCATGGGGCAGGGCAAGCCATCGCTGCTGGAGGAAGGATGTAAAACGTGCTGCCTTATTTTCAGTTATTTTCAGTTTTTACTAAGGCAATGACCTTGATACCAATCTCTATCACCAGGAAGCCAAGTTTGCAGTATGAGAAGACAAAATCTTTCACACCTAAGTAGGCAGAAGTCACCGAATGCAGTCTCCAGCAGAGATACTGTGGGCTGCTTCAGGCCCATGTGGTAATATTTAAGCTCAATTCAGGCATTTTTCACATCTATCCAAGCCTTTGTTGCTCCATCACAGTGAAACTGCTGGACCCTTTTCTGAAAGTAACAACTTTCCATCCTTCTTCTCCCCATGAGATGGGGAGGATCCTGCGACTCTGCCATGAGTAAAGCACCATCAAACCACCCATGCAGCCATCTCCCACCCTCCCAGTCCCACTCTGTGCATCACCAGCCAGTGGTTTTGTTCCCAAAGCATGTTCCCAGGTGGAAAACATCTCATATATCCCTGCAGACACCACTCACCTGCATCCTGAGACCGAGTGTGAGACTCTCCAACCATGGGAGCATGTTTGGCCTCACAGACTCCTTTTTCTTCCTGCTGGGAAGAAAAATCCCCTTTCTGGGAATTTAGGGGTGAGCAGAAGAGGAGGCAGCTCCGATCATCTCTGCTGGTAACCCCAGGGAAGAGAAGCGCTGCTGGCTGGCTGAATTGATGCTGGGTATCAACTGATCACCAGCCAGCTTCATTTACTCCTCTATCAACTGATTTATCAAGTGACCAGGGGATGGTTCAGACAAAGCAAATGGATTTCATTAGCACAGTGCTCACAGTCAGGCACTTTAATAGAAAGAAAGGAGTACAACAAAATAGAAGCGGTGAGTTCCCCGCGAAGCTCTCATTCCACCTTGCCCACAGGGCTGACAGCGCCGCAGATACAGCATCAGTCTTTGCTATGAAAGTCTGTCTCGGAAGGCTCTCATTTTTAAGAGAGCCATTAGCATGTGAAAAGATCTGAAATTTTGGTTAATTCCCTTGTCTGCAGGAGCTTATGGTTCTCAGGAGACCCTGAAGGACGTAATAAAGACAAGACATCAGTGGTAGGTTCACCCTGGTTGGACACTAGGTCCTCACCAAAGCCAGTCTATCGCTCCCCTCCTCAGCTGGGCAGGGAAGAGAAAACCCAGTGAAAGGCTCATGGGCCAAGGTAAGGATAAAAGATGCCTCGCTAAATCTGTGCAATGGGATTTAGAGAGGCAGAATGAGGAAAAGAGATTATAAACTATACTTTATTCCCTGCCTCTGCAAGTTCCTGCACCTGCTCTGTCCTTGTGGCCACAGACACATCTCCAGGAGGCCACCAGGGACCTAAAAGCTTTGCTTGGCAGCTTGACATGAGCTCAGCCCGAGATCAGCATCATAGGGACCAAAAGGCAGGTTTGATGAACCTCACCCACAGCGTGCAGGTCTGGCCAATGTAGGGGAAGTAGAAAGAAAGGTGTGCACGTGTATCAACGCATGTGAAAAAGGAGAAATATTTCTTCAGAGCCCTTTATTCAGTGCAAACATCTTTAAATTGCAGCCCAGCTGATGACAGTTGTGCACCTCTCAGCAGCCTAACGCCCTCGCACCATTAACGCAGCCATCCCTCCCCTGCTGTAAGGATGCTTGTGGCAGGTCTCTGCTCTCTCTTCATCTCCAGCAGCAGAGACAGGAGAGGGCACAATCCCACCCTGCTCCCAGCTGGCTGCGACTAATGTTCCAGCGATCCTTTCTCACAGGGTGCTGGTCCCCGCTGGTGAGGTTAGGATACCCATGAGGAGGAGGGCTGCTGGTTCCCATGCACCAGTAAACCCTCCCTGGCATCCCCATCGCTCCCATCCCAACCTTCCTGGCAGGGATGGAGGAATAACATCAATGTGCTCAACCTCCCTCTCCTCCTCACCGTGCTGCCCTGGTGGGGAGCTTGTGAGCTTTAAAGGGACTTGGCTGAGAAGTGTGAAGGACAGGAGAGACACTGTGAAATGTCTTCCAAAGTGATTGTAATAAATGTAGAGAAATAAATGCTCAAACCTGCTCCTGCCCAGTCTCCCCACCTTGTGGACTGGATCCCTTCTGGCTATGAAGGCTGAGCTGGTCCATGCCTCCTTCAGCACAGGTGTGTGAGGGGCTGTCTCATCCGTTTTCTTCTTTCAGCTCCCACCAATTAATAAATAATTGCCAGAGCTAATGATGATTACCTCTAGAGTGAAGCCTTCTGCGTCCTGCTATTTTTCATGGGATTCTCCAAGCCCTTTTCTCATGAGTCAAGACATCAGTCTCATCCCAGCCCCAGCTCACATGCTGTTCCCTGATCTTTCCTGGACCAGGGCCACTTTATTCTCCTCTTCTGCTCTGTCTGCCCCAACCAGCCCCAAAACATCCATATCCTCTTACCCCACAAGTGGTTTAGAGACAGCACAGGCAGCACCATCAGCAAGAAACCCAGGGGCAGATGCATCACCCTCAGCATGCTGTCTGGTACCCTGGGGGGAATTTGGCACCTCTCCACCCCTGTAGTGATAAATTCACCACAACGGGCAGGTTTGATCCTCTGGAAAGCTGGACTGATAAGGCTATTGGGAAACCCAGAGCAATAGCAAAGTCTTGGCTGTTAGTGCATGTTGTGTCCCCTCTTGCAGAGTCAAGTTATGATCACCTCTAGGGACTGGTCCCCATGAGAGACTGTCCTCATCCACAGACAGGTTTTTGCCATGGATCTCAACACAGAGAGGAGATGAAAAGAAAGAGAAAACCAAGCCCAGGCTCAATCTGCTGCAACAGGGAGCAGGTAAAGCCAGGTTTTCCTGGGGAGACACTTGAAGGGCATTAATGGTCCTGAAGATGTGCAGTTTGAGGACAATCCCTGCTCCTTTAGCAGCTTAGTGCTGGCTTAATAGGAGTCCTTTGCATCCTAGTAGATCCAAAGTTTAATTGTCTTCTGCTGTCTTCCAAAAGAAGTTGTTACTTTTCTGTTAGGACCTACCTACCAGCCCCCTGTGCTACAGGTGGGTTCATTTCTCATTGTTTTCTCAGCCCAGTGAGTATCTTCACATCCTCATGTGAGGCACGAATCCATCAGAAGAACTGACTCGGGTCACAGATTAGTTTCATTATTCTGCATTTTATCAACTCTGGTTTATTGTGGATGGAAACTCAATCAGTCACTGGGGAGTTTTCATGCAATTAACTAGTTTTGCGGAGAAATTAATCAGTTTTGCTGCACAAACTGACTGCTGAGGTTAAACTTCTCCAGCTAGATCTGCACAAATCTGCCCACACCTAACCCTTTGGAGGCCTTCAGGGTATTAGCAACACAATTTCATTTACATAATGCCTTTTGAGCCCAAACGGCCCTAAAATCATTTGCAAACTCCTTTCCTTAGTTGGTGGCCCAAAGCAGGAGGAGTTGGTGGCCCACTGAGCTACCATCCCTGTCCCAGGGGATGCTCCTCCAAGCATGGAGGCAGCTCCAATGGTGCCTACAGCTTTCCTCCCTACCACTGCTGTCATCCTCTGTGGGGATGGCGTTTCCTCAACGGGAACATCTGAACTGTGATGTGCTAACTCCAGCTGTGGCCAGCTGTGGCCAGCTGTGGTGTTCTGGTTGATGCCACTCAAGACACAGAGATTATGGTTTTCACCTGTCCCCAAGTCAGATGACAGATCCAAAAGCAGTTAGATAATGTAATAAAATATCCTTCTTACCTCCTTGGGGATGGAATTGTCCATCCCTGAAGGGCATGCACCAAACCATCAGAAGACAGAGCTGTGACTCCATGTCTTGGATTCCATCTCTGAAAAGCCATGTTGTGACTGACCCACCAGATCTTCATGTATGAAAAAGCGAAGTCCAGGTGCCCAGCTCTATGCCTCTCTTTTTTTCTTAGTTTATTATTAACTTCATCCAGATGTCCAGCAAAGTTGCAGTAATAGTGATGAATATCAGGGAAATACAGTAAAGAAGCACCCCATAAATCAAGACAATTTAAAAAACATTAGCATTCATAGCATATATAACCCTGATTTTACACCACGCTGTATTTTTTCGGTTGTTTGTTTGCATGCACCCTGATGACAACATCTATGCACCAAGGACATTAATTTTCGTTATACAGCTCCAGGCAGTGAATCAGTTTTACCTGGGTTATGTTCAGGTACCAAATAGGAGCAGCAGGGTAAAATCTCACTGCTGCACGGGCAGGGGGCACGGATCTACCCAGCTCTCTGCCATCTCATCACAAAGCCCCTCACCATAAAAGGCTTTTCTCCCCTCACAGGTATCTCCTGACCTGCTTTATACCAGTTTCTTCTGCTGCTCTCAGCTGTTTAGAGGCATAAACCTCTGTTTTGCAAAGTTTTTCCTTCCTTGGTTGCTAGTGTTAATCCAGCTGTGCAGGACGTGATTGCTGCTTTCAGGAGAGCAGGAGAGGTTTTGGAGGCTTTGGTTGGAGCAGGTTGAGCTGGGAAGAGTCTCTGTCTTTTGCATCTGTTTGACCTGTCCCTTAACCCAGAGTTCAGCTCTCTGAACAGCAGAGAACTAGCAACACCCAAAGGTAAATCAGAAATAAACCAATTCGTGTATCCTAAGACATAAAAGGCAAGAGCAGAGGAGAGCTGAAGATGTTTAGGCATGACCATGTTTGAGGACAGACAAAATCATCATAACCATGAAGAAATCCGAGATACTCTGGAGAACAAAGGGAGGGAAAAACTTATTTGAGGTTGCACCTAAAGCTTGTGATTCTGCCCCATTTCCAGGATACCCACTCCTTTCTTGAGATCCTGGTGATAACGGGAGGAGAGCAGTGACCTGCTTCAGGAAATCCCACAGTAGTAATTATATTTAATTTAACTGAGGAGAGAAAACCCCATGGAATGTCTGCCATGGCACTGGATCTGAACCATTCCCTCCCAGGAGGCTGCTGGTTCACAGTTTTGAGCTCAGTCCCAGCAAAAAAAGGCTGCAGCCCCACTTCCCAGGACCTCATCATTTCTTAGCAGCATCAACACTCATCTTTACTCTGAGAAGTCTCCTAGCTTTCCTGGAGTCAGAGAGGAAAAAAAAAAACAACCAACACCTTGAAAGAGTATATAAAGGCTTAGATCTAATGAAGGAATAAAAGGGACCTGACCTCCCCTTTTGAAAATTTCATGTTTTTCAAGTATCTGCCCTGACCCAGGGGTCCAAGATCCAGGGGTCCAAGCTCCTGATCTCTACATGGCCATGGACACAGGGACCATGGGAGTGGAGTAGCCCCAAGAGAGATAGGATGGAGCTGGTCCTGCAGCCTGCAGTGGGTGAGGGCTATGCTCATTCCCAAGCACCAGCTCTATTCCCTGCTTCCAGCATAAGAAAAATAAAATAATAAATAAATTAAAAAAAAAAAAAAAAAGTAAAAATCAATTACTTCATTTCCATTGCTGGGATTTAAACATTTTTTCAAAGGCGCTTAGCTCATGGCCTCAGTAATACAGTGTAAACACGCAAATCCCAGGAAAAGCCTCCCCGTGCAGCATGCAAAGCTTCCACTCCCTCCCCAGCCCATCTGGTTTTTTAAGGAGAGCTCTGCTAAAGCACTGGCATCTACTGAACCCAAGGAACCACTGTACCAGGTGATCAAATGCATCTCCTGGCCAGGAACAAAGCAAATCCCACCTGACAGGACAAGTGCAGAGGGCAGGTTTCTGATGAAGCTGATGTGGCCACTGTAAAACAGCAAGGCCACATCAAGGAGAGTTCAACAAGCCCCATGAAAGGTTCCCAAGCTGGCAGTGTTTTGGGGTAGCTACTAAACAAGGGAACGGGTGTTGATGTCACCATGCTCCTGCTGAAGCTGGTGGCAACATTCTTCTTCCCAAAGCATGGTCCGAGCACAGGGAAATGACTTTTTTCCATTTTTATCTGACCCAGACCATGCGAAGTGATGATATATATTTTACAAGACTTTTGCTGGCATGGAAATACCTCAGAAGCATGATGCCATGGAAAGCTGCTGCCGGTGCATATTTGGTGGCTTGTCCCCATCTGGTGCTCCGTTGGTAGTCCTACCTGGGTGTACAACACCAAAGCAAGGGCAGGGGGGCTTCAACGCAGATAGGGGGAGTTGAGTGGCAGATGGGAGAGCTCAAAGTACCTCACTTAATTGAGTGGGACACCCTCTGATATCACCCCAACCTGCCTACTCAAACTCCCAGCATCCTGATTTCATAGAATCATAGAACGGTTGGAGTTGGAAGGGACCTTCAAGATCATCCAGTTACAACCCCCCCCTGCCCTGGGCAGGGACCCCTCCCCCCACACCAGGGTGCTACAAGCCCCATCCAGCCTGGCCTTGAACCCCTCCAGGGATGGGGCAGCCACAGCTTCTCCGGGCAACCTCTTCCAGTGCTTCACCACCCTCACAGCAAAGAGTTTCCTCCTAGTTCTTCCAAGTTTTCAGCTTGGCTCCAACACAGGCGACCGAAGACGAGCTTGAAACAGTGGAAAAATCAACGTATAAAGCTGATGATTTATTCTGTCAACATTCCGACTGATTACTGGAGAGAAAGAGAGAAAAAAAATAAAGCGAGAGCTGGGATTATGCTCTTAATAAGGGGGAGCATTTGTTGCAGTGTCTCTTATTCCCTTTGTAATAGTCATGCTGGTGGAGCTCTTTCGGAGATATACTGACATTAGCATGACAGCATTATCCCCCACTGCAGCATCAGCAGTGCCAGTGGCTGTATTAAGTGAAAATCTCTCTGGCTTGATGGTGGGGCTCAGTCATGTGCTGATCTCCAACTGCAGCAAGCTGCCCATGCATGAGGCGAGAGGAAAAACAAGTCTGTGGCCAAGAAGGTGGTGCACCCTTATTAATATCCACCAGGATCTTCCCATTTGCAGCTGCTAGTGCTTGAGAAAGAGAAACCTCAGTCCTGGAGCTGCCAAGCTTTGCACCCATCAATGTAAACCTCTACCAAGCTGTGATGCAGCCCTTGCATTTTTCCCCTCTTGGGGACAGGACCCATGTTCAGGCTCTGCAGTTTTAGGGTAAATTAGGGTGGCAGATGGTAAAGCTGCTGGGATGGCTCTGCTTTCTCCAGCTCTTCCTCACTCCCGAATCACCCTGCCCAGCACCTCCCCTCCCCACACTCACTGGAGTCACAGAATGGTGAGAGTTGGAGGGGACATTAAACATCACCAAGTTCCAACCCCCTGCCCTGGGCAGGGACACCTCCCACCACACCAGGTTGCTCCAAGCCCCAGCCAACCTGGCCTTGAACCCCTTCAGGGATGGGGCAGCCACAGCTTCTCTAGGCATCCTGGGCCAGGGTCTCACCCCCTCACACCAAAGAAGTTCTTTCTAGTATCTCACCTAAATTTCCCCTCTTTCAATTTAAAAACATTACCCTTTATCCTATGGCTCTCCTCCCTGCTCAAGAATCTCTCCTGTAGCCCCCTTCAAGTACTGGAGGGCCATTATAAGGTCTCCCCAGAGTCTTCTCATCTCCAGGCTGAACCGCCCCAACTCTCTCAGCCTGTCTTCATAGGAGAGGTACTCCAGCCCCCTGAGCATCTTCATGGCACTAACATGATGCAGAACACCACACTGGGGAGCTTGTGGCCCACTTGTGGGTCAAAGGAGAAGCCACCATGGTAGTGGACATCCCAGCTTACCCAGACATTTCAGCACCAGAACAAACAGGCGGCTTCCAGTCCATTCCCCTTCCATCAGCCTGATCCTGCCGTGGTCCCACTCTTTCCATTACAATAGTCGGATCCCTGCCAGTTCATAAGATGTTTTCTAGCAATTCACACACTTGGCCGAGTTGAACGCTTTACTAAGAATCAAGATATATTAATGTCTACCACCTTCGCTTCATCCCCTAATTTAGCAATCCTATCAAAAATGTAATTAAGTTTGTCTAGCATGATTTGTTCTTAATAAACCTGAGCTGTTCGCAGTTCTGCTATCCCCTTGGTGTTTATAGCTATTAATATTTGCCCGGAGAATTTGCTGGGATTTAAAATGAGATTCATATAAACTTGTATATATTATCTAATTAATAAACAATGCTAACACACAAGCAGAAGCAAATGAGCACTGCCCGGTGCTCAGATTTTGCTGGCTAATTAATTCTGCCACTGCTCCTCTCTGTGGGAGCAGAGATCAGCTCCCCAGCACAGCCACGTGGATGCTGGAATGGTCATCAAGCCAAGAAGGGCTGAAGAGTCAGAGGACATTGGGGAGGGACTCTTGATGAGGGAGGGGAGCCATAGGATGAGGGGGAAGGGTTGGACACTGAAAGAGGAGAGATGGAGGTGAGATGTGGGGAAGAAATTCTTTGCTGTGAGGGTGGTGAGACCCTGGAACAGGCTGTCCAGAGAAGCTGTGGCTGCCCCATCCCTGGAGGGGTTCAAGGCCAGGCTGGATGGGGCTTGGAGCCACCTGGTGTGGTGGGAGGTGTCCCTGCCCAGGGCAGGGGGTGGCACTGGATGGGCTTTAATCTCCCTTTCCAACCCAAACCATTCTATGATTCTGTGACATCAGAGCTGCTTTCATGCCTCACACCCAAGCTTCCCTGTCCCCTTGGTGAAGAGGATAAGAGGGAGGATGTCCCCAGCAATCCTCCTCCTGGCATTGTCACCCTGTGGCCATCAGTTTTTTTAGAGGCTTCCTGAGCCACTGGCTACCTCTACACAATCACATCTGGCAGCCTCGTCCTCACCCTCTCAGACAGCAGCTCTTGTTGAAACCATAAGAATTTCTTGCCCTGCTCTTCTTGCCCTCTAGCAATTGTTTTCCCTGTGAAGGTAATTAAGCAACGCAATGAAATTATTTCAGATCTGGATTTTTGAGACAACACTTCAGGTAATTGCACCATGGAAGCTGGTTTCTGATGAATGTGCATCTGGTTTATGTCCCATATCCCTCACAGGGACACGATCCCATCCTCTGGGCTCCTGTGTCTTCTCCTGCACCCTTCCATGCCTGTAACATTAAGTCCCTCCATCTGCTCTCATGTGAAAAAAGTCTCCTTGAGCACCTTTGGAGCTGCAGCAGCCAGGAGAAGGTCACCGGCTCCTTTAGAGACATATTTCTGGAGAATTCAAGCACATTGGTGGCAAAAAGGCTCTTGTCTACATAAATCATTAGCTCAATAATACATTAAAATAAATGTCACTCTGAGGTCACTGCATATTGTGATGGGAGATGAAACAAGCCGCTTGTACTCGTCACCTCCACATGACGCTCATCAAACCCTTTAAATATCTCCAGGGAAGAGTTCAAAAGAAAGGCAGGGACAGCTGGAAAATTTAAATCAAATAGTTTGGTTTGGTTTGGTTTTTTGTTTTTTTTTTTTTTTGTGGTGGAAAGCTGGCATTGCAGCAGGATGAAAACAGGCACAGAAAGGAAAAGAATAACAACAACAACAAAAATCCAACGACGAATTACAGGAGAAGGTCATGGTTTCTCTGAAGGTCTTTTATTTTCTTTTCCTGTTAAAAGTTCTCATTTTCTGCAGATACCCTCCAAGGCCAGACTGGTGCTTACTGGAGGATTCAGACGTGGCTGGTATGGGATGGGAAGGGGATGCTGAAACCAAGTTGAGAGGCAGGGGGTGACTCCAACTGCAGTTCAGCAAGGGACAAAGCCCAGAGCCAAGATTCAAGGACAAGCATCAAGAGAAGTGTGACAGCAGGTCGCGGGAGGGGATTCTCCCCATCCGCTCTGTGCTCCTGAGACCCCACCTGGAGTCCTGTGTCCAGCTCTGGAGTCCTCAGCACAGAAGGGACATGGACCTGGTGGAACAGGTCCAGCGGAGGGTCACCAAGATGCTCAGAGGGCTGGAGCCCCTCTGCTGTGAGGACAGGCTGAGAGAGCTGGGGCTGTTCAGCCTGGAGAAGAGAAGGCTCCGGGGAGACCTTGGAGCAGCCTTCCAGGATGTGANGGAACGGGATTACTCCTCTGCACTGAAAAACTGAGAGCATCTACCTCTGTGAGCTTCTCTGTGAATAGAGCAAAATCCACACATTTTGATGATCTGCCCCCAAGACCCCCACAGAGCCACTCTGTAACCCGCCCCCATCCTCGTCACCTAGAGCCAGTGACAGGGGACTCTGCTCTCCTGCCGGCAGCCGGCTCATGCCATTTCCCCACTCTGATGCATTTAAAGGTGCATTTATAGCACAAAGTAGATGTTTACAATTTATAATGGTGTTCCAATTATGGGCTGGGAAAGCGCCTGGAATTGAGCCTGTCTCCGTTATTTATGGGCAGTGTAATCCTAACCCAATAGATACCTCTCACGAAGAAAGCTAACATTTTTCACCGGAGCTCTGAAAGCAATACTTCATGCTAATAGAGTCTGTTATCAGAGGGAAATAAGCCTGCACAGCCGGCTCCCCAGAGAAGAGGATCTCGAAGCAGAGCGATCCAGAGGTCTTGATCAAAAAGCAACAGGCTGCTAGAAATGGAGATCTGCTTTTGGATACACCCAAGAAAGAAAAAAGATGGGGCTGGGAGGTGGAGTGGGGATATCCACCTCCCACTGGCTGCAGGGATGGAGACGGAAGAGGATGGGGCAAGATCCCTACCTTTCCCATGCTAAGAGTATCCCTCCTCTCCCTTGTGCTCATGGGGTTCACCTGGGAGTATCTGCATTCAGAGAGTGCTTCACACCCCTGTGACACCCTGGACCCCACCACTTCTGCATCAAAACAAGTGTGGCCAGCAGGTCCAGAGAGGTGGTTCTGCCCCTCTACTCTGCTCTGGGGAGATCTCTCCTGGAGTCCTGTGTCCAGCTGTGGAGTCCTCAGCACAGAAAGGACATGGAACTGTTAGGGTGGGGCCAGAGGAAGCCATAGAGATGCTGGGAGGGCTGGAGACCCTCTGCTGGGAGGACAGTCTGAGAGAGTTGGAAGGGTTCAGCCTGGAGAAGGCTCTGGGGAGACCTTCAAGCCCCTTCCAGGGGCTCCAGAGAAGTTGGAGAGGAACTCTTGATGAGAGAGGGGAGCCTTAGGACAAGGGAGGAGTGTTGGACACTGAAAGAGGAGAGATGGAGGTGAGATGTGGGGAAGAAGTTCTTTGGTGTGAGGGTGGTGAGACCCTGGAACAAGTTGCCCAGAGAAGCTGTGGCTGCCCCATCCTTGGAGGGGTTCAAGGCCAGGTTGGAGGGGGCTTGGAGCCACCTGGTGTGGTGGGAGGTGACCCCACCCAGGGCAGGGGGGCTGGAACTCTATGATCTTTAAGGTCCCTTCCAACACATGCCATTCTATGATTCAATGATTTATCCAGAGCTTGCTGCCTGTTTCTCCAAGGGGAGCTAGTCTCCCTGCAGCATGGACAAGGGATGTTCAGACCAGCTGAACTAGGACATGGTGACGAGTGGTTCCCGGGACACTTAGGATACCTGAAATGGGAGATAGATTTCATATTTCTGGAAGAAGGTCAAAGCTCCTCACCTCTACGGGCGGACTCACCTCCTCGATGGTGATACACCAAGTCTCATAACACTTCTTGCAGGCTGGCAGGAGAGGAGCTCCAAAGCCAGAAGGTCTCAGGCACGTTTAGCGGGTAGCAAGCCTTGTCTTGGTCTGCGTCTGCACAGACCAGTCCATGGCAGATTCCTCTAAGCATCCTTGTCCAGGGTGCACAGGCTGAAGGGTCTCTAGAACAATGAATAATGTATATATAAAATATTGTTTTGGCTCATTAAGGCCCACTAGGAGCTAAATTACTGAATAAACCCTCTCCACTCTTCTCAAATATCTCCCCCCACTCTCTCCCCAAGGGTGCTTGCTGGGCTGCGAGAAGAGCAGCGGCAGTGGGGCAGTCATCTTCATCTCAATCTTGATGACCTTGATTTTGCATGACAAGCTGCATACTTAATTAATTAAAGAAAAAAACTCTCCGTTCCTTCTAAAAGGCCATTATTTTAATTTTGACAGGTAATTACAAGAGAAGAAATGATAAATCTTCCTGAACACTGTTTGTCTTTAGCAGAGGCATTAATTATGGATGTTTTAAAGCTGAGGCTGGATGTAGCTGAAGACATGTCAATGGATGAAGAAGTGCTCGAGACCACCTTGAGCACCACTTCGTGATGGGCAGCCCCACTGCTGCATTTCTTCCCACACCGTAGGAAGGATGATGCTCTTCTGAAGCTCCATAGCAGGAATGAGGGATTGAAACAGCAAAATGAAATTCACTAGAGAAACTCATAACGGCATGACACACTTGGCCTCTGGAACTCATTGCCGTCATATATCATCTGGCAGCATTTAAAAAGGGATCACCATTTTATGCAGATAATAAGAAAATCCAGAGTTATATCAAAGAAAAAGGAGAAAACCAAGATATTCTCTGAGCAGTGGAAATGAGAGCCTGATTTCTCATGCATTAGGTTGCTCAGCCCCTTAAATGTTCATCCTATGGTAGTATCAGCTCCTCCCCGCAGTCCTCCAGAGGAAGAGGAGACCACCACCTTGCTGCCTGGTGAACCAGACACTTCTAAACGCACCATTCAGTGGCCAAAGTGCTGCCATTCTTGACCACTCCCTGCCCACCTTCCTCTTGGACTCGGCGTTAATTTGGATCCCTCTTTATTCTACCAACAACCTCCACAAAAGCTGTAGGATCTCCATCAGCCCTCAGGCCACGCTGTGCCCAGAGACACTTTTGTCCTTGTGCCCCTGGGTCCCAGGGGTTGCCAAAATGCTGATGTACCCGCAAAGACAGTGCTTTTTTTAAGCTGCCATGGCTGAGTTATTATTTACATATCACATCATCTGCTGCGGCTCGAGAAGGTGATTCATTTTGGTAGGTGATAAACCCAAGTCATCAAAGCACAGAAAAGTGCTTTCCCTCGGACCTCGCATGGAAATACCAGCTTTGATGACCCCAGGTTGGCCTTGTGTCTGGTCATGAGCCAAAGCAGCTGCTAACACCCAGGTAAGGCGGATGGGTCCAATTAAACAGTCATTAACCTTTTCTGAGGCAGGAAAGCCATTTACATCCCCCAGCCCAAGAGCTCCACAGGCAGCTGCTGCGTTGCTGGGGGCAGGACCTGGTGTGGTGGGGCTGGGAGAGGATGGAAAGGGTCTCAGTTCCACTAGAAACACAAGATGGCTCAGAGAGCATCCTCCCCTAACGCTGCCCCTTCCTGGCACAACATTAAATTGGTCAAGAGCAAACCCTCTCTCCTTGGTTTCTATGTCAGCTTTGCAATTATCACATGGCAGAAAACGAGCCCAGCCCCTCCAGGAGCATCCCTGTGCCAGGATTCCCTGGAAGGAAAATCCATGCTTTGCTCCCTCATCCCAGCCTGGAGAGGAGGTGCAGGAAGGTAGAGCAGCAGCTGGCGGGATGCTGGGGACAGCCCCTTGGAGAAAGGGTCCAGCCAAGCAGTTGCCAAGGAGATGATGCTCTCCCATCCCGGCTCTCGCTCCTGACCTTTCAGCTTGAAATGATTTCCTGCCTGGCTATACGAGTAAGCGAAGGTATTTAGTACATCTGTAAGTGTCATTAGCAGGGTAATTTGCACAGGCTGGAGTTGTAACTATCATTAAGAGGGCGATTTACAAAGAGCAGCAATAAGTCAATTAGATTTCATGTGATATTAAAACCAGTGCCTGTTCGCAGAGGGGAGCTGAGAGGCGGGTCGGACCCCTCCATGGGGGCTACCTCCTGCTTTTTCCAATCTGCCCATGCCCATAAAGTCTGGATTAAACAGGAGGTTTTAGGCGGTGTCCAGCTACCCAAGTTGGCAACCGCTCCAGTAATTAGTCAGTGCTAGACCAAAGCACATGGTGAGGCCCTGAGTGCTCTGAGGGAGCCCTGGCATAGAGATAAAGGACCCAGCAGCATCCCATTCCCATTGACTTATGGAGAGGGGCTTGGCTGGGGGGGAACTGGAGGACCAGGCAAAGGCAGGAACCCAGGGCTCACTGCCAGGGCACATCTACACCAGCATGTGCTCCAGCTGCACTTTAGGGGAGGATTTATCTCATCCTGGCTTGTATCAGGAACAGCATGGCCAGCAGGAGAAAGGAAGTGATGGTGCCTCTGTCGTAGGCACTGGTGAGGTGTCACCTCGAGTGCTATGTCCAGTTCTGGGCCCCTCACTACAAGAAGAACATTGAGGGGCTGGAGCGTGTCCAGAGGAGAGCCACCAAACTGGTGAGGGGTCTGGAGAACAAGTTCTGTGAGGAGAGGCTGAGGGAACTGGGCATGTTGAGTTTGGGGAAGAGGAGGCTGAGGGGAGACCTCCTTGCCCTCTACAGCTCCCTGAAAGGAGGGTGCAGAGAGGTGGGTGTTGGCCTCTTCTCCCAAGGGAATAACAGCAGGACCAGAGGAAATGGTCTGAAGTTGCAGCAGGGGAGGTTCAGATGAGATATTAGGAGGAATGACTTCCCTGAGAGGGCGGTCAGGCACTGGAACAGCCTGCCCATGGAGGTGATGGAGTCACCATCCCTGGAGGTATTGCAGAAACATATAGATGTGGCACTTCAGGACATGCTCTAGTGTTGGGTTGGGTGATTTGTTTTGGGGGGTGGCTTGTTTTGAGTTCACTTTTTGAGTTCTCAGGATGGCAGCCACCACAGAAGAGAACTGAAATTAATTTATACTGAATGTGATGTTCGTGGCAGGAAATAATCCTGTCAGCAGCTTGGGTCAAGTGCCTGGGGCTTGTTCCTCCTCATCCCCACACCTAGGGAGCCCAAAAACACTGAGACCTTGAAACCCACATTCCATAGCTCGTTAAAAAGTGAGTATTTTCGTGAACTTCGCACTTTTAGAAAACTCTAGTGTTTATTTCCCTCAGCATTAGAAGAGAGATTAGTCCTGTATTGCTTAACTCAGGACAGTGGCACCTCTGCAGACTGACGTATCTCATTAACACAGAGATTTTTCCCCTGGTTATGGGCACTGGATTCTCGTTTTTGCTGGAAAGCTGAGCTCCCCATCACCTCAAAGGAGAAGTTGCTGCCTTCTAACCCCTCAGACTCTCTGCCCCTCAAGGTTTCCACACTTTTCTCTCCACTATTTTCTTTCCCAAAATGCAGGGACAGCATGAAGACATCACAGCAGGGCCCCGAAGGCTGGGCTGGAGCCAGGCTCCTGCCTTAATCACAAACCCTGTCAACGAATAACCCACAAGGTATGAAAGGCTCCGTGTGGCCCAGCTGCCAGGCACACACCTCTCTTTTGCATTTGACTTCATCCGAAGGGAAAATCCAAAACTTGCTGCAAACCACCGTGAAGGTTTTGCACATGCCCCAAATGAGCCCATCCTCATATACCTGAAGATGTCCCCCGAGGAGGCATCCTGCCCTCGCAGATATTACCACACTGATGGTCGCGCTGCCAAGGGGAGCATCCCAGGGTGTTTGTACTGAGCTGTAATCACGCTGGAGCCGCTTTATTGTCCTCTGAACAGCCTTGGACAGAAGCAAAGAATAAATCCAAATTATTAAACCCCTTAATCACTTCTTGTCACCACGCACGGAGAGAAGGGATGAGGTTGTAAGTACCACCAGTGGCGAACCCAAATAAGAAATAAGAAACCCAGCTATGTGGCTGAGCAAGGGTGAGGATGAGGAACCAGCGATGGTCACCTCTGCCCTGGACATTTGTCCACCACCTGGGTGACCACACCAAGGCTTTGGGGAGCTTTTTGGCTCCCACCTCACCTGAGATTTTCATCCTTGTGCCTCTTTCTGCCGTATTATGGGGACAATAGTGCCCCTCTCCTGCACAGGGACGTTAGGAAGGATAAGCATGCTGAAGACTGCGAGATGGTGAGACACATTACTATGGTAACAGGAGCACCACCTGAGACAGATCTGGAGGAGAAGGCCTCTATAAAAGGAGCAGAGAGGTGCAGAAGAAGGGGAGACTTATTCCAGCCCTTGCCAGCTGGGAGCACAGACCATGCCTTCCCCAAGGCTGAGGAGTGAGGACACTTCAGGAGAGACAGAGCAGACAAGATGAGAGAGGCAGATAAGCTCTGCTTGGAGCCTCCTCCCAGCTCAGGAGGGACAGATGGACACGGGACCTTCTGTGTGTGACTTCACCAAGTGGGAAACCGGTAGGAAAGCCAACAAGTTGGCCAACACTTAAGAAGATGGTGTCCCCGAGCTCATCTACTGCAGAACATATTCAACTGGGAACAGATTGCCCAGAAAAGCTGTGGCTGCCCCATCCCTGGAGGCGTTCAAGACCAGGTTGGATGTGGCTTGGAGCTACCTGGTCCTGTGGGAGTTGTCCCTGCCCAGAGCGGGGGGTGGCACTGGGTGGGCTTTAAGGTCCCTTCCAACACAAACCATTCTATGATTCTATGGAAACAGCCTGGGCACTGTGTTCAGGGCAGGGAAGAAGGCAACAGCGTGGTGAGGGAAGGATGGTGCAAGACCCATGGGTAGCCTGGAAGGTCTGGGGAAGATAAGGCTTGTCCCTGGCATGGGGACAACCGCAGGAACATCCCATGGCTTTGAAGTCTCCTGTTCCTCTCCTTACTCCTCATTCCTCTAGCGACAGATTCACAGGCACATCCGATGTTCAGTCATCAAGACCAACCTTCCCAGCACCGCAGGTCACTCCATCTCCCCCAGTTCCCCAATACCTCACATGGGAACGAAACATCTCTCAAACCATCCAGTCTCCACAGGAAAACCCACCCCTTCCCGGAGAGGTTTGCTCATACAGTTTATCACCCTGCCTGCCAGAACCACCAGCCTCATTTCTCACCCAGCTCCCTCCCAGCCACCTTGTCCCTCTTACTCTACCGTATGTTTTTGCTCTTCCAGAAGGTGCTCACACTGGAATAAAAGCCACCTCAGTCTTCTTTTTGAGGAACTGAATAGCACAAACTCTTTTTTCCCCTATAAGATGTTTTCTCTGTTCACTCATCACCAAAAAAACTAATGGAAAAGGATCTATCCTGCATCCCTCCTAAAGGGTGACGCTTAATAAACTGACTTTATTCTCCTCACCTGCACAGAAATTGCTCAGACAGGTGTTTCAGGGCTTGCAAAAGGGACATTTTTATCATTTGGTCACTGAATGATTTCAAATCCCTTAATTATACGCAATTCATAGCAGTTTGAAGAAGGCAAACAGCATCGGCAACTTCTCCAACAATCGACACAAAAGCAGCTTCCAAGTGTCTCTTTTATGTGGTTTTGCCCATAATCATGGCAGAGAGATAAAGTTCTGTAATTTATTTCCACTAATATAGTCAGGCAGCAATTGATGTTTTTTATGAGGGTGAATATGTCTGTGGGATGTACTAATGTTTATAGGCTGGTAAATTTGATTTATATGGAATAGTCAGCGTTGCTATTGGTAAAGGCCAAGCGTTTCTAGGAGAGCTAATATGATTTGCATTGATGAGATTAATATCAATTATGCACTCCCGGGTCTGCAGAGCGCAGCCGATGAGATTTCCACCTGCTTGATCCCAGCAGTGAAGGGGCTCTTTGCTTTGAGGGCAGCGAGGGACCATTTGACCCCCAGAAGCACATACCTCAAGGGGTTTGGTTGCCCATTGCTGGTCCCAGCTTCAGAAAAACCAGTTCTGCTCATGCAGGAGGAGGTGCTCGGCTCCTGCTCCCCTCCTTTATGGCAGGGTAATTTAATGGGAAGGGCACAGCTCAGCATAGGGCAGGAGCATCCCCTGGATGTGTCTGCCCATCCCTCCATGTCCAGTGACCAGGAGTGAAGCACAGAAGGGACTTTAGGGCTCCAGCAGCTCCACCTGGGCTTAGGGACAGTCCGATGGCAGTGGTGTTTCAGTGCCCTCTTGTGCCCAAGCACAGGGTTTCTGGAGGGGCTGAGCCTGGAGAGATGCTGATGCGAAGTTCCCAGTGCTTTCGGGAAGAGAGGAGAATGTTTTCCATCGGGGCCAACCCCCTTTGCATGACCCCGAAGTCTATGAAAGAGAGAAAACCACATAAACATTACACTTAATGCTTTCAAGTACCAGGTGCCTTGATTCTCAAGGGAGGTGGACCATAGCAGGGAAGGCAGGGGGGATTTGGGGTGACTCTGTGACGGTGGCATGGTGGAGCAGCCCACAGCTGCCAGGAGAAGTGTGGGAGGAAGCGACGGGGCTGGAAATGATGCCGGGGATTTGACGGGAGACCCAGCTCAGCCACTAGCGTGGGCGCAGCTTCCCAGCACGGTCCATCCAGGATTTTCAGCATTAACAGGCTAGCTTAAGCTGATCCTTCCGCTCCTCCCCTCCCCCTCAAAGCACCTTGGCAGGAAAACATGGGATTTGTCCCAGCGCTGTCCCGCGGGACCAAAAACCCTCCAAGCCCAGCCTTTGCCACCTCACCCGTGGGGATGCAGAGGACTGAGAGGGGTTGCCGCCAGCCTCCAGGCAGCACAACCCCTCCCGAGCCCATCGCAGCCTTTTAGCGATGGATGGAGTTTGACAGGCTCCAGAGTCAGCCTGAAAGCTTACAGCTGCCGAACGACAACGGAACGGCGAGCTGACAAACCCATTCCAGCTCAGAGAAGGCTCAGCAGGAGCCGTCTTCCCAGCACTGCTTTAAATCCTCCCGACAGGGAAACCTTCCCCACACAGGGAAATCATTTAAGAGTTATCTGGCTGATTACTTAATGTTTAATCATGTGCATCGTGCGAGGCATCAGGCAGAGCTGTGTCACAGGCCGGACCCAGATGGAGTGGGATAGACTGGGGTCAGCGTGGGCTTGCAACGACTTGTGGTTGGGTGAAGATTTTCCAGCAGGCAGCCCGGGGATGACATGAAAACCAGGTAATTTCCTTCCAAAATGAGACCCGCATCTTCTCAGGTGAAGGGAGTGATGATGTCCACCTGCTCCCCCCAGGACCAGCATCCACATCACTGGGAGACTTCCACCAGCATCACCTCAAGCTGTGGAGCCCTGAGGGGTTGAAGAGCACCACGAAGCTAGTGGTCCTACAGCTGGGAGGGGAAATCATCCCTTGCCGCGTCACCCTGCCAGCAAGGGAAAACCAGGGGCTGCCCCATGGACTCATGGTGATGGGCGGCCGAGAGGTTCACACCAAACACATCTGCAAGGTCACAGCTGGAGGCTGTTAGTAGGATGAAGCCCTGCAGGGTCATATCTGGTGGTCGTGCTGTCCCACACGTGGTGGAAGTGGGCTAGATACATTGAACTCTCTGCTGTGAAATGTCCCTATCACCCAAACTTCTGCAGTCATGTACCAAAAACATCTGCCTCCCACTACCTCCAGTAACTTGTTGCTTTAATGCTTCCTTGGGCACCACAAGTGCATGAGAAGGAGTTTAACCCATGGAGAGCACGTCCATGGCTTATACCAGACCAATAAAACCTAACAATGGTGGAATCTGTAAATTCCAGATTTTGGTTTGTGGTTCTCTAGTGGTTCCTCTTGGTCCTTCCTCCAGCACACAGCAGTTTTTGGAGATCCCTGCAGCTGCCTTGGCCCAGGGGCTCCGTGCCTTTCCTCAACACAGTCAAGGCTGCTCATCAAACAGTATTGGTCCCTGCTGCCTTCCTCCACCACCCATGATTGTCCATCTGGGAGATTTTTCCATCTCCTGGGAATGTTACTGTGATAAGCCTAAATACCTCTCTTCCATCCCCAGAGTATGGGTTGGCCACCGGCATGGATTGGCAATTTATATGTTAATTGGATCTGCCTCCAGGGAGTGTGCTGACCTCCAGAAGGGGAGGTTTAATTGAAAAATATGCAAAGGATGCTCCTGACTTTTCATCCAGAGAGGAATCTTCCCCCAGTCTGTGCAGAGAGCTGAGAACAAGCAGCCTTCCAAGAGAGACACCGAGCCTCACCTACGTCGCTAATTAGGCTTCAGCCTGTGCCACATAATAGGAGAAGAAGCCGAGGTAATCACGTTTGCTCCCAGCTGACAAAGAGAAGGCCCTTTAATCAGCATCCTCTGGGCTTTGACCCCGTGCTAATGATCTGGCACCTGGTGGGATGCTGGAAAGTTGGAAATTTTAAGAGGAACTCCAGCAAAGCAATCATCGAGGTCTCCACACCTCTGAAAGTGTCACAAGAGGAGATTAAAAAAAAGCATTTGAGTAAATGGAGAAGATGGTCTGGTGTCGAGCGTTCCCGAGAGCTCCAGACTTTCTGCATTAAGGGAAACAGGAAAGCAGGATTTTGTCCCAAGCACCTGCTTGATCCCCAGAGATGGACTGAAACAGAGAGGTCCTGCTGAAGCTGCCAAAGCTCTCGGGCAACAAAATGATTCCAAAGATGCTCCCACCAGGGATGGAAACACCCATGGAGATTGCATTCCTGCTGGGAAACCGGTGCTGTGATTTATTGTCAACTTCTGCTCCATGCACGGAAATCTCCTGCCAGCAGAGCCATCACCAGGCAGGCTGGGACCTGGAGCCTTTCCCACTGCTACAGGGGTGGGAAAACTGCGGAGAAAGGAAAAGAAGCAACTGGCTGAAGGTCACTCAGCAAACCAGGGGCAGGAGGAGGACCTGGGCATCCTGGCTGCTGGCACATGTTTGTCCCCAAGCCATGGGGATTTCTGCGTGCTCACAGGAGGACGAGAGGAATGAAAAAGGAGCTGGAAAAGCAATAAAGTCCTAATCCTCACAATCCTCGCCTTCTTTCCCAGAAAGCCCATTGCTTCTGCAAGGGCCCTGCAGCATCGCAGCAGGATGCCTTGTACCTACCGACTGCATTGCAGAGCACACGCAGGCAAATTAAACTGCTGTTGTGCTGTCATTTCTTCATCTTAAGCCTTTTGTTTATCTACCTTATTTCCAGAAGTTTATTCGGGTTTAGGAGCATCTCTCGCCTTTCAGCAAAAGGAAAAACAAACAAACAAAAACCAAGAGATAAGGATTCTCTGGTTTAGGTTTCTTTCCTGTCTACGAGTAGGAAAAGCATCTGTACACCCTGGAGAATGGTTTTCCTGTGGGAAGGGGAACTGGTGCCCAGCACAACCCAGTCTGAAACAAAGCAAGAAAACCCTCTTGGCAATTGCACAGATGAACAGAAGAGCCACGTGCATCCTCCACAGGAAGGAACATCCATCGTCAGTGCTGTCCCATCAGGTTGAGAAGCCACCAGGCGCGAGACTAGAACAAAGTCCCACCGAGGACTTAAGCCCTATAAGAGGGGAAGGGCTGAAAGGAGCCTTTTCTGACCCATTAATACACTGGAAGTCTGCTCAGGGGAAGGTCTTCAGTGACAAACCTGATGCAGAGGCTTCACCATCACCTTTAGATCTCAGAAGGACAGGGAACTGCTGGAGAGGGGACGGCACAGGACCACAAAGATACTGAGGGGCCTGGAGCATCTCTCTTAGGAGGAAAGGCTGAGGGACTTGGGTCTTTTTAGCCTGGAGAAAAGAAGGCTGAGGGGGGATCTGATCAACACCTAGAAACACTTCAAGGGTGGGTGTCAGGAGGATGGGGCCAGGCTTTTTCAAGTGGTGCCCAGGGACAGGAAAAGAGGGAACAGGCACAAAGTACATGTGAGGTTTCATCTAAACATGAGGAGGAACTTCTTCCCTGTGAGGGTGGCAGAGCCCTGGCAGAGGCTGCCCAGAGAGGTGGGGGAGTCTCCATCTCTGGAGACATTCAAACCCACCTGGACACGTTCCTGTGGGATCTGCTCTGGGTGACCCTGCTCTGGCAGGGGGTCGGACTGGATGGTCTCCAGAGGTCCCTTCCCACCCCACAGCATTCTGTGATTTCACCTGTCCGTGCTGTCCAGGACACTGTGGTGAAGCCACCAGAGGGGAAAGACATCATGACTTTTGCTGCCCGTCACCCAACAGACAGAGACTATGCAATGCCCAGATTACCCCAAAAGCCTAGAAACCTCCCCAAAACCATTGGCAAACTTGCTGGGATAGCAGATAGTGACCAGGGATTGACTCACCAGGCAAACAACTCCCGAGCATCGCTCACCGCCCAGTTCCACCACTAAGAACCTCCTGTGCTGGAGCAGTATTTCACCCTTTCCTGGCATTTCATTAAGGGTTATTAGCAGCTCTGTAATTGCCACTGGAGTAGGGTTCCATGTTATGCTTAATGAAGTGTCAGTGCTTCTGAAGGGAAACTTCATGTTTTACGGTGGTTTAAGGCCACAGTGGAAGCACGCAAGCTGGGAGGGAGAGCCGGAGGGTTTGGGTGCCCAAGGGAGGGCAGTTTCCAGCACCAACTGCTCCAAAACTTCCTTTCATCCCCATTTCATCCAGGCATGGGGGTCCCCCAGCGAGGCTGAGTGAAACAGCAGAGATGTAGATGTAATTTAACAGGAAAAATTGCTTTATTTTGGTGCTTTGCTCCATCTAGTGTCAGTGCTACCTTCTGGAGCACTTTTGGGAAAACACCTTGTCCATGTACCCTGCTATTTTTGGGGAACAACCCTGGCTTGTCCCAGCCTCTGGGGAGGAATGACCCCACTCCCAGCCCCACAGGATGGATAATAAACCAAAAATAAGCACAGACATTGGTCTGGCTCCATACCGCCAGCATGGGGCATCAGCAGACACAGAGGACAAGTCCCAGTCCAGCACCCAACACATTGTGGGGGGACAGGAGCACCCCACAGCACCACCCTTTGAAGGGTCAAAGCAGGCAGAGCTCTGCCCTCATCCTGGTCCTTGCACGGGCAGCCAAGACTGGTTTAACTGGGCAGAGCCAAGCACCCTACCATTGGTGCTGGTGGGGGGCAGGTTACTGGGGGACACTTGTGTCCTCCCTGGCCAGAAAGCGGTGGTGGCAAAGAGGGAAGGGGGAATGTCTCTGCCTGGTTGGGTCAGCGGCCACAAGATGACCATTCTGGTGATGGAAACGGAGCAGCAGAGGGGAGAGAGAGGAAAAAAGGAGAGGAAAGGGACACAAAAACCAAGAGCACGACAGTTCTCTGTCACACCAGTGACAACAGGACACAAGGTGCCACATGACAGCAAAAGTTTTTCCTTGCTCATCCCCCTCATGAGCCCCTGGAGGTGCAGAGGTGGCTCAGGACAGGGCAGAGGCTCTTGTTCCTCAAGCATGGTATCACACATCCCTGCTGGGCACCACTGAGTCGAGTTTTGGCAGAGATTTATTAACTTGCCCCAGCTATGCCTGGGAGACAGGTATCCTGTGAGACACCCTGGCCTGCTTCAGGCTGTGAAAATGGCAGTGCTGTCCTCTGAAATGCCCACAAGAGGCTGAGAACAGGCAAAAACCAGCCTCAAAATAGCAGCCCATCACGTCCCTTCTGCCAGCCAGGTCACCGTGCAGCAAGTTTCAGTGCCTGGGGGTTATGGGGGCTCAGCCAGAGCAGTTACGGGAGACCAGCTGATTGCAATCTCTTCCACTAGCAGAAAACAGAGCGGGGATTAGGAACAGGCACAGAAACCACAAAGGTTTCTCCTCCCCAGCTACACCCCCGTGAAAGGAAGCAGAACACCAAAACCAAACCTTCCACGGGAGCCACCTCCTCTGCTTCAGCGCAAGACCAGCCCCTGCCTCGAGCTGGCAGCAGGCCCTGAAAAAAACCCCAAACCATCCCAGCTATGGGTATATTTCTCTGAGCATCTCATCCCAGCTCCCCGGAGATGACACCCACTTGTGACACTGTGGAAGGGACAAAGGACACACACCGAAACTGGCCTCAGTCCTTCACCTTGGTAGGAGAGAGCTGGGACACGGCTGTGTCAGCCTGACTGACCTGGCCCTCCATGACCAGGGGCTGCAGTGACAAGGAAAGGGGTATACACCCCAGCCCTGCCCAAAATCCCAAAAAGGGATGTGTGACAGTGTCCAAAAGTGCAACGGCAGGGATGTGACCGACTTGTAACTGCCCTGCATCATGCCGTAGGACTCATGGTGCTCCAGGCCCCCTTGCACCTGCCAGAGAAGGGATCATGGTTCGCACCAGCACATCCCGCTGCGGGCTGCTCCACCCAGACCCTGCTCCTGCCCTGTCCTGCGCCAGGCCTGACCAACAGCAAGCCCCAACCCACACCAGGCCCTATACTGGGCCCTGCTCCTGCTCTGCCCCACACTGGGACCTGCCTGACACCAGGCCCCACATGGAGCCCTGCCCCACACCAAGCCATGACCCACACCAGGCCCTATACTGGGCCCTGCTCCTGCCCTGCCCCACGACAGGTCCTATCCTGGGCCCTGCCCCGTGCCAGGCCATGATCCACATCAGGCTCTATACTGGGCCCTGCTCCTGCCCTACCCTGCCCCGCCCCACACTAGGCCCTGCTCCTGCCCTGCCCCACATCAGGCCCTACCCTGGGCCCTGCTCTGTCCCAACCCCACATGTGAACCTTCCCCACGGCGGCTCCCTCTCCAGCCCGGCCCTCCCGCCCCGGCTGGCGGCAGACAGGACCCGGGCGGTCCCCGCAACGCCCCCGAAAACCCCCCACCCTAAGCGCGGCCCAACCCGGCGGGTCCGGCCCAGCGCCCCGGGACCCGCTGCACGCCCACGCCCCCGTAGCGCCCCCTGGCGGCCGCCCGGGGAAAAGCCCGGCCCCCGAAGGGCTCCCCCGGGTCCTATCGCCCGGCCGTGTGCCAGCCCCCAGGCCACCACGGACACGGCCAGGCCCGCACACCCACTCTGCGTGTTTCCGCCGTGACCGTGCACTCCCTGACACCCCTGTGCCTGTGCACACCTGTGCTTTAGTGCCCGTGTATCCACACACTTGTGCTATGCATGCAAACCACGCNCCGCCCCCCACTAGGCCCTGCTCCTGCCCTGCCCCATATCAGGCCCTATCCTGGGCCCTGCTCTGTCCCAACCCCACATGTGAACCTTCCCCACGGCGGCTCCCTCTCCAGCCCGGCCCTCCCGCCCCGGCTGGCGGCAGACAGGACCCGGGCGGTCCCCGCAACGCCCCCGAAAACCCCCCACCCTAAGCGCGGCCCAACCCGGCGGGTCCGGCCCAGCGCCCCGGGACCCGCTGCACGCCCACGCCCCCGTAGCGCCCCCTGGCGGCCGCCCGGGGAAAAGCCCGGCCCCCGAAGGGCTCCCCCGGGTCCTATCGCCCGGCCGTGTGCCAGCCCCCAGGCCACCACGGACACGGCCAGGCCCGCACACCCACTCTGCGTGTTTCCGCCGTGACCGTGCACTCCCTGACACCCCTGTGCCTGTGCACACCTGTGCTTTAGTGCCCGTGTATCCACACACTTGTGCTATGCATGCAAACCACGCAGAGATTCGTGCCTGTGAACCCATGCACGTCACGTGCAGACATACACACATAGAATCACAGAATGGTCAGAGTTGGAAGCAACCTCAAAGATCATCCAGTTCCAACCCCCTGCCCGGAGCAGCGACACCTCCCACCAGAGCAGGTTGCTCCAAGTCCCATCCAGCCTGGCCTTGAACCCCTCCACAGATGGGACAGCCACAGTCTCACTCACAAATACAGGTCGGACTGAGAACAGCTAGAGAGCAGGCCTGAAGAGAAGGACTTCGGACTGATGGTGGATGAGAAGCTCCACAGGAGCCGGCAGTGCGCGCTGGCAGCCCAGAAACCAACCCCATCCTGGGCTGCATCAAGAGAAGAGTGACCAGCAGGTTGTGGGAGGGGATTCTCCCCCTCTGCTCTGCGCTCCTGAGACCCCACCTGGAGTCCTGTGTCCAGCTCTGGAGTCCTCAACACAGAA